>CM055733.1:12552369-12612437 GCA_029465975.1 Dallia pectoralis | reverse complement strand
ACAGGTTGAATTAGCCCCTGCCGTCACTTCTTTCCTCATGATGTCAGCTAGACTGTCAGCCTGACTGCTGTGGCGCTTCTCTGGTCGGATAAACAGTGATCTGAATGCAGCAACGTTGTTCCATGCATTATATAACATTCTCATTATTGTGGAATTGATTGCTGTGGATTTCAGTCTTCCCTGGACTGGGTCTCTTTCTCTATATCTCTTTCCCTCTCTCTATATCATATTTATATGTGTGTGTTTAGATAGGTCTTCCTCTCCACTCTCGTTGTGTCCCCGTACCAAGTGGAAAACCTTAAAATGTGGTACCTTAAATTGGGTTGCCTCGTAAATTACCATCAGACAACTGTGTGTACAAATAATGGATGACATTTGCGTACACCATGGAAGCATGCAGACATCCAAAAGGAACGGTCTGTTTGCTGAGATTGAATATTTAACAGTGTGTCGTTAAAAAGTAACATAATGTTCCAACATTGACAGCAGCATTAATGTTTAACCAGCCAAGTAGGAATTCCTTCAACTGTGCTATCTTGAATTGCTGGTTTTGCATATCGAATTAGGACACAACATGAAAGCGTGCAGGCAATTTAAAAATGCATCAGAAAGTCCAAACGAACATGCTGACGTTGTTTCTGGTGTCTTTTTGAGGCGACAACACCGTTTGTCAATAGTTCATTGTTGTGTTCTGGAGACATTGTTGTCATTTTATTTGTCGCTAATTCCTATAACCCAGCTGAAAAGAAAAATAACCAATACCCAGACATTTAATGATGACATCTACGTTTCCTTTACATAGACGTGGAGTCTTGGATCATTTTGGTGCCATAGAGACGATTTTCTTTCTAAAACAGAAAAAAATCCTTGGTGGCTAAATGAAACTATTGTCTGTCTTTAGTTGTTAGGGATAGTGTTTGATTTCTCACATTATGGAGAAGAATCAACTTGTGCCATGAAGTGGAACAATCCTTTTAGTACTCTTGCATTGCTTTAGAGAATATCTGTTGGTATTGCCAGCCAGGCATTCAGTGTATATAGACAAACAGAGGAACCACTTTAGTCTGCAGTACAGAACACTGAAGGCAGTGGGGATAAATATATATATACCACTTCTGCCACTACAACAAATCCACCTAGGGTTTATTGGTTTAAAATGTGCATTTGCATCAAACACGGCTGTACAACAGCACTTCTCGACGAATTTACCTCAAAGAATAGGAAACAACAGTTATGCAATGTTCAGTTTAGGGAAACCTGCTAAAGACCATCAGAGTTGTGAATACTACGCCATTTTGTGCACTATTTTATTCACCATGCAACACAAGGCAAGGATACAGGTAATGAAAAGTTACATGTAATAAATGCATGTAAAGACAGACTGTGAGAACATTCCTGGTTAAAGCCTGTATTTTATGATACTTTAACCGCACATAGCAGGGAGATGTTCTTGCCAGTGCACTTAGCAACTCAAACTTCATGTCCTATTGCAAATGATAATGATTGTTTGAGAAACAAATGATTAACAGTAGCGTTAACGAATTGCCTTGTTTGACTTAATGGACCCTTGCCGTTGTTTTGTTAATGGAGGCTACAGTGTGAGCTGATTCACATTTGCTGTGTATAAAGTTAATGTCCCTATTCCCCTGAGAGTCTGAGACCACAACACCACATACAGACTAAGGTTTCTGTCATGATACACCTGTTTTTAACAATGTTTCCACAACGACAGGGTAACTACGCTGTAGTAAACACACCATGTAGTACACAACAACGGCAGAGGCCTAGTACTATGTTAAACTTGTTACCTATGCGGTTCAAAAAAAATCTGGATTTTAACCAAACCAATTTCTAATAAAATACAACCACCTACTCTCCTGAACAACCATAACAGGGTAAGAAAGGCCAAGGAACACTTTTTCCAGGTCTTGAGATGAAACTGATCTTTTTCAGAAGCTGCTAGAATCAGTCCAGCATACAACTGATTGTGCTGTGACGGCCCAATGAGCTGTAGACATCAGGTTTCCACCAGGTTATGGAAACCTGCCTCTGGTCAACCACTGGAACTGTGGACAAACAGGAAGCCAGCAGGAGAGGAATATTTATGCAACGCTTGAAAACCAGCCCCATTCAAAAGCCTGGATCTAGAAAAAACCAACAGCAGCCTGGAAACACGGTGGCCTTTGACCTGGTGTTTATGTTATGTTACGGTGTGTTGTGGTAGTGTCACAGTTCACCTGACCTCCCGTCCATACGTAAACCCTCCCACAGAAAAGACCTAACCCAATCATTATTTTCCATTGTGTACAATTTGGTTTCCTGACACTGATGGGCCTGGGATTTCCTCTTTGTGAATCTCACTTCCTGCTATCGACACCTATTGACAGATGAAACTATGAGGCACTGCAATTTGACGCTTATAGGTGAACCTTTCAATTTGACACTTTCATTCAATAACCTCTAGTTGCTTTGTAACTTTTTACCACTTCTTACTCACACGTTTTTCACATTTCAGAGCGTTGAATTCAGTTCTGTCCCAATCTTAAATAATGCTAATAAACACCTGATAAAAATACAGTAGGTTAGCAATATTCCACGATAAACAGATCCTGTACGCATTAGCGGTCAAGCCAAGCCATAAAGTTGTTACTAATGATATTTTCTTAGGTTTAACAAACAGCTTGTCACCCTGCTGCTCTGCTGAAATAGAAATATGGATGAAGGCATACAAAAATACCCCAAAAAAGAATTTATTTTGGCTAGGTGCCAACACATTTTCTTACCTTTTGCCATTTGTCACAGTAATTGGCACCTGCAGTGAATGTGTATATTTAGTACAGTAAAGTCCCTTCAAAAATACCCCAATGTTGACATGTTTTTATTTATTTATTGTGTTTTGAGTGACGCGGGATAAAGAGAGAAACTCAAATAAGGCGAGTTGGGGTATAAAATTATAATGTGGAATGTCCTATTATAATGAGGTCTAAACAGATAAACAGGATTAGTATAAATAAGGACACCTCACACATTTATGCTTGGTAATTGAGCACCTAAATGTCAGTTATCTATGTGCATATTATTTCGCCTACACGTCTGCATAATCCGCAGCATAATCCAACCACTGTGCGGCTTTTACCCTAACAGAGCACCAGATAATAATGAGCTGAAGACAAAACATGACTCCTGATGGAACATAAAACTAACTGACAAATCAGATGGAACCAAGCAACCAAGCCCATTATCTGGTTATTATGAAAGAAATAGGATTATCAAAGTGGGGATTATCTCCTCCATCTTTACTTTTCTTCTCATATTTATGACTGCAACAATAAGTAATATTATGAATTTGTCCAAAATCATACTCTGTTCTCTTTATAGCACACTACTTTTAACCGGAGCCCGGTAGATCCTGTGGTGCACTATATAGAATACATAGGACATTTGGTGGCATTTGGGACACACACAATCTCTCTCTCATTCTCAGTGCACCGCAGGGGGGAAGTTTCCAGTGTCTTCAATATAAAGACAGGCTAATTACATGTCATTCTTTAAATAGCAAAGTATAATGACCATGCAGGAGACTTCAGTTCATCTTTATCTCCACTGAACGAAGGAAGAAACAGGACCGGGCTGACCATGTGATTAACATAGATGAATGTATGAAGAGTTGAGCTGCAGAGAGGAACAAGAAACAGGGCCGGCAAACCATGTGGTTAACAGGGATGAAGGGATGAAGGTGAAGGTATGAGTGTGTGTGTGTGTGTGTGTGTGTGTGTGTGTGCGTGTGCGTGTGCGTGTGCGTGTGCGTGTGCGTGAGCGTGCGCGCGTGCGCGTGAGCGTGAGCGTGCGCGTGCGTGTGCGTGTGTGTATGTGTGGTAAAAGCCAAATAACTCTGATCTGGAGACTTAACCGCGCCACTCAGAATAATAGCAAACCTGGATGAAAAAAAACATTCTGTCCTGGATTCGTCGTATGAATGACCAATGACGGATTATTGGTAGGTTTTATCAGACAATGGCAACACTTCCTATTGGCTGTAATGATGACTGAGCCCCAGCCTTTGTCCCCTGATTAGCTGGCTTATTCATGGCTGAGCCTGCTAATTGCAGAGCCTGTATGGCCAGCCTGTATTACACCGCATTACTGTACGAATTAATGAGACACAAGTACTGCTGCACCCAGGAAATCTCCTTCCCTTTCCTCTATCCGGCCATAAGTGCTGGTGCCCTCTTGCACTGAATATGAGCTTGCTTGTTCTCTATCTCGCTCTCTCGTTTTGTCTAGCTCTCTCTCTTTCTCTCTCTGTCTTGTTATTTCCGTCTCTGTATCTCTGAGAATAGAATTACGACTAATTCTGCCCACTGTTTTATTGTTGTAAACATTAAATGTATTTGATTGAAGCTGAGCCTCATAATTAGGCCCCAGAGAGGGTGAGGGAGAGCTTACGAACATTGAACGCTGGGTTAGATATAAACACCAACACTTATTTATTGTATTTGAAGAGTTGTAGGGAGCAAAATGTACGGCTCAGGAGGGGTTTCTGGTTTGAGTTCCCTCAGCACTAACTGGCAAAGCTAGTGTCATGTCTGAATGACCTGTTAGTTCGAGATGCCGGGCTTTTCAAGAGCCCATGCGATTCCGTGTGGGGGCTACGTGTTCTTGCTCAGAGCAAAGGGGTGACTGGGTTTGAACAACTGGGGCTGTAGGAAGAATCATCATCAAGCACTCTTAACTTGTACATGCACACTTCTCCCCCGGATCCGGCGTAAGCCAGCCCATTGCAGAAATGATTCAATGGTACTTTGTCCCATGTGTTTCTCTCTGGCATGTTACTTGAAAAGGTTAGAGGGAATCATATTGACATTTGCTCTAGTTGGGGAATTGGCTGGATTCTAACAAGTAACGCAGATCCAAATGCATTTTCCCCACTAACGGGAAGACTTTTCAATCTCCAGTTTATTTTCATGCACGTTGTGCATTTTCTCCAGCTAAGCTGCCGTGAGTAGGATCAGCTTGTCCTCTATGGCATGTTTTCAAGACCGGTCGTAATGCCTGGAATGTCTACTGGGGTTTAGCATGTGTTTACTCTCCTGTCAATATGTTTGCCTTTCTCGAACACACAAGCACGCACACAGACAAACACAAACAGACTTATGTGCTCACACACACACACACACACACACACACACACACACACGCATTCCACTGCTAATGTGCTGCCTATGTGAAAGCTAGTACATTAGCCACTGGACCACTCAGTCTAATTCTTATCTTCATGGGAGCCCAGCCTGTCTCCGGGATCCTTCACCTGAATGGCCTTTGTTTCCCGTTGACCCTCTCTAGGGCAGGTCGCTGCCCCTAGCCACTCCACCCCAGATTTACACTCATCAGGTTTCATGAGGAGAGGTAGGTCTGGGGGAGGGTGGAGGTGAAGGGGGAGGGGCAGAGATTGTGAAGGAGAAAGACATAGGTCAGAAGCTTAGGTGACTCCACCATGTTCTGTCAATCAAACATCCGTCACCCTGACAACGGAGGAAAGACCCGGTTGCGATTTCTGGCCCTCGGAAGAACACGAGCTGTGACGCCAAATTAGGCTATAAGACATCAAGCTGTCTGGAATTTGTCTTTACCTTTTTTTAATCGATTGCTGTTACTAACACAACATTGTAGGCATTCAACTCTATAACCTGTCGGCAAGAAACTGAACACATTGTATGAATTTGGCCAAAGCATGATCGGACAAACATACAACATATGCTGTATTTCAAAATGTGTGCTTGTTTTCTATTTAGAGCTTAATCTGTATATTTAGTTAAATGGCAGGTACATAAAAGTTAGCTAGAAGTTTGCTTGAGAGTTTTTAAAATTAAAGTAACAATAGAACCATTGTTTTTCCTGTACTTTCATCCACAATCTATTGCAGTTTTTACTACCAATGAATATTTGTATGCTGGTCACTTGCAACTTGTCACCATTCATCATGTAAAACACACAACACAGTAGTCAGTATAGACTGAACAGGTATCATGTCATTCATTTAATTTACCGAGAGGCTAGCCAGAGTAACGACAAGCAAAGTGCCTTAAGCTAGCTGTCTGTCATTAATGAAAACAGCTGCACCTGGCTGATGCTGCAGTTTCCTGTTCACACAAGCGTAAGTGCGTTCCAAATGTAATGGACTTTAAGGCACTCGGCATTCTCTCCTACTATACAGGTTCTCAGGTGTTCTTGGGAGTTGCCCCTTTTTAGAAACACAGCCATTGTATTGACTATGCAGGCCGTCTACGTTTTCCCACATCAATAGTGATGTTCCCAATGACACAGGTTTATTGGACGAAAGCATTGAGGTAAAGAAAATATTAGCGTTTAAAAAGGTAACAAATAATTGCTGGTTACTGGTACGATAATGCCAATGTGATGTTACTACATATCTATATGGACCACATTTAATTCTAAATGCCATAGCTAATGCTATCAAACTAAATAAAATAGACTGAATTTGCAAGGTCGTCTTTTTCTTGACTTCCTATTGGAATTTGACGTTTCAATGTCGTATGGGCATGTTTTAGATCTGCAGGTCCGTAGGTCTAGCCTGACCCAGAATGTGGCAATAAGGACATGAAGAATAAAAGATTGTCATGAAAACAATTGAAATACTCCAAATACCAGTCACTTGTCACATACTGATGCTGGCTTATGCAATCCTATTTCAGTTTATTGCCTTACAATTCCACGTGAATTCCCCAAATACGTGAGCTGGATATGAGCAATCTGCTTGATCAAAATCCTTATTATCAATTCCCAGCATTCTTTATTCTGGGTATATTTTTTAGATTGATTGCAATACCTGTTTTCTTACATCGCAATACATCGCTTGATGAATGCTATTTTGCATAAACATCATTAACATGGATTTTAAACATATCTAATCTGCTAGTGTTTGTTTTTTCATTTTCCACCGGTGACTCTGAAACGGCTGTTCCAGTACATATGTTAAAGTCGTGTTCTTCTCTCTAGGCGTTTTAGGAATTTGAGTCGAGTCAGGAGGCTCATTCAACAAGTGTTCAGCAGCCATTATTATATAGCGTATACCTTTATTTACCTTGATTCCACCATAGCTTTCTACAGTGAAATCGGCTAATAGATCTTTGATATACCAATGAAATTGCATGCGTTTCTATGATCCGATCATTTAAACAACAATGGATGGACACACCGTCATCTGTGCATTTCTAATAAAGGTGTCAAATAGAATATCACCTACTGAAACGAGCTCAACGTTTGAGGCTACATCGGAGATGAAAAAACGAATAGGGGAATTGAAGGTGAATTCACTAATGGTGAAATGGATACGGGGGAATTGACAAACACTAAAAATCAAAGGGCAAATCATTGAGTTTGTACACAATGGTATGGAACAGGGCATGAATTGGCACGGACAGGCCTACTACAATCCTGTTATTTTTACATATCACCTGTAATAACGACGATACACATTCATGTTACACGTAGGCCAAAGAAATAGTCCCAGTCAAAGCAGTAGACACGTGTGGAAAACCGATGTAATTAAGAAAAAAAAATCAGAATGCCAAATGTCATTTGATCAACTTCCTTGGCATGCCATTGACGGTCGATATCAGATATAGAACAGTACATTTTGTTGTAGGGATTTGTATGCTAGTTGGAAAACAACACTGATCACTATTTTGAACTTCACCTTCATCTTATTCTTGTATACCATTGGTGCAATTGTCCTCTTATCAGAGCTATAAAGTCTGGAGACGGCTAGCTTAATGGTGTTAGTGACAGATAAAGGTCACTGTGACTATATGGAGTGTTTAGACTGTATTTATACAACCAGATAACATCTTTAACTACAAATAAAATCTTTATGGCGCCTCGCTCTTACTTTATCTCGCCGATGCAATCAATCACAACAAAACAAAGAAGCTTAGCGATGTCATTTTTCAATAGGACTAATTAGCACATTTATAATAATGGTATATGTATGAAACCTGAGTTGAAAACTGTCTTTTAAGGCTTGACTATTATTTGTATAATGAATGGTCAAAAGGATCCACATTGTTTGAGCAGAGGAAGGCGTTAGGCCACACGGGAATACTGCCCTGAGGAAGGCGTTAGGCCACACGGGAATACTGCCCTGAGGAAGGCGTTAGGCCACACGGGAATACTGCCCTGAGGAAGGCGTTAGGCCACACGGGAATACTGCCCTGAGGAAGGCGTTAGGCCACACGGGAATACTGCCCTGAGGAAGGCGTTAGGCCACACGGGAATACTGCCCTGAAGAAGGCGTTAGGCCACACGGGAATACTGCCCTGAGGAAGGCGTTAGGCCACACGGGAATACTGCCCTGAGGAAGGCGTTAGGCCACACGGGAATACTGCCCTGAGGAAGGCGTTAGGCCACACGGGAATACTGCCCTGAGGAAGGCGTTAGGCCACACGGGAATACTGCCCTGAGGAAGGCGTTAGGCCACACGGGAATACTGCCCTGAGGAAGGCGTTAGGCCACACGGGAATACTGCCCCGAGGAAGGTGTTAGGCCACACGGGAATACTGCCCCGAGGAAGGCGTTAGGCCACACGGGAATACTGCCCCGAGGAAGGCGTTAGGCCACACGGGAATGCTGCCCTGAGGAAGGCGTTAGGCCACACGGGAATACTGCCCTGAGGAAGGCGTTAGGCCACACAGGAATACTGTCCTGAGGAAGGCGTTAGGCCACACGGGAATACTGCCCTGAGGAAGGCGTTAGGCCACACGGGAATACTGCCCTGAAGAAGGCGTTAGGCCACACGGGAATACTGCCCTGAGGAAGGCGTTAGGCCACACGGGAATACTGCCAAGTTTTGGACATTTGAAGTTGGATGATTTTAAACTACATTTTTTTCATGAGTTTCATGTCTCAAGCATCGGTCATGGGGCTGATATTTTGTAGTTCTGTTATCTCGATAGCAGCATCAGCTCCATTCAAATATTTTAATCGTAGGCTCCGCAATTCCTGCACATTTGCTCCTTTCTTCTTCTAATGATGGGACGTTATTTGATTAAGTCCATAACGTTACGTCTACATTTGTAATAGGTAGGTTGTACACAGAAGTAATTAACCGCTGCTGCATCTCTTATCAAAAGGCTAAACTGGAAATGTTTCATGAAGGGAAAAAGTTCCAAAGTATCATTATATCAGGATTATGGCACCTTTAACATTTAAGTATGACACCACGCTCGTTTCCAACACAAACACAACCTCTAGTCGGGAAATACACCAGAAACGGCACACAAACACACACACACACACTGACACAAACACAACCTCTAGTCGGGTAAATACACCAGAAACGGCACACAAACACACAAACACACACACTGACACAAACACAACCTCCTGTGTCACTGTCTGAGTTCTGCTTACTTTGGGAGGTTGGACATTAAGTCTGTGAACGACCTGAGGGGAGAAATTTGACTTCTGACACCCCCGTAGTCATGTGTGCTTCATGCCAATTGGCATCCTTTTTTGTGCACTTTTGACGGAGGCCAAGCCGGCGATACATTTTAAAGGGGCATTTTAAAGGGGCATTTCACCCCACGCAGGTATGTCCTCCTGAGAGAAAAAAAAACATCAATGCTTGGCGTATATTTGCTTAAACTAATCCACTAGTCAAATCCACTAGAGAAACATCGTAAAATAGTTTGTCAAAAAATATAGCATTGGATATATTTATTTTTGCTAATGAATGTGTGTTATATATAATTGTTAATTCAGATGATATAAGTGAGATAAACGTGTCCATAATGACCAGTGTTTTCCAGTGAGATCTGTTTTAGCTTCTAATTGGTAACGGGGCACATGGTCATGATGATTTTACAAATAACATCTGTTTTAAAATGTGTTTGGTCTTCGAAATATTACTAGCAGCGTATTTTCTGATTGCTACTTTGGAAGGCGTATCTAAGTTTACTATGAATGCTAAAAAAGGAAGTTGAATCTACCTCACAATCAGTCCGTCGTTCTAAATTGTCGAGATGGTGTTTTTTTTCATTACACCAATATATAATTGCTAACAGTAGTTATTTATATATTCAGTGGGGGAGCAATGTTGAAATAGTCCTTTATATTCCACCTGCTACATTGTCTAATCTTTGGTAAAGTGTCATTTCTCCAGACAGAATAAACTGGTCTGTTGTCCATGAACTTTTAGCTAAGTTCAAATCATCTCGTTATTATCTATCTCAGTGTCCCTGACCCTAGTTCAACCTCACAAGTTCAGGAAACTTACCACAGGAGCAGTATGCATATACAAGACACCTTTTATTGACCGTTAGGGTGTATCAACAAAATTGATGTCGATCTCATGCTTGATGGTCACTTTTGTGCCCTGAATGTGAAACAGTAAACAGCAAATTAATAACATTGTTTGTAGGAATATTTAAGATCTGTGTTCCTATTTATGGTGGAGGTAGATTTAGCCAACTGGTGTTTTGGCAGGAGGACCCGGAGGGAGTTCAAGGTTTATTTAGGTTTACTTCTGCCGTTCAAAGGTTGAAAACAACTACGCGGAACAATAAACGTGCATGTATGCACACACCCTGACTGCTGTAGCTGTACAACGCGACTGGTATAGCTGTTGCAGCATTTGTGAGACACCACACCATTTGTGAGTCCCAATAAAATATGCAAATGTGATGGTCTGGCGGTGCTTTGATAGCTTGGTAAAGTTGGAGATTTGTACAGGATAAAGGGGATTCTGAAGAAGAAATGCCATGACTCTATTTTGCAGCGCCATGTCATATTCTGTGGACAGCTCCTGATGGGAGGCAATTATATAGCCAATCAGACTTGTGATTACCTGATAATATAGCCAATCAGACTTGTGGGAGGCAAAATCCCTCCAGATTACATGAACAGAAGAAGAACTAGAATTGGGCTGTATTTGCTAAAAACAGAGGATTCCTTGACAAAAAAAAACAGTTGAGGGACACAATTATTATTTAAATTTGAAAAAATGTATGCTTCACCATGTGAATGACTGAATTCATTTTTCTAGATTTCCTGTTCGTTTTCATATAAAATAAGGAGATTTCTACGCGACCTGAACGTTTGTGTAGGTAGTGTAGGAAATGGTGATATCATCAAGTGCATGATTATTTATTCAGTATGTTAGCAACATCTCTGGAATGCTGGGTGTAACAAGATAAACACCTTTATCATGTTGGGATGGTACCCATTCATATGTAGATGACTGGTGTGTGTGTGTGTGTGTGTGTGTGTGTGTGTGTGTGTGTGTGTGTGTGTGTGTGTGTGTGTGTGTGTGTGTGTGTGTGTGTGTGTGTGTGTGTGTGTGTGTGTGTGAGAGGGGTTTGATGGAAGGAAAAGGGCAGCCCAGTCCGTCTGCTATAAACTGCAACATCTATAAGGTTGTTTGTGCGGTACATCTGCTATATCTCTCTCTCTCTCTCTCTGTCTCTCTCTCTCTCTCTCTTTCACTCTCTCTCTCGTGCTTTAGCTTGTTGAATTTTAGTTTCTCTCATCCTGCCTCAACGTTGTCTCTTCCTCTAGTCTTCTTTCGTCTGGCGGTCATCCTTGCACTCGCCATCTGTTCAGCAGTCGACACAGTGATGGAGAGATATGTAGTGCAAGAAAGATAGACAGAGAGCTGTATATATCTCAGTCCATTAGCACACAATTGGGAGCGGAAACAGTGGGAGACAGGCCACGATATGTTGCTCACGTTCTAATACGAGAAGAGAGTGAGAGAGAAAGAAAGAAAGAGAGAAATTCATTGGGATTAAGCACCTGTCAATCATTGAGTTACAAAGGTGAGTCAGCGGTGACCTTTGAACCTTTGAGAGACACCCAGCTAAAAAAAATCTGTAAGAGTATGTCTACAGAGCACCCTGCAAGGACACCTGGGTAAACGTCATGAACTCTGTCTGACGGGTGACTGTATGAAATAGTTTAAGGAAGAAATACTCATAAGATATTCTCAGTAATTACATTGTTCAACAGCCCTCTCCTGACCCAACGACCTCTAAGAATTACATCACACAGCCAGCTAGGTAACCCTAGTAACCAGGACAGCCATGGATATAGATGTTGAATGTTTTATGTTTACCAATGGTGTATCTCAAAATAATGGTATTATTCTTTTGCTTTTTTATTCCCTGTGGTGTTCAACGGATGTCTGCATCTTTTTTCACCTACTACGTTCTTTATGTTTCAGGCAATACAAACGCTTTTGCTAAGATTACAGCCCAGGTAAAAACATAATTAACAGCACAAACAAGTTTCCTGGAGGGAGGGGGCTTGTTGGATTTGTCTATTTTCTGGACCGATAAAATAAGATGCATTTTTCTTTACAAAAGGAGGGCATGCACTAAAGCATACAAATTTTTATATTTACCCACTAATTGGTCTTTTGACCAATCCCATATTATTTTTCAGGCCCAATCCGATTGGTCAAAAGACCAATTAGTGGAAAGAACTATGAGATTTGGTATGCCTGTGTGAAGGCAGTCAAACAGCAGCTTATGCCACCCAGACACAGATGGCTGAATACATGTGGAAACGGCATAGTCGCATAAATGGCATACAAAACATCTCTTCTGTTAGGAATAATTGGTTGACTTTTCTGGCGTTTTTTTTTACAGTAAATGGTCGTAAATAAGGAACTCTGTTGACCGTGTTTAATGGCCTGTGGTGTGAATGAAGACAGTGACTGCTGACAAACGATTTCCTGGCCTGTCCTTTCCCAGCAGTAGGCTGATTGGAGGGGTTGGCTGTGTTTGTTAAGGTAATAGACCGAAGGTGAGGTAATTCACAGGGCACACACGCCGACACCTCAGAGCTCAGCTGGAGGAGGGGGATCACCCAACAGCTCTGTACCCTGACTACCAGCCCCCATTCCCTTAGCCTCAAAACCAATCACAAACCTATACCCCAATTCCCAAACCTAACGTCAGGCTATATCCCAAGCCTGCGGCTAGTTCTTTAACTCCTTGCCCAGCCTCATCCCAAGACCCGCCTGAAACTGATTAGCAGGCCCACCCCTGAGCAAACAGACCCATTTGGGGAGTCTTCTAGGGCTGAGGCTGGGGACAGTGAGGCCTTGAGCCACCTCCTCCATCTCTATAGAAATGAGAAGTTGAGCAAACGCGGCTAATTAAGGCTTAACAAGCCCTGCTGCTTTAGTGCTAGTTTGCTACATGCAATGCAGTGCTCCTTAAAATTGTGTTCGCTAGACTGACTAAGATTCTTTCTGAATGGAATGATTGCTTATAGCTCTTTAGGAAACAGAAGTATTACTTTATTTAAATCCCAGATGAGCACAAACATGAACATTTTAATTATGATGCCCAATTATTTTTTTAAGTCATTAAATATTTTTTGTCATGACACAAAATGAACTGTGAACTGGGACAACACAACCAAGACATGCAAGAATGCATTTCTGTGTATTAGGGTGACACTGGAAATGTAATCTAAGGTTATTCTTCAGACCTAGACACTGAGTAACTCCAGGTCTTCACCTCAGTTACAGATCTGGACTGAACCAATTACCGGACAGACAATCATTCACCTGATTCGCCTGTCTCTCACACTCTTTCGTCTGGCCACCAATCTCTCACCACAACATAATGACATGCTCATCCCTCTTTGTCTGCTTCCCTCGTTATTATGTGTTCATTTTCACACATCTAATTCTCAATTGTGTTTTTGGTGTTGGTTAAATAATAATAGATGTTGTTTGGTTGATGTCCTGACTGACCCTAAAGGTTAACATTCAGTTAGCTCTTATCTATTGTAGGACACCAAATCAAATCACACGGTACAATCTAGTCTCCCTTCTGAAATAGGCATGCTCATTAATGAAAGTGTGCTGTTTTATTAGATTAGTGTTTACCAACCTTAACACCGCAGTTTGCTCCTCAAATAATTCATTAATCGTAGACATGATATAGTGGATTGGTAAAAGGTGTTGTTTCTAAAACAATTCACGCTATGCAATAAGGACCATGCTATGGTTGCTCTTTAAAAACAAATTAAGCCAGGGAAACATGTGTCACTCAAGAACCTATAACCACACCACCGAGACGTTCTCCAAAATGAATTGAAAATAATTAAGTTGTGAACAGATGCAGTAATCATATTTCCACCCTTTCAATGTTGGAATGCTGGAGCTGAGCGTAACCAAACTCCGGCGATATGGTTCGCGTCCCAAATGTAAGCCTATACCGATAGTGTGTTTGTGACCGAGTCATTGAAGGTATAGTGCGCTATATAAACTAATAGGGTTCCGTTTGGGACGGAGATATAAGCCAGAGCGTTTGGGGTCCAGTTGGTGGACCGGGACAGACCCCATCTCCCTGTTAATCAAAAAGCAGTAACACTCTCTGTAACAGTCAGTAGGTCTGATCACGGTCATCTGGCTGACCAACAACTGTCAGTAGACTATTCAATCATTCTGCAATAATAGACGTGGAAAAGCGGTCATCAAAGATATAACATGACATTGATTTATACACTGTTTATTTTTGTCCAGCTGCATATAATGCATAATATGTGTTCTGCCAGACCTATATAGCCTATATCACCATATGATTCTCATTAAAACGAGGTATACAGCCTACTTGTTTCTACTACAGCAAACAAACACATTATCAAACGTTTATATCCGCAAACTGCAATCCCTAATGGATAAGTAGACTGGGTATAACAGACACAGGGGGTAGGTTGTACTATACTCTGCCAGTGTTTTACACACTGTGTGGTGCTTAGTTTACGCAATTACCGCCCTGCGTGAACCCCATGCAAGCACTAAACGGAACATCAGCACCTCAATTAAAACAGAAATAGCCCTCTCTCACAGACAGACAACCCCCTGGGCAGCCCTATCATGCACCAATTAACCTGCCATTGAACAGGCTCCTATTCCATTAACGGTGATGGCGGTGTTTTCATGATTTGTAATCATTGTTTTTACACGTTTCCCTGGATGTATCTTTTTGTAGACTGAAATTGAACACACGTAAGCCGAGTTTATAACAGCATGTAAAAAGTGTATAGGCTATTGTTTTTTCCTTGTATAAACCAGTGTATCTACTATGTATTGTCATTCTGCTGTTATTCTTGACATTTAAAATTATAAAACGGCATTTCTAATTGTCAAACCCAAACATAGACACCTGAAAAATAAACCAAAGCTATTAAACAACACATGATTGACTAATCCTCATGTCCCGCCCCTACTGCGTTTTGATTGGTCCATGGGGCATAAGGGGCGGGACCTGCCAGGTTCCAGTATAAATTTTAACGCGGCGCGTCCGTGGCTCCAGGATTTGTATGGGAATTAGGACGCGCGGTGCGCACCACGAATGTAGCCACTGTGTTTCAATCGGAATACTGCAGCCGCGATTTTAAGACTTCCTTATTTTATTTTTAAACAGACCCATGAGCACATATTGAGGGTCACTGCGCTGTTCGGGGATACAGAGTAACCAGCAGCACTCACATTTACCAGGGAACCGATCCGGGTGAATCTATCGCCTCTCCCCGGTCCTCAGCCATCTTGACTGCCCCCTGCTCGCCTGGAGGCAACCCCCCCGCTCCTCCTTTAAAGGAAGTATACAGTTTGCAAATCGCATGCGACGGCGTGCCAAAAGAGTACGCGAGATGGGTGCACTGTACTCGATTTAATTGGACTGAACTGGCTCTGGGAAAGGGAAGGAAACAGAGCGGAGGACTATAGTGCCGCTGTTGTATCAACAGGGGACAGGTACACCATAAAAGGATGGAGTGCTACCTGTTGGGGATATACCTGCTTCTTGCACATGCCATTCTGCCGAGATCCAGCTGCACCACCGGGGCGAAGGAGATCACCTGCCAGGAGATAGCCGTGCCTCTGTGCAAGGGCATCGGCTATAACTACACATACATGCCCAACCAGTTCAACCACGACACCCAGGACGAGGCGGGCTTGGAGGTGCACCAATTCTGGCCTCTGGTCGAAATCCAGTGTTCGCCGGACCTCAAGTTCTTCCTCTGCAGCATGTACACCCCCATTTGCCTGGAGGACTATAAGAAACCACTGCCGCCTTGCCGGAGTGTCTGTGAGAGAGCCAGGGCCGGCTGCGCGCCTCTCATGCGGCAGTACGGGTTCCCCTGGCCGGACAGGATGAAATGTGACTCGCTGCCCGTTCAAGGCAACCCGGACATGTTATGCATGGACTACAACAGGACGGACTCCACCACTGTGTCGCCGATCCTCTCTAAACCCACGAGCTACCCGGGTAAAGCGTTTAACCCGAGTAAAAACCACCACGGACACAGCCGACCCAGTGCGCCGGGCAAATATAAACCCCCGGCTGTGTCTCCCTGTGAGACGCAGTGCAAATGTCTGTCCCCGATGGTCCCGGTGACTACGGACCGGCACCCCCTCTACAACCGGGTTAAGACCGGCCAGCTGCTGAACTGCGCCATGCCGTGCCACAACCCGTATTTTACGCAGGACGAGCGGACGTTCACGGCGTTCTGGATCGGCCTGTGGTCCGTGTTGTGTTTTGTGTCCACGTTCGCCACCGTGGCCACTTTTCTCATCGACATGGAGCGCTTCAAGTACCCGGAGAGACCCGTCATCTTCCTCTCCGCCTGTTACATGTTCGTCTCCGTCGGGTACATCGTGCGGTTGATCGCCGGCCACGACAGGGTCGCCTGCAACCGGGAGTACGACGCGGAACACGTGCACTACGAGACCACCGGGCCCGCACTGTGCACGGTAGTGTTTCTGCTGATTTATTTCTTCGGCATGGCCAGTTCTATCTGGTGGGTCATCCTCTCCATGACCTGGTTCCTGGCTGCCGGGATGAAATGGGGCAACGAGGCCATCGCCAGTTATTCTCAGTATTTCCACCTGGCCGCCTGGCTGATACCCAGTATGAAGTCCATTGCCGTTTTGGCCCTCAGCTCGGTGGACGGCGACTCGGTGGCCGGGATCTGCTACGTGGGCAATCAGAACCTGGACAATCTGCGGGGGTTCGTGTTGACCCCGCTGGTCATCTATTTATTCATCGGCACCATGTTCCTGTTGGCCGGATTTGTGTCCCTGTTCAGGATACGCAGCGTCATCAAACAGGGTGGCACCAAAACCGACAAGTTGGAGAGGTTGATGATCCGGATCGGGGTATTCACAGTGCTGTACACGGTGCCTGCCACTGTTATAGTGGCCTGTTACTTCTACGAGCAGCATAACAGGCAGAGCTGGGAGATCACGCACACCTGCTCGTGTCTGCTGGAGCATGACGTGTACAGGCCGGATTATGCCGTCTTTATGCTGAAGTATTTCATGTGCCTTCTGGTGGGCATCACGTCCGGCGTGTGGATATGGTCGGGGAAGACCCTGGACTCATGGAGGACATTCTGCACACGCTGCTGCTGGGGCAGCAAAGGCACGACTGGCTCCATGTACAGTGACGTGAGCACAGGACTCACCTGGAGGTCGGGCACTGCCAGTTCTGTGTCCTGTCCGAAACAAATGCCACTGTCACAGGTTTGAAATAACACCCATGGTCTGCTAATTGTTCTGGAGAATTCCTATCACACATCTACATTACTGTGTTCAAGGCCTTTGTGGGGGGACCTGTTTTGGAAACCTGGTTAAAACAATGTATTTGGCATTAGCACCAGCTGATTCCCTCTTATGCATATGTATAGAGTAAGCAGCAGTGCTATAATGAGTATTAGAGGTGTTGTTCTGCTGTGCTCCAAACTCTCAAAGAACATGTGGTTTGATAACCTTTGCATATAGTGCCAGTCTGATGGAATTATAATATAAATCACAACACTATCAAATTGTCTAAATTAAGCCTTACTAGTGCCAAATGTCACTGGCTACGAGTCGATTTTTTTACTTGCAAAAATGTATTTATATAACGGTTGTGTATAAACGTGTAAATTCTGTATAAAAGATATGCATATTGTGCTATTGTACATTTGTATAAAGTGTAGATGTCTCTTTATGAAAAAGCAACGCAAATATGACTTTTATTTTGACAATAAAAAATATTTTTGATTTATGTAAAAACAACTGCCTATAACTTTCCTCTGGGTTTTTGGATGTGCAACAACTCCCTCACTTCTGGTAACCGGGTACTTAGTGGTTATCTGCGGCCAGTCGCCATGTCAGACCACTAAAATAGAAGCTTTTGTGGATCCATCGGACTGGTAATTAGAGGCAGGGGTTGAGTTGTAATGCTTCAAACCCCTCCACATGCTTAATTTACTAAAAGAGGGCCAAGTTGAATAGAGTTTAAATGTAAGGAACGGGCTCTTTTCATGCGTCGGGGACTTTGATCTTTCTTTTTAATGGTGGAGAATAAAGGTGGCGTGTAGTTAGAAGTGTCCGTCAGATGCGCTCTGGGTGCCCTGATGTCCAATTTGCGTAACCGTTCTGCTTTGATGGATGCTGTTGTTGAATTAAAGGAAGGTTGGGGCGCCTCACGTTTTTTTTTGCAGCAGCAGAACTTGTCTGTAGCCGAGGTGTTTTAATAGAGCTGAATCGAAACATCTCTCTCGACTGTGGGAATCTGGGGACACCCTGACACAGACCATTTAATTCTTAGCTGGACATTTGTCCTCGTAAATCCAGATGATACATTGTAACTTAACATCATGTGCTCAATCTAGAATGAGACTTTTAAATGTTCACTCTCTAATATTTCTGAGTTCTCCACCATTCATCTAAACTATTTTCAAGCCAGCTAAGTGATATATGATATTTGCAATATGAACCCAGATCTAACTACTTCTCTTTCATCTGCATATACTTGATTAATATAATATGATTGGGTGATGTAAGATGTAAGGACATTTTGTCAATAATTTGAATAGTCAATAATCTGAATAGTAATTATGTGCACTTCTATTATATATTGCTATTCGTTTTTTTACCTTTCTCCGAGTTTAGAAAAGTGTATGCTCACTAATTTACCACCAGAATCGTGTAAACTAGATACCGGTCGTAGATCAGACATGATTAAACACCCCCCTCTAGTGGTGAAAACAGTGTTGTGCATGTAGTACTGTATGACAAGGTGGGTGGGGGCCTTTCCAACCAGCGGCTGGTATAAGGCAATAAGCCGGTTGCCTTTCCTCTCTCCATGCGGCGTTAAGAGATGCATCCTGACATGACCATCAAATATTAATCACAACGTTTGATGAGGAGGGAGAGACAGAGGATCGCTGAGGGTGATAGCCGGGTCACGCTTATTAACACCATCGATCGGTCCCTCACACACGCGCACACGCACACACACACACACACACACACACAAACACACACACACACACACACACACACACAACCGTTTCATCTCTGAATGTGAGTCCATGCAGTGCAGTGGGCCTGTGCACCAATACAGACCCTAGTGAAGATGGAAAACACAGCAGCTTTGATTCCTACCTTAAATCCGTGGCTGGAGAGATATGAAAACTGATATTTTGCCAATACTCTTCCTAAACGTCAACAACCCCGATCAACGTGCACTGGGGCCTGAAAATCTTAAGAGGAAATATAATTAGGTTTTAGATAATCCAAGCGAAGTGATCTGGTATTATGAAATACTTTTGTTGAATATTCAGTGCTTGATTGGATTGATTAGAGGCTAGATTAAGTCTATTTAGTTAAGATCCTGTTAACAGTACCATACATACAGACCGTGAATGCAATAAACCACCTCTTGGTCGTGAACACATCTATAGAATAGAACAACAAGGCAAAATAACAAGGCAATCTCTGTATCCTTGTGCAGAAAACCCACCACCGAATTACTCGAAAGTTACCCAATGCTTTGAGGCCATATACAGGCTATAGTAACATTTACTTTGTTAGCACATTTCTGAGTAAAACAATCATGACAGCAGAATAGTATTAGGGGCTGTGGTTCTCAATATACCTCAGATAAGGGCTGTTTCTAATGCACAACTCAATACAGAGGGCCTGGATATGGCCAATAACAATTCAGGGCTTGATCCATTAGCTTTATAATCTTAAATAGGCAATGGGTAAATAGCATTTATTGATTTGATTTAAGTTCATCAGTGTCTGCGGCAAATGCAGATTTCCCCATTCAGGCTCTGGGACATAGTGGAGATAAATGTGAGGGTACGTGACACCCAGGCTGATTTTATGCTCATATTCCCCAATGAGCCATTTGATAACACAGATGTACAGAAATCCAGAGCAAACTCTGTTCTGTCAGATGTTAGAGTTGCACCACAAGAGACGCACTACGTCAGATTGACACCAATGTGACTGCAGAGGAAGAATGGTCTGGACAACATCCTGCTTGTCAAGAGTTCCCAGGCTAGCTCCGAATCCTTCATACAGTGGGGAGACACACCACAGTTCCTTCCACAGGGTCCCCATGACTGAAACACACACAAACACACGAAGCATCTGAAGAGCTCGAAACCTGACATGTTTCCACAAATCCCGGCTTTGACCACTAGGGGGTGGAATGTTCTGCAGTAGGCACTATACCTATGTTTTGCAGTATAATTTATTCAAGGTCTTCTGTTGTATTTATTAGGTGCCTAGGCAAGGTCCTGGCTAATTAAATAGTACACAATGTTTTAAAAGGGTTTGCAGTGAAATGGAGATGTTCTTGTTGGTCAAATTAAGATATTATTTTTTTAATATGCACTTACATTTTAAATAATAATAATTAATATACCTTTATTGAGTTTGAGTTCTTGACTGTGACTCAAAAGTAGGATTGTGTTCTTGTTTTCTTAAAATATTCTAAATCTGAACCTGAAAACTGATGCTTGAATAAGTCTTTGATGTTCTAACCAGGCAATCGTCCATCTTCCATTCACTGGCTGAAGCCACAGAATTCATGGAGTGAATCGTGTCTTGTCCTATTGCAGACCCCAGCAGCAATGCACCAGAAATACTAGGCAGGGATTTGTGCATTTATATTCATATAACTGAACATTAAGATTTCTATAACTGCACTTTATCATAAAGTATGCACATCAATGGATTAAGGTGTGAGACTGATGACAAATTATCCTGTTTGTATTTAAGAGGATTGTATTTAACAGAGTTTCAAACATATTTTTATTCATAATTTATTTAGTCTTGTCAAAGGCATAGAAAAAAACGTGTATACATGATGAAAATAAATCATTAAAAAATGTTTTTATGGCCATTGATCATTTGTCATCACGAAGAAAAAGTGAGTTTTGACGTAATTGCATTTAAATGTTAATCCCAAAAAAATCCAAAATAAATCAAATAAATTCAATGTATAAAGTATACCGTTGAAGCAATGGACTTTTATAAAGAAAAACATATTGCATTATTCCATGTCACATGCAGAACATGTTTACTTTACTTTATTCACATTTTAAATCTACTTTCAGGGTAAACACTACAAAACAAACAATTCACTTGGGCAAATATACCGTAACCAATCATCTCAACAGATAAACAAAACAAATATTTATGAATAAATTAATGAATGAGGCTAAAGAAAAATGCAGGCATAACCCAGCAATATGTGGTCATTTTAATTGAACTGATATCACCTGGGATACTTTTTGTCACACTGTTTAAACAGCATTGACCCAAGCCCAACTTATAAATACACTCACGCTAATAACACAGGAACAGGGAGGTTCATTTATTTTAATACAAAAAAAATATATTTAATATTTCTCAGAAATCTCTGCAACACCCCCCGAAACTGAAGATAAGTTGTGCTTATAGCCCCATGGCTGTACCAGTAAGTCAGTAACTCACATTACACCGTCTTCAGAGACTCCAGGGGTTAGGATCTTCTGTGATGTCACCTTCAAAGGAGATCATGAGAGGAGACAATAATGGCAAATCAAGATCAAGAGAGCTATCCCCTTACAAAGGATCTCTCCCCATAGTCACATCCCAGCCTACCCAAATCTATGCGGATCATTTAGTATAACTGGCCGATATTCCCGTAAGGATTGCTGTGATATGAGGGGGGTGAGTCCTTTGTTGGTTTGTAACTGGTTCATGGTTCATTTTTAAAGTGCATATTAAACTGTATCGGACACGGTGCAATAATGATGACTGATAAAACAATAAAATATAGCTATAAAAAAGGATCCTTTGGCAAGAGCTCCTTTTGGCACGTTTTAACTAAATTCAAGGTGCGAATACAACAATATTTAAAGTACAGTGGACTATAACAGTAAAACACTCACAGTTGTATACAGTGTGTAAAAGACATTTGAGGCTTCTGACATTTCTTTTCAATACATTTATGAAATTGCCCCACACATCCCATTTTTTCATCATATCCAGTTGTATCTACTCCCCCTTTCCATTGAAACCACTCCCAACTGATTCAGGAGAGAAGATCACGGCAAGCCTTCCTCACAACCATCGTCCATCACCTCAGGCTTTCCTTCCAACTAGGAAGTCACATAATTGAGGGGGCGACTCACCTGACGACAAAACTAATATTCGCGAGGGCGCTAGTGCCATCTGAGGGTCGCTAGAGTGCGATGAGGTCCAGAAACAGTTCCACCCTCCCCGGGTGGCGCAGTCATATTCGCACGGGCCCATAAGGCGTCACAGCTACGCGTCAGCTAGCAACACTGTCAAGCCTGGAACTTAGACTGTGTAGAACAGCTACATACCACCACCGGCGTACTCAGATTGACAGTGCAGGGTGAACTGTGCCCATCACACTCTGACAACATGATCTATCTGGTCGTTGCAGTAAGACAACTGTCACAATGAGTGAATGTGAGTTGCTGATGGGCATGCAGCGTTATAGCAACACGCTCAAATGGCATCCGATCCTCTGTTTCACGCACTGCATATAACCATGTACATATTATTCACCAATCATTCCACTGCAAACTTTGGGTAGATTAGGGAAACTTTTGAGAGAAGACTGGTCGGGACACTTTAATCAGCTGACGAATGTCTACGTGTTTAGCGAAGGCCAGGTTTGATGCATCGGCACGGTGGGCCCCAGATTCTGGTTAAATGTAGGGCACTATGTGGGGGACGGTGTGCCATTTGGGATATAATCGTAGTAGTGTCCAGTTACACTCTGCGTCACGTTGCTCTATTTACAGATACTGTCTGAAGCGCCTACTCCAGAACCCTCGGAGGCCTTGAGAAGTGACAAGCCATCTCGCTAAATACAGATCCCGACCGTGGCAGTAATTGCTTTGGGTTCCCATGGCGTCCTGGGGGCCGAACGACTGTCCTTCATATCTCAGGCAAGTATGACCTGAAATCAAACTCTTTGAGCGTTTGTTCTCCTCGTATCAGTGAGGTAGATCTCGGTTGGTTTAGTTCTTCTCGCTATTCTATTCATTCCATTATTCCAGGCAAGCTCGATAGGTAACATTTCTGAAATCTTGTCAAACATTATTTGATCCCAGTGCTGGTATATTCCCCCTTATTGGACTTCAAGGCTTGAAGGCTTGAAACATTACAGGGTTGTTGTCTATTATCTAAACCTGAACACCTGACCTCATGTCCTTCAAGGCGTTAAAATAAAACATGGTCTTCAGGAGAACATTCACACATCCACCATAACCTCTGACACTAGAACAATGTCTGACCCGTGCCTTCAGTGAATCTTGACCTTTGACCTATGTCTAGGGGCAGGGCGGGTCAGGGCATGCCTTTGTTTACTGGCAATGAAAGGGTACATTACACCAACGGAGAGAACAGGTGGCTTGAACAAGTATAGCTTTTTACTGAAGGTTGGGCTTTACTGAAGGACACTTGGCAATAGTTCCAGGCACCAAAGCAGTTTGCCCCTGGCAGTAAGACAGCATCCATGATAATATTCTCATCCCTCTGCATCGTTCCTATGGTAACACCGCATCCACTTCAAACAATCTGTGACTATGACCCTGTGTAAAAGAGCATAAAGGTTACAGCACTGTGTAGTATTTCACTCCTGTAACAGTTACAGCACTGTGTAGTATTTCACTCCTGTAACAGTTACAGCACTGTGTAGTATTTCACTCCTGTAACAGTTACAGCACTGTGTAGTATTTCACTCCTGTAACAGTTACAGCACTGTGTAGTATTTCACTCCAGTAACAGTTACAGCACTGTGTAGTATTTCACTCCTGTAACAGTTACAGCACTGTGTAGTATTTCACTCCAGTAACAGTTACAGCACTGTGTAGTATTTCACTCCTGTAACAGTTACAGCACTGTGTAGTATTTCACTCCAGTAACAGTTACAGCACTGTGTAGTATTTCACTCCAGTAACAGTTACAGCACTGTGTAGTATTTCACTCCAGTAACAGTTACAGCACTGTGTAGTATTTCACTCCAGTAACAGTTACAGCACTGTGTAGTATTTCACTCCTGTAACAGTTACAGCACTGTGTAGTATTTCACTCCTGTAACAGTTACAGCACTGTGTAGTATTTCACTCCTGTAACAGTTACAGCACTGTGTAGTATTTCACTCCTGTAACAGTTACAGCACTGTGTAGTATTTCACTCCAGTAACAGTTACAGCACTGTGTAGTATTTCACTCCTGTAACAGTTACAGCACTGTGTAGTATTTCACTCCTGTAACAGTTACAGCACTGTGTAGTATTTCACTCCTGTAACAGTTACAGCACTGTGTAGTATTTCACTCCAGTAACAGTTACAGCACTGTGTAGTATTTCACTCCTGTAACAGTTACAGCACTGTGTAGTATTTCACTCCTGTAACAGTTACAGCACTGTGTAGTATTTCACTCCTGTAACAGTTACAGCACTGTGTAGTATTTCACTCCTGTAACAGTTACAGCACTGTGTAGTATTTCACTCCTGTAACAGTTACAGCACTGTGTAGTATTTCACTCCAGTAACAGTTACAGCACTGTGTAGTATTTCACTCCAGTAACAGTTACAGCACTGTGTAGTATTTCACTCCTGTAACAGTTACAGCACTGTGTAGTATTTCACTCCAGTAACAGTTACAGCACTGTGTAGTATTTCACTCCTGTAACAGTTGCTTCTGTATCAGAGCACACAAGAATAACTCTCCCCATCCGTCCGCCGCACGTCCTCAGGAATGGGTGGACATGATCCTGAACTTTCTATCTGGAAATAAATAAATGTGTCTCCGGAGAGCTCGGGCTCTATCCAGTCACACCCACTCAGACCTCTTATCTTGGCTCTCCCCGGGGTTGGACTGCTGGTCCGTGGCTGTCATCTTCACCAGGGTGTATTGGCCCACTTTCCTGGTGCACACAGATGTTCCTGTGGGGGCCCCTGCGGCGGCTGCAGCTCTGATGCCCAGGTCCCGGCGTGGGGGAGGGGGTGGCTTGAGGCGGTTGCGTTTGCTAACCCGTATGGACCTGGGGGTTCCCAGGGGCTCCGGGGGGCACAGAGCCACCTCGCTACCTTCTGCGTCTTGGCTCTCCTCCAGTGCTGCGGGGAAGAGGTTTTTTGCATCGGTGTTTGAGTCTGGAGGCCCTGGGGAGAAACTAGAGTCACAGCGAGGAGTTAAAGAGCGCTCTGTGTCCCCCGGGTATATGACGCCAACCTGGCCCGTAACGCTGGACTTACTGGCGCCTCTCTTACGGAAGGATTCGGGTTCCACCATCAGGTCCTGGGAGAGCAGAGGGAGGTGGGCTTCTATGCCTGTTCGCCCCCCGCTGGGCGACAGACAGTACTGCTCCTCTTCGTACACCTTGTCCTCCAGCATGATCTTTCTGGTTTTCTTTCTAGCCAGGAGCCTGATGGCACAAATGAGATCAGCCACGTTGAGGAGTGACGACAGGGCACCCGTTCCAAACATGACGTTCAGCATGACGGTCTTCTCCGTGGGTCTGGAGATGTAGCAGTCGACCTGGGTTGTGCAAGGCGATTGCTGGCACAGGAACCTCCGGGGAATGTAGAACCCAAACAAATAGTGGTGGACCGCCGCAAACCCAGCCTCGATCAGGATCCGGAACAACAGATGGATGATGTACGCGCCTATAAAATGCTGAGTACTCCCGAGCGCCGTCTGGAGAGAGGTCTTAGTCAGGGCCTTTTTCGCGAATGACTCGCGGTAGAGAGGTCCAGCTCTGACTGAGGTGTGAGTAGTATCGATAGTGAGGTGTGACGCCACCTTGTGGACGACGTAGATAACGAATATAAAGAACGGGAGACAGAGGAGGACCAGCTGAACCAGACAGAAGCGGAACAGAGAGACGGGAGCGAAGATGTCGTAGCAGACGTTGGCACAGCCAGGCTGGATGGTGTTACAGACAAAACGCTCCTGTTCATCCTGGTATAGAGGGTATCCAGCAAACAGCAGCACCAACACCCTCAGCAGCATCATCTTGATCAGCCATATTTTCCCTGGAAGACAACAGGACGTAGGACATATTTACATAAACTCCCGCTATTTGTAATGTGATAAATTGCAATATTGCAAAAAATATTTTAACTGTTTTACAAATGTCAACATGGGTTTGTGTGCAACCTACTGTCCTTTCTGCTAATGCTGTTATCTATCTTGCTGGAAAAAGAATTTCATGAAAAACTTTTTGATATATCTTTGCGGCTGCTGTTTCTCTTCCTATTACAATGTATAGTTTCCGTTCGGCTTAGTGTTTTAAATAAAGATTTTGGCAGGAAAACTGACATTAGAATTTTTTTATATGCTTTTATAAATCAAAGACCATGAAGGTACTCACCTACTAGCGTAATGTTGTGGTTTAAAGCGATGAAGACCACCGCCGAGACGCTTTGTCTCCCCATGTTAGTGGAGGATGATGGGGGATAAAGCCTTCGTATTTTCTCCTCATTTATCAGAACACGGTCCACCTGACTCCAAATCAAGAACACGACTGTTCCAGAGAAGCAGAACACATCCAGGTGAACAGGAACATGAAACTAGACAAAAACACGTCCAGCTCAAATACTTTAATCTCTCCAAGTAAAATAATGGTGTCCCTCTCTTGGATCCAAGAGCAATCAGTAAATTCCATTTCATGAAGTTAGACTAAAGTCTTGTCATGACAACACAATCTAGTTTCTTTATACATTTCTACTCTAAACCTGAGTAAAAATATAAAAGTCCTTGGAGGACGATGAGCCAATATCCCTTGAGTCTGAGTAGTCTTAGACGTCCAGAATACATAGAGTCCACTCTGTCCACAATCCTGCGGAAGTCCCCTATGCTTAACTTACTTCAGGCCGTGCCCCATCTACCCTGTCCCAGCAACAACTGTTCTCAGACAACAGAAGTGAAGACGGTAGATATGTTGCGAGTTAGCCCCATTGTAAGGGCTATTCTTACCCACCAGTAACAGAGCCACGTCCACCACCCTGGCATTGCTGAGATATTTTGGTGCCTGGCTGTTTGTCCTTCTAGGAGAATACAAAGCTAATGGATTACGCTTTAAATTGCCGTATTAAGATCTTAAGTAAGACCTACAACCCATATCTCTATCAAGGATATAGGGGAAGGGCAGCCAATATAAATCCCACAGGATGGTTAATTATTTTCTATCTTATAAAATGCTCCAGGTCATTGAGTGATCTAAAATAAGGTGAGAAAATTTTATATTCAGTATCGAAATAAAAATCGACAATATAAACTGACATTTTCCAGTCCGAAATGCTAAAAACTGTCACAGACTTTCAGTTTCAATTGATTTGTTATTGTTAGATACATTTTCCATATTTCATAAACGTAAGAGAACTCACCTCTTAGGTTTGTGAAATATGGCAAATATACCGTGACTAAGGGCTATATCCAATGTTGTGTTGGATACAAACCCTTAGCTGTAGGTTTTTTTAAATGTTGCCATGGTGAATATGGCATACATTCTCATTCCCTGAACAGTGATCGTGTTAGCCTTTCTATCTTCTCAGAAGCTAACCTTTTACTAGACACATGACTAGTATCGGCGGGCAGGTATAGGCTAATGAAGGTATAGGCTAACGCGGGTACAGGCTAACGCGGGTACAGGCTAATGCGGGTATAGGCTAATGCTCGGGGCGCCAAACGAGTGATATAAAATAAACTCCAGTTAAAATCTTGCCTAGGCACCATATTGGTCAGGGTGTCGGCAGGTGCCAGACGTTTAACAGACATAAAGACATCCCATTATTTACATGTGTGAAACTGTTTTAGTGTAGTAGAGGCTGCTTTGTAGGGACTGAGTTTTGGGTACCCAGGGGTATTTAGATTAAACGTCAGAGGCCCTTGCACAAGAGTGTGTGGGTGGAAACCTGTTCGTAAAACCCTGGGAATTCATCGTAAATGATATTTAAAGGACTCCACTAAATCTACACTGTAATGTTTAGGCTGCACTGTGTACGCGAAAACATTAGGAGGGTGAAACGATCGGATTGACTTAATACACCGCGTCCCAAATTATTATGCAAATGAAATTACTCAGATTTTCCTAAATAGTCGATGCAAATCACAGTCAGTATAACTGATATTGACTGTTCCAAATTATATTGCACAACAGAGTTTCAAAACATTTTATAGGTGGTAAAAACTGAAAATAGTCATTTGTTTAATTTGCAGAATTAGGAGGTTCATATTTACTGAAATCAAAAGCTATTTCAATCAAACACATCTTAAACACATTATTGTCATGCAAAAGGTGCTAAACTATCTTCTTGCTATGTAGTTTATCACATTAGTATTCTTGGACCATTGTGCACGGAGCTCCTGATTGGTCTCTCGGGTGTGTGAGAGCTCCTGATTGATCTCAGGTGTGTGAGAGCTCCTGATTGGTCTCGGGTGTGTGAGAGCTCCTGATTGGTCTCAGGTGTGTGAGAGCTCCTGATTGGTCTCGGGTGTGTGAGAGCTCCTGATTGGTCTCTCACGTGTGTGTGCACATGTCTTCTGCCTGCTCATAAGAGATGAGGTGAGCGACTGTTATTCATTAGCTTACAGCGCATCCTCTGTAAATGTCACCGCCGAGGATCAATCCAGTATCACAGTACTTAACACTCACAGCAGCGGCCTTAAGCATCTGTGGGCCCGTTTCAACAACTAATATGGGGCCCCACCCACATAAAACATAATAGAGCAAAAAACACATGAACTACCGATATTACATTCAGATCGCTTAAGCTGTTGTCAGCAGTAAAAAAAAATCAAGAACGTCCCTGCTAGAAATCCATATAGCAATGTTGTGAGTGAGCATCTAGCTGTTAGTTAATTGGCCCTTTATAGTAAACACTGACCTGGTCCTTTATAGTAAACACTGACCTGGTACTTTATAGTAAAAAACACTGACCTGATCTTTTATAGAATCAGGTACAAATGAGGTATAGAAAAAAACACATCAAATCAAGCAAACCTAAGGGCAGATCATTCACAGAAAGGCTGTCAATTTATACTTAAACACAACAATGTTTAATGAATCCAGAGTAGTTATTTTTATTGCAAGGTTTAAAAGTTTATTTCTTGTGCAGGTATTTAAACATTGCTTCTGAACTGGAAGTATCAGTGAAAACCAAATAAAATCCTAGACAATTTAAAATAACATCTTAGAAAATGTCACCCAAGAGAACCAGTGACAGACAGACACTGCATGCGTCTCAATTATCATCCAGTTCCCAAGGGTTCTTGGTACTGCAATCGCTTTACTAAGTAGAACGTAGGCTACAATCCACTACCATAAGAGGGCAGTTCCCAAAAAAGATAAACACCATCCGCTTTTGGCAAACTGAGAACAGAACCACTGAGGAAAACGAACAATGAAAAAATCATGGAAATGAACAAAACGTTAGAACAGTTACAGCAGTTTCTCACATTAGCACAGGAAATCATAAAGCGACTTTTGCAGGGGAAAGTTGTAAATCCTTAAATGGGCAGAACACGATAGAATAAAAAAAAACTCTATGGGGAGGTAGAGTTTAGTGGCCAGGGCCTTAATACCAGTAACTAGCCTATACCACAGGCCTGGCCCAGAGGGCAATAGTTCACTTTAGGTTTATACAGATCCACACCAGACAATGTGCACACATACAATAAATACGAAATACAATCGTAGAATTCCTCACAACAACCCCTGGTTCTCCCGCACACTCGCTTCTAGTCTTTATTTGCGCACTCACACACAACAGTTCTGTATGGGTCACTCATTCAGACACCCTATTCTGGTAATGCGTCTTTTTTCAAGGTCCCTAAATCATTTTGACAGTTCAGCTTCAAAGTCTCCAATAATTCAAACAGTTCTGTTTCAGAGTTCTTTTACCATTCGGATCAGAGGGCAACAGGAGACTAATTTATCACAGCAACATATTTTAAAGTATAACCCTTCATTATTTGATACTTTGGTTCAACTTCCTCCCTTTTCACATATGAATGTTATACATTTGGCCGTGGTTGAAAGACTAGAATCACAGAAAGTCATCGAATATGAATAGAAACCTTCGTATTAAATAGCTTTGTCTTATGAGTTGAACACTTAAATGAGGAAAACACTGTTTCCATGAACGAAATGTTAAAATAATCACAAAACCAAAGGATGTTTCACTTACATGGCTGATTTTGCAGCAGATAAATCATATAACAATGTGATATTTGGGGTGTCATTAACAATCAGACCCCTGTATTATCTTAGTTCATCTGACCTATGCAAATCTGATAGTACATGAGAAAAACGCAGACAAAAAAAGATGACATTCCTTTTGTAGATTCTTACTATTTCACTGACGGATATTGGTATTAAGGTGAAAGGAAACTGACCACAACAAAAAAAAAAAACTCATGGAAGCGCAAAGGGGAAAGATGCCATTGTTAGTATAAAATCTCATTAACCGCCAGCAAAAAAGACTACATTTTGGTTACGGTTTCTATACATTTTACACACTTATGTTGACGTACAACGTTAAGCCTACAGATGACATGTCATCTCATCTGTCCACTGGATTACAGCAAAAAGAACAGAATACCACCACTCATTTCTATAAGCTAAATATGACAACAGTCCATGACAGACTTGACCACTAGGTCCATTTTCTAACTGGGCACCAATGACAGCGTCCTTCAATTCCCCAAGGCCTGTCTTTCACTGACCTTTAAATGCCTCTTCTAATGTCCATATATTCCATAGGTCTAAACTCTCTCCATATCTAATATTAATCTCCATTCATCCTTCTACAGTATATATATTTATACATAATTCTCTTGTCTCGGCACAACATCTAAAATACATTACAAAATCCATACGTTTTCTAAATATGCATATTTTCTAAGATTTTAATGCTTTTGTGAACAGCGTTTGTATAAAGACACTTTGTATACACAATTTTTCTGTTGAAAATACATATCCAATATTTTGTGCTGTTTCTTTACAAGTCGGAAAAGATGTAATTAAAAGAAAAAAATAACCTTCATGAAGAAAATTTAAAAAGGAACTGTTGTAACGTTAAAGTTGATGTTTCCGGCACCACAGTTTAGAACAGTGATTCCAGAATAATGGAAGTTCAAACAAGCCATTTTCCCCACTCATTCGTCTTACAGTTGGGAGATATGAGCTGCTTCTCTCCATCCAAGTGCTTGTCTTAAACACTCATTCCACCATGTTGTTCCAGGCCTCCCACAGTACAGGGATACGTGAGTATAGAGCGAGCAAAGGGATCTCGAAAAGTTAACCGGAATGTGGGACTTCCTGCATTCCAAATGGCACCCTATCTGAAGTGTGCCAGAGAGAATGCAACTTGTAACACATGGCCATGAGGAATAGAGACACTCATGTGTGAAAGTGTGAGATATTTATCACTCGGGGGCAAACTGCTATAGCCGGAGTTGAAATGTAATTATTGTCATCCTTGAAGACTATTGTGGTTCACCTTCAACTGAATTACTTTTCACAAGTCTTCAAATATCAGTGTCCTTTCTTTCTTCGCTGTACAATCTCTCCCCTCACACGTCCTCTCTTTATGTCTTAATGTAAAAGTGGGTTAAAACAAGTATGATATTTTCAACTTAATTGCAGGGTGTTGAACATAAATGAAAAAATAACCCTTGAGGTTTCGTAACTTGGCAGTTTGATATCTTAGCAAATCAAACAATGACATCAACATTAATTTGTATCTACCTTAAAAAGGGCAGTTGATACATTGTTAAAAATCAGGAATGTGTACAAATTGACCTGTGGAATACACAGGTGCTCCATGACAACTTTTACTAAAACAATAAAAACTAAAACTATCATAGGAATGTACAAAGTATAGCCGACTGATTTTGCATCCATCAAACAGGCTATAGGAATGCCATCGCGTGTCAGACTGGGTTATTATTCAAGGATCTTTCTGTCAGGTTCTTTTCCTATCTAGTCGCCGATCTTCAGCCAGTGTAAACGTCTTTCCCAGCCAGCCAACATGCAGGGGGACATCTTGTATGTACAGTACAAAGATGGACCATCAGAGCGACAAACCAGGTAAGTTCCAGGTAAGTTCCAGCTAGTCCGTTATCGTTGTAACAAACACACAGACGCAACAGGACAAGCATGGGAGTGTCCGTTGAAAGTTCTGACGTCTTAACTCGTACCCCCTCCTACCGACATGTCACATGTACGCCGTGGAATACGTCGTCTTACTCTTGGCATTGTGGGCCGTCGTTAGGATATGATGGCCGGATTCCATCGCACCACCTTCAGATTGTCGGCACTCACGGAGCGCTTCTTGGTCGCTTTCCTCAACTCCTTATAGCTGTCATCACATAACCTGGAGATGGCCTGAGATAGATGAAACAAACATATATCAGAAAAAAACAACTTAAATAATGTTCATCTTTAAGACTTCTCAAAAAAGCTGCTTTAACCAAACTGGAGGCAAAACAACAAATGTAGGGATATTCAGTGAACCTCGAAAACACCACAAGATGGGTCAATTCTAAATGAAAAGCACAAAAGCACACACCATTCGCACACAACATTCGCACACACCATTCGCACACACCATTCGCACACACCATTCCCACACAACATTCCCAAACAACATTCCCAAACAACATTCGCACACAACATTCCCACACAACATCCCCAGTTTACGGAGAATTTTCCTGAACGTCTCTGTCTTGCCAACATGGCGGTGTGTGTTAAGCTACTGCATGTGGCCCAGACAGAGATCTGTGACGTCAATAAAACAATGAAAGCTTCTTCACTTGGATGGCTGCGAATATTCTTCGCATTAGTCTCGCAAAAACAGTTACTTCGTTATACTTTGCTCTAATGAGCTTGGCTCAAAGCGGTAGCGGCACATTTTTAAGTCGCATATTCACACATGCCGTGGAGAATTGACATTTCTTCACTGTGCATTTTCAATTTAACAATGTTGCTCGAGAACTTCAAAGTTGAAATGATTTCACACTACATGCCCACAACCGTGCTTAAGTTGTCACGAACTGTACACATTTCGATTTGGTAAAGTCATTTCACCGGCATTGTTTCTAGCGAGATCTAATTGGATGCAGATTCTGTGCTGTTAAACATCAGTTTGAGAATTGTCTGGGACGTCACAAAGACCAAATCAGTACAGCGTGACACTGACACAGGCACATTAAACAGACAGAGGCGACAGGCGGGCGGGGCAGGTAAAGGTGTTCGGTGTACACCCAGCTAAAGTACTCATCTTTGGCAAAATTACTGTAACAAGTTCGATGAACAGTCAAGAACTGCTCCGGTTCACAGATCAGAGTGTGAATGGAGAACGGTGCCTATTGGAGAACCAGCATCATTACCACCAGGGGGCTCAATTCGGACCGTAATTACCCAGTAGAGAACCAGGGAGATGGGGGGAGAGAGGATGAGGGTGATGGCAACGATAATAAGGTGGCAGTAAACGGCATCTCATGTCCGCATCTCAAACACACACCAACCAACCAACACCACCACATACAGCGGGACACTGTTCTGACAGTCCACTAATTACCAGGCTACTCAATCCCATTGTGTTGGAGAATGCTCCAGCTGGGATACCCAGGAAGGAGAAATTCCCATGTAGGGTTAATGCACTACGTTTCATTCATAACAGTAGTATCTGTCAGTAACTGTAGTGTGGAAAGGTTTCACATGATGTAAGCCACAAAGGTGATCGACAAACAAAGAATCACATCACCACCACAGCTGACCGGTCTGTAAAAAGCACCATACCTCCAGTTTCTGAGCCTTGTCTCTGCTCAGGGGCTCCAGGGGGAAGCTGAGGTTGTTCGCGTCGGCCATCGAACGAAGGTCAAAGTAGTACTTGGCGTAAACACTGGATGGAACGTTGATGTTGAACTGCAGCAGCTCCAGAAACTGACGCTCCAGCTCATTCCTTAATACAAAGAAATAGAGGGAAGGAGGAAAAAAGACAGAAAGGATTAAACGGTGTTTCGACTTATCCTGAAGAACTACGCATCAGAGAGAGGCAACTCTATTTTGCATGTGCTAAGATTCCAGAAGACATTATATGAACCAGGCATACGACTTGGCATCGAGTCAATTAACTGTGGCTACAGCTTTTCTTTTATCCGTTTCATTGATCCGCTTTCCCAGACAAGACCGTCTCTCTGCAGTCTTTAGCCTGGCCAGTCAGGCAAACCCCCGTTGTTCAATTCACAAGGTTAAAGGGCTGTGCTATGCCAGCCATAAGGATTTTCTTTCCACCTACACACATTCTAATTCGCGCCGCAACAGTCGCGCTAAATTTAGCCAGCTGTGAAGAGGTGGAGAATACCGCATGATTCAGCTCGTCCTCCGAGTTTCCCTCAGAGAAATACGGAGAGAATGTTCTGCGGTCTGGGTTCTCAGGTCTGAGGACTACGTTTGAGTTGTCATATAGCACTTCATAAGAACATCTCAACGTGATTGATCCTTGGCAGGCATGAACATGGCTCATTGGCCGTGCTTAATTATTGTCTTAAAGGCAACAGACAATATATGACTGATGATTGATCTCACATGTCCTCCACGGTGATGTCCTTGAGGATCTGGCAGTAGTCTACGTTCCACACGGCCTGGTCGTCCCAGACCTTGGAGGCCAGCAGAATGGCTCCCAGGACGATACGCTTCCAGTTCACCGGGCAGATGTCGATCTCTGCGTACGTTAACAGCCTCTCCAAATAGACCTGAGCAGAACACACGTAATACATGTCAAATTAATGGACGCGTGTGACACTATTAATGGTTGGCATCAAGTAGTATTTCGAAATGCTCATTGGCAAGTTCTCTGTCTTTTCTAAGCATTCGGAAAAGAATCGTTTAACAAGGTCTGGGTTCGGTTCGGTTTATTAATAGAGAGCTCTAACAAAACCCCACTTACAATGAGCTTTTAAGCATTTGAAAAGGCTGCCCCCTAGTACCCATAATGCACTTCCAGTGAGTAAGTAATTATGTATACAGTACATCACAAGCAGTTAGGCCTTTATAAAGCACATTGTAATAGTCTTTTATTATAGCAATCCTGCTCTCCCCCAACAGCCTTCAGGTAACATTTGCTATATTGCACTGTCCTCATTTAAGCATCATCATTATCATTTACAGGAACTGTTTGTGTTGAAGGTGGGTGGTGGAAATACAGGTTTATACCCGTTTGTTTAGGTGGCAGTTCCATCATGCAATCTCAAAGGACTGCGCTTGTTGTTTCTCTCTCGACAGAGTCATTTCACGCCTACAGCCTTAGATTCAAAATATGTGTATGTCAGCGAGTCTGGGTAGGAGTTCTGACCTAGGATCAGATTTTTGTTTTGTTGAATGGCCAAAGACACAGGGCCTGACCCGCACCTGAAACACAGGCCCACCTCCGTACTGACGGCTGAAGGAGTTTTAATGGATGAATGACACATTCAGAGTGGCGTGATAAACTGGTTCTATAGATAATACGGCAAAACAACCGGTTCTATTGCGGTCCAAACCACCAATCCGATCTGTGTGGGATAGCGTGTGATGACGTCACCCACCAGTGTGACAATGGCACATTCTGCGGTGAGCTGGGCTGCGTTGAACAGTGTCCGGACAAAACGGTAAATATGTTTCTGCTCCGGGTCGTGCTTTTCGTAATCAGCAGGAATCTCTGATTTCTGTTGACAACCGGAGAACAGAGCGGGCATTCAGTATTCCAGCAGGGTAAAACAAGAACACAAAACACATCAGAGAGAGCGTGATCGAGGAGTCGCCACACCATTACATTCTTACCGTAAGCGGATGAAGCTTTTCGTCAAAAATGTCTAATAACATTCTGCTATCGATGTCTCTGAAAAAAAACAATAAAAAAACACTTGCTGAAACATGGAGACTTACCAGTCAGCGGATTCCAGAATAAAGGCTTCATCACTTTGCCCTTCAGTGTATTGACCCGAGCATGGGGTGAGGCAGTACTCCACTGGGGAGGAAAACCCACCTGGCCACAGAACACTGTGTGAATCCCAATTGATACCCTATCCCCTGTGTAGCGCACTACCTGTTCATTTCCACTGTTCATGTTTCTACATATTGGCATCAGCTCTGTGTTAGAGCCAGGCCTAGTACTGTGGCGAATAAGGAGAAAACAACTGTTCATTCTTACCGGTTCTTTATGTGATAGTATATGGCCAGGGCTACACTGTAGAGACAAAAGATTACAATTAAAATCCACTGCTTTTAGTCACAACTCGGCCATTTATCATTGACCACACACAAACACACACACACACACACACACACACACACACACGACAGGAGTGCAGATAAATATAATGCAGAAGTTGGACTGATAAAAGGATTACCACTTGATGGTATATTTGAGGTTGGGTTGACTGACTGTGCTGTCGTCCAAGAAGATGGTGGAACACGAGCTGTACTTTCGTCTGACTAGAGCCGCATGCTGCAGAAACACACGTGGTATGGTCATGTTTGCTATCCACACACACGCACACACACGCGTCGCGCACACTAGCTAGCAAAAACAGTGAGTACACATGTGCAAACCAGATCAAACAAGTGGAACAGCGTTCATTAAAAACAAAGACTACAGTAGCAACTAATGTAGTGTTTCAGTCTGCTGAGCTTTGGGAACACACACACAAGGCCATCGACCGAATTTACTAACACATGTCGTCAACTGGGTACAGGTTCTCCAGCATGCTACAAACACAGGTGCTACAAACACAGGTGCTACAGACACAGGCGCTACAGACACAGGCGATACAGACACGAACACAGGTGCTACAGACACAGGTGCTACAGACACAGGTGCTACAGACACAGGTGCTACAGACACAGGTGCTACAGACACAGGTGCTACAGACACAGGTGCTACAGACACGGACACTGGTGCTACAGACACGGACACTGGTGCTACAGACACGGACACAGGTGCTACAGACACAGACGCTACAGACACGGACACTGGCGACACGGACACTGGCGACACGGACACTGGCGACACGGACACAGGTGCTACAGACAGGGGAACATACACATGGATGTGGTACTGAGCTGGGAATGCAGGCACATTCAGGCTGTGGAAATCCACACCTATACAATCAAAGGACGGGAATCCATAAGACTTTACCTTGTTCTCCGAAATATGTGTTAACTTGCAAAATAATTAAGCTGGTTAAAATCTTAATTGACAGCGGAATAAGTACGTGTGCCCTAATGAGATAATCTTCAGTACAATCATCAGAGACGTGGCAGAAAAGAGCTTTAGTCTCTGTGGTTGATTACTGCAGTACAGCAGCCGATGATATCTCAGTGCAATTACCATCCATGCAAATACCGCTGACCAACATGTAACATAAAATATGATGTTCTGAGGCTGATACTTACATGATTAATGTAGAGGCTCTTTCGTTTATCTCTCACTGCAAATCAAGAGGAAGACGAAGTCAGTCAGCAACAAATAATCTATTCCTATTGGTCACTGATGAGGCACACGCAACATTGCAGCGATTAAGAGTTTTGGAGAGAGCCCAAAATGCTGTTTACCTTAATTTCAGTTCATGTCAAAGGTAGCAGCTAAACGATTCAGGCAAAAAAGTTCAACATTTCTATATGCGTGTGAAATAGAACATACAAAAGCATTTTAAGACGGCAGAGCAGAGACTGCGGTAAAACCCCCATGATAGGGTCCTAGACTGGATGTAATACACCCCCCTGACTGACAGGGGGCAGTCTGTCCTTAGGTTGTGCAGCACATGTGTATAAACCTAGGAGTGTAGCATGTTCAAAGGAACATGTAGGCAGAGTGCTGATATCTTAATATTGTGATCCGTATTTTTAAATGGTACATTTCAGGCATTTACATTTTCAATATCATGCTGGGTAAGATTTATTCAAGATAATAATCCCTTCTGTTATTTTTCTTATGCTAATGTTCTATGCAAATATCTCTGAGGTAATCAAAATGCTTATAATCCCTAAAAGGCTTTATACAAATCATGTTTGTCACGGTGAAACGCGTGACAAAATAGCTAATTGCTCAATAAAACCTTTTGTTTTTCCCCCGACCAGGTGTCCACCTCCATTTAGCCGCAGGGGGACTTTTATCAGGTTGGTGACAGGCGGAAAATGGAACACAGTGCAGATTGACTACAACAACTGAGCCTAAACATTTACCTTGGGTTCTGCTGAACACCAGACCATTGTATTCTTTTACAGACAACACGTAATGAAACCTTTATGGTTCAATCAGAACATAGCAACACATACTACAGCATCTCCATGGTCACCGTGTCAGGACGTGTCTCTCCTGATGCTCGCCCATTCCAGCCCCTCAGACCATCTGACGTGAAACCGTAGCTACACTCGTCTCTTTTCTCTCGTCTATCTCCTTCTATTCCTGTGGGGCATTCTGACTGTGAAGACGTATGGTAATGACACAAACATGCTGCTTTGATGTCAACAGATTGGGCCGTGCTTCACTCCCAGGGTGGCAGCTGCTGAAATTGGCAGAACGGGATTGAGGGTGGCAGGTAGGCTGGCAGTTAGAGATTGGGTGTGTGTGAAACATGTAAAAACAGAAAAAAGCACTAGCGAAGGAAGCAGGCCAGAAACGGAAGCACAACAGTGTCTGGCACCTCAAGGCAGGCTCACACACACAGGAAGGAACCATGGGCACGCTCACACACACACACAGGAAGGAACCATGGGCACGCTCACACACACAGGAAGGAACCATGGGCACGCTCACACACACAGGAAGGAACCATGGGCAGGAAATTCCACACATGAACGCATAGCGCTATCTGCAGCGAAGACATACTTCGATCAGCTGTCAGAAGCACACAGCTCGAGACACCAGTGTACAAGTCGACAACACCCATCACACCAGTCTATACAAAACCACGTACCTTTCTTATCGGGAAAAGGAACTGAAAAACACAAAATTCAAAGTTGTCTATGTCTGGCAACGTCAAAGGGACATTCATACAGTGATCCCACTGTGTCATCGCTGATTCCAAGAAATCACATGATTACCGTTAAGAGTCTATATGATGTACACTCCCTAATGTTTCATTGGCATCAGCGGGTCTGACATCAAACCCCAGACTGGCTACACGCTAACATCAAACCCCAGACTGGCTACACGCTAACATCAAACCCCAGACTGGCTACACGCTGACATCAAACCCCAGACTGGCTACACGCTGACATCAAACCCCAGACTGGCTACACGCTGACATCAAATCCCAGACTGGCTACACATTAATTTAATGCTAAATGTTGATGCTGCACACCCGGGAACAAATGGAAAATTAATTTGATTAAACGTTTATTGCTGTAGAATGAGCGTTTTGTCGAGCCACGCGGGCATATCTGGACCTGTTACTTCTATCTCACCCAATAACGCTCATTCCATAACAAGTATTTTTAAGAAAATGCTTTTTGACAAAGTGAAGAATGTGTAGAGGAAGTGAGAAAGAGGAAGTGAGAAACAGAGAGAGGCATAAAGATAGATATCTCACCATCGGTCTGAGATTTGCTGAGGAATATGGTGCTGGCCCTAGGATGATCTGAAGGGTTGTACTCCATGTTAAGATCTGAGGAAGGAGGAAGCAAACAGTCATCAGTTGTGGTGTTTAACGTTCAGAGCACTGTGCTGGTCGTATCGATCCAGTCAGAAAACCAACCCACACAATAAATGCTAATGAGGCAAAGACAGACATTCAGAAATGTTACTTTACTTCATTCAACAGACAGTCAAGGGAGAGCCATTAACAGAAGTGGGTTCCTGCCTGTCTAGAGACACATGTTCTCTAGGATGTGTAACAAATAGGACCCTATTACATATTTAGTGGACCGAACACAATGGGCCCTTAGTAACAGGAGGCAAACAAATGGGAGGGAAGCAACGCGAACCATCCAACCGAAAGGTCAACGAGATGTGCAATTACACATATCAGCCAGCAGATGGCGTATTGCTGCAGACAGATCGGTACCATATGTCTCAGTTGATCAATGGCCTGTCTATGTGACACTTTCACACACCCGGGCTCGAACTGATAACATGTCCATCAGAGAATATCACAGAATATCTCCAACATAACCACGGCAGGCAATTACAGTTAATAATATTAATCTGCCAGGTCGCAGACATCCTGTTCCGACTAAAACCCCGCAAAGGCACAGAGAGTAAAGTGTCCAGTGATATGTCTCCATAACATTCTTGTCCATTACATCATCGTTGTGGTGTGCCCTGGTGGTCTCTGAGCCACTAAACTGAAATGCATTTCCACTGATTTCCATCCACACAATGCAGCCTTTTGTCATCCTGTCCCGACTGTGTCTCTGCTAGACCAGACCACCCTCTCAGCCCCCCCTCCCCTCCCACAACGTGAGACCCATATCCACCGTTTCAATAGGGCTCCCTGTGTTGTCCCACCACGACATTACGATGCATCCCTCACCCATATCTCCACCCCGACATCCGGTCCGGCCCCTGGGTCTCTGGGACCTACCCAGTAGCTGTCTGTGCATCTCACCTCTCCCCTGCCTGAGCGGTTGTCTGGCTTGACATCCCAACAGCGCCCTCCCCCCGGCACAGTCACCCAGACGACCCGTGTGTCAGCCTGACATCTCCAAACGACCTCCATGAGTGCAGCCCCCGGGTCACGACCCTGTCAGCAGCCCCGGGAATCCAGTCGTGATGTCATCCCGGCAGGAAAGGCCAGAGCGGGTCTCCACCCAGTTGGCCGGCCAGCTGCGGCCCAACAGAGAGATGAGATCCAGCGGGCCAAAGAACAGCTCATTCAACATGTGCAGGGTTGGGGGGGGGGGTAGTGGGGGGAGTAAACGAGTGGAGGACGCGATTCGAGAACCAACCTACAGACCCAACGGCGGGGGAATAACAAATCTGTTAGTGGTCCGTTAGCGAGGTTGTCAATATTGTGCCTCAGGTCTGGAGTCGGTCGTGCTTCAGAGGCACTTCAAGTTGAAAAGACCTCCGGCGTCCTTCATACTCCTCTGAGGAGCTCACGCACAAGCAGAGAAACGACAGCACGAAGGTCAGAAATAAAAGATGCAGGAGTGTATCGACGTCTGGGTAGGAGCCAGAAAATGTGAGACATCAAAAGTAGGTTTATGAGTCCATGTACTACAAACATGTTTGGTGTTCAGAAGCTGTTCTCTGGGGGGGAAGGGTTCTGCGTCAGACAGAATACGGTGGTCTTTGTTTCAGGGTCGTTTTTTGGGCGCGGCCCCGGTTGTAGCCTGTAGGATTATACTCATCGACGTAAGTGGCCTTCACTTCCTGTTCAGGAAACCGGACAGGAAGTCACAGATGGCCTGGCCACACAAAACTAACCAGCTCCATTGTAATACAAATAGGAGTAAAAGGGGAGTTGTGTACTACGGGTCTTGCTCTTGTCTAAAGAAATTACGTAAATCAATTACACTGTACTCTACATAATGAAACACACACACACAGTCCTGCTCAGCTTACCTTTCATCCACTTTAAGTCACCAGAAATGTGTTCTCAAATTCAATCTCTGCAGCACGTCACTCAAGGCCTCAACATTGGTTGAACAGCACAGAAGAGAAGCACCCAAGAGAAGTCCTTGTATCTCATCAAGTCCATGAATACCCCTCATGTGTCTGACAAGTTAAGGAATTTAAATGGTTACTACTCCAACAAACTAAATCGGACACGCGGCACGCCTTCTCTCAGATAGTGAGAACATCCTAAATGCCAGTTATTACGCACTTACAGTTATGGCCACGGCCACAGTCACCCCGCCACAGTCACCCCGCCACAGTCACCCCGCCACAGTCACCCCGCCACAGTCACCCCGCCACAGTCACCCCGCCACAGTCACCCCGCCACAGTCACCCCGCCACAGTCACCCCGCCACAGTCACCCCGCCACAGTCACCCCGCCACAGTCACCCCGCCACAGTCACCCCGCCACAGTCACCCCGCCACAGTCACCCCGCCACAGTCACACTCCTCATCTGAGACTTGCTGTACCAATGTGGCCCAGCTGCAGCCTCACACAGACAGTGGATGCAGATGATCTGTTCTCCTCTTTGGGGCAGCGTAAAGATGGCAGACTGCTCCACTCCTGCACTAGTATGGTGGATAGAGACCTAGACACCGGGACACAATCCTAAAGTGATTCTCAAGCCCACTATTGAAACTGATCAGTTCTAACATGGTTTCATTTAGGGATGCACCGATCCATTTTGTATCAGCATCTGTCTCTTAGTGGCCAAAAACTCTGAATCGCCTCAAACAGAATAATAACCATATACGATTCATTAGATGACGTAAAGACAGGTGTGTCGTGAGACAAGCAACATGCATCAGGTGAGATTAAATGGTTAGGTTAAGCAAAGAGCATCCAAACAAATGCATCATTAAGAGCTGAGCTGTATAAAACAGGGGAATATATGGGATCGGATTAGTACCAATAGGTTGCAGTGTCGTTATTGTATAAGAAGTGGTATATCGAGTCATATCTAGTTTCATCACAGCTGCAGAACATCAACCATCTGGTTTACCAGGGATCAAAGCATAACAGGAGAGCAGTGTCCCAAAACGCCACCGATCCTGGTCAAAAAAGCACACTATGAATACAATAGGGTGTTAACGGAGTGACCGTTCAGGTTTGGACAGTTTATTTACTGTGATCCCCGAAAAGATCCAATTACTCTCCTTGACATAGTTCACTCTGAGGTGAAACAGCCACTTCATAGCAGTGCTGTTGACCGACCAAATGATCAATCTCATGTTAGCCTCCGTTGTAATAATTATCATGATAACATCAAGCACTGACAAATAAGGCTGGTGTAATCATGTACATAAAAGTCAGTAACACATCACACAGACCTTAAGTGCAGAAATATGTAAACACGTGGATTGTACTTTTTAAACACTGTCTGTGAACTTTTCTAGACAATATTTAAATAAATAACTAAATTAGATATATATAATCTTAGTCACTGATTGTGTTGGATTTAGGCATGCGTCATTGCGTTTCACACACTATTTTCATTCTGACTCAAAAAGAAAAAAAAATAATAATATCGCGATATTATCTCAAAAGCAATTAATCGTTCAGCCCTAGTGAGTGTCGAGTGCTAACCAAATAAATCACCCTCAGAGTAGGGGTGTGCGATATGACGATATTTAATCGTGGACGATTAAAATGTCTCCACGATTCACTTTTTCGGAAATATCGTAGAATCGCGCTCCAGTGCACGTTCAATTAGATGCAGATCTATGGCGTTTTTTCAGCTACGTATCAACATGCAATGCGCGGTGCGCTAGATGTCAGCGTGTTAACACTAGAAGCGCCAACAGCCCATGCCCGCGGGCGTTGCAGTTAGTAATTAAAATAAATATATAATGTTGAAAAGCTACAGCCTCGTTCTTCCATGACTTTTCCTAAATACGTGCATTTTACCTTGTCCCGTTTTCAGAAACTGGATGCGTTTTGGTCTGATCTCGTTTTGGTCCGATCTATATTGGACACCGTTTTGGTCTGGTCTTTATGAAACTGGGTCCGTTTTGGTCTGGTCTATATAAAACTGGATATATGTAACCGATTAATTTGCTGCGGTCTCATGTGCACTCATAACATCACTAATGAACACTCTGCGCAGTGCAACCGGTTAGTATGCGTGTCCTGCTCAGGCAGACAAAAGCTGCGAGATATACATAGATAATAGATTGATTGGCTTGGTTGAATTTGAATGAACTAGAAAAAAGAGGTAGGCCTACGTTTATAAAGAAATATATGTTTTACTAAATAAACAGAACGAAAATATAAAACGAAATTGATTAATGTATCTACCGGGTAACAGCAGAATATACCCGACCGTGACCAATATACAAACTGTGTTGTAAAATACGTGTTTCATTGTCTATAGTGCCTTAGTTACTGGGCTGTAATTACTATAATACATTTTACAAATGTAAATGATCAAATTATACACTGTAGCCTAATGTTTTTATTTCAACAGTCTGTGTTGCAATATATACGGCCAATCATGCGCAAATCATTTGATTGCGCGTCGCTTGTGATCTAAAATGTTTTAGCATTTATTACATCAAAATAGGACATACAGTTTGATTGATTTTAATTTATTCGATCTTTAGAAATTTAAATATCATAGCCTGTGCATTTTAAAATCATGGTTTTAATTTTGTATTGTATGGCTACATAAGAAAATAAATAGGCTACATACTATTTTAGTAAAATGTTTTACTGCATAATTCACAATTCATTTAATTCAGGATGATAACACAGTAGATCATCTGATGCTGTAGATGGATGGCAGGTTACACAGTGAATGGATGGTGAAGCTGCGGATGAGAATGAAGGTGCTTCTTTGCACCATTGCACTTCCTTTAAATATACACGTGATTAAAATATGCTACTTTAATTTTTTTTCCCTTTTATTTTTTGTTACCTTGTAACGCTATATTCTTTAAATGGAGATATAATTTGCTTGTATTGCAGCTCAGTAATTAGCAAAATAGTCTTAAAAAGCAACATGAAAAAGAATCGTGATAAAATCGTGAATCGTGATTTTTCCTGAAAAAATCGTGATATGATATTTTTCCCATATCGCCCACCCCTACCTCAGAGTGGCATCAGAGCACGAATGAGGCTGGAACCTCGTCCGGACACAGCTGGCTAAAGCCAAAAGTCAGCAATGTGGCGTCATCTTCAAACGCCTAACTGGGATTCGTTCACATTGCTAAACCTCTTTTCCACAGTCACAGCAGGAGAACTGAGTCTGCGGTGCACTGTAAACATTCAACAAGACCAGAGAGCAAAAGCCTTGGCACACGCCAGAAACAGGTCCCTCTGTTTTAGAGGATACAGAAGGCGCTGATTCCAGTGTGTGATGGAGCGTAGGGACCAGTTGGAAAAGGTCATTCAGCAGTCACTAGTGGTGGTGGTTGATATAGCCCAGGGTCCTTAACGGTACTCCAGTCGGCCTGGTTGAGTCATCAACAGTTCTATACTTCACACTATCCTGTGGACTCTAATACACCAGCCAGCCGGAGCCTGCGGCAGTCACTCAATGAGCCACACCACATCAAAGCAATGTGTATCATTGGGCTGAAATCAATCAAGGGAAACTGAGTAGAACAAGTGTTTGACCGTGGGTTTGATTCCCAGGGAGGACCATAATGAAATTGTATAACGGCGCCGTTAGCTTGTCTGTAAGATAATAGCAAATGAAATAAATGAGCTAAAAGTGAGAAAGCCAATCCAGTAGCTTAACATGGCCAGGCTCCCATGTGGGGATTTATGCACTGCCATGTTTTACACAGAACAATAGTGTTCAGGGACGGAAAACTCAGAAGTCTTTGGCACAGACCAGGGGGGTGAACACACAAGGTCACCTTCTATGCTACAAGACACGCACGCACACGCAGACGCACGCACACGCGCACACACGCACACGCACACAGGCACACACACACACACCCTTTCCTCCATTATTCATGTCGCTGTTCTAGGAGTAAGGCCATGCTCCTCAAAGACAGAACGACTGAGATCATATCATCACTTCATTAACAAACAACACCTTGTAAGCACTTGGCTAGAGACGAATGAGAGGCGGAGTTGGTTACAGTTACGGTTACTGGATACAGTGGTCACAACCACCAGACCGGGCTAGGGCCTCCCAGAAAGACAGAGGGGAGTTGATGGGTCTCCCTACCATTGGCTGACTGCAGACCACTACAACGGCTTACGATGCTAGTGATGCTGTCAACGCTAAATGCTAACAGACTACAGGCTAGTGTCAGCAGCCAATAACAGCCCAGCACAGTGCCTCCCCATGTATTATCTATTGTTCTCATTATGTATCTGTGAGTGAACAATAAACTCAACTATGTGCATCCTTCCTTCAATCTCACCGGCCACCTCGTTCGGTTAACTTTATGAACCGCTTGTTAACGCAAATATCTGAGCAACCAATCACGTGGCAGCAACACAATGCAATTAGGCACATAGACATAGTTAAGATGATCTCCTAAAACACCAACCAAACATCAGAATGGGAAAGAAAGGTGATTTAAGTGACCTTAAACGAGACATAGTTGTGGGTGCCAGACAGTCTAGTCTGCGTGTTTCATAAAGTGCTGATCTACTGGGGTTAAACTGCACAACCATCTCTAGAGTTACAGAGACTGATCTGAAAAAATAAAATATCCAGTAAGCGGTAGTTATTTTGGCAAAAATGATTTGTTGATTGATATAGGTCAGAGGTCAGTTCTCTGGTTTGAGCTGATAGAAAGGCAAAAGTAACTCAGAATACCACTTGTTACAGCCAATATATGCAGAAGAGCATCTCTGAACGCACAACACATTAAACTATAATACAGATGATCTACAGCAGCAGAAGACCAGACTGGATGCCACTAATCAGTAGAACAGAAAACCAATTAGACAACAGAATTTGATATTGCCTGGTATGATAAGTCTTGATATCTGATGCGACATTCAGATGGTAGGGTCAGATTTTGTCAAACAACATGGAAGCATTGATCCATCCTGTCTTGTACAGGCTGGTGGTGGAGGTGTAATGGTGTGGGGGATATTTTCATGGCATACTTTCATGGGCCGCACAGTACCAACTGAGCATTGTTAAAATGCCACATATATCTCTATATAACCACAGTGTACCCATCATCTGATGGCTACCTCCAGCTGGATAACATGCCATGTCACAGAGCTCACAATCTCAAACAGGTTTCATGAGTTCGCTGTACACAAATGTTGAATCTACGCCATAACAAATTAAGGCAGTTCTGAAAGCAAAACAGGGTCTAACTTGATGCTAGCAATCTAAACATACAAAAATAACATTTCTAATTTCTAAATGAAACAATGCACTTATTTCTTTATGTAATTACATTTAATGGTGCAATATCACATTTTGAGCTGTCCATAATTGGCTGTCCTATTTACATTAGAAGATGTTAAGATGCATTAAATGCTTGAACATGTACAGTATTTTTGGGTGCTTGTTCTCAGATGTATAATAAAAAGTGATAGCGGGGTGCCTGGCCATTTATACATTAGGAAGAGAAAGGAAGACTACTGCCTACTTTAGCTGAAAACGCACGAACGCACGCACGCACGCACACACAGACACACACACCCTGAACTAAAGGTCAGTACACAGCAGGGCTAAGTCCACAAGGCACCACTAATCCCAAAAACGAACAGCCTGGCCACCAAACCCCAGTCAGTGTTCACATGTGTTCACCCCAGCCTGAACACCACCCCTGACGTTGGTCATTATGGCTGTTGCTGTTATGGCTGGTGGTGTTAACTGTGGTCATGGGGAGTCAATATACCCCCGGCACCAAAGCCTTTCATGTTTCATCTGGATAGACAAACAGACTGACTTACATACTGACCGGATGACTCTTACAAACTGGCATTCTGACTGGACTAGATGTTTTAACCTTTCTATGCACATGTTTAACTATGTTGGAATGTGCTTATCAAACTTATCTTGGGTGGTAGAGGATGATTGGCCTGAGTATGTGTGGACGCGGTTATATTATATTTAACATAATAATGGATTGTATGAGTCGTTGTCAGTTTCCAAATATTAAATTTGAAGAAGTCAGACGTCGTCACTCGTAGTGCGTCAAATTGGATTTCGGAAAACAAGAGCAGTTAAAGCAGGCAGAGTTTCTGAATGAGGTGCGTTTATTTACTATATTGGAATTAAACAAGCTAGCTATAATTAACCTTGGAAGCTGGAGTATGCTGCGTTTCTACTTGAAGACAGTCGAAGGTACTAAATGGTAAATGGTAAATGCTGCACTTTTATATAGCGCTTTACAGGTCCTGCGTCACATTCACCCAATCATTCACTCATTCATACACTGACGACCGCGTCAACCATGCAAGGCGACTGCAGCTGGGGTTAGGTGTCTTGCTCATGGACACCTCGACAATGTCCCAGGAGGAACCGGGGATCGAACCACCAACCTTCCGATTGATAGACAACCGACTCGCAAAATCAGCTGTGTTGTTTCCCCGCTTGCAAGAAATTGACTTTGAACAATAAAGACATTCCGCTTCCTCCTTATCTTTGGCTTTAGCAAAATACCGACAAGCCTTTGACCGCTTAGCACCAAGCAACGGAAGAGAAAAGAAGCGAATGAGGGCACGAGTCAATTCAATTGTTCGTTTACTTTTAAGGTGGTTGGCTGGCAATTTAATATCTCTATTAGACAAACAATGTATGTTTGTGCACTAGGGATTTGATTTAAATGAAAGTACTGTTGTCTCTCGTGACATAACGTTACATTACACGACCCAGGGGTATCCATAGCAATATCGATAAGCTCTGACCTTTCCTTTCTTAGGTTCATTTCTGTTTGGTTTCGACATAAATTCACATCTACCTGGCAGACTGGCTCAGCAAGAGATAGATGAATCTGTCTGAGTTGACCTCACTCTAAGGTCTGTGACGATCAGCCATGCTAATTCAGCGACAGAAATTCATACAATGAGATAAAACACAACCTATCTATAAAAATTGACAATAAAAATGAAAGCACATGCAAATCCTTAGCCAAGAAGTCCCTGGATTTGCGTATTAATTCTCCTCCCTCCCACTGGCACAGATCTTGTCAGGCATACCGATAAGGTTAGTTAGCGCTGCACTGTCTTGTATTTTAGCACCGGGGATAGATCGTTTAGATGAGACGGATGGCTGCAATTAGCCAGGAGTTGTAGCAGTGCAGCAGCTGGAGGTCACACTGGGTATCCCGTGCCATCAGGCTCCAACCGGCCCCAGTTCCACCCGCGCTTCCAAGCAACGGATGATGGGTATCTGGAACCCTGCTGGGCGTCGTTAAGACTCTGAAGCAAGTTCAAGTCAATAATTAATTTGAGCGGGGACAGAAAGAACACCAGCTCAAGTAATCCCAGAGGAACAACAAGGCGAGTATGTCAAACAACCTGCAACTAATGATTGTTGAGTCATTACTTTGATCTTGACAAGTTGACATATTGCGCAAACATTGTCAACCATCTTCCAGGCGAAAGTCAATCTAGATCCGCGTGGAACGTAGGGGCATCAGTAGCTTCCAAAGCTACAAACGGAAATTGTATAGCCCCCGCGCCAACTCCGCCGCGGCCACCAAATTTGTGAATTCAAGCTTAGTTGTGAGGCGAACACGATGGTTAGGTTACATTTCAAAACAAAGACAAATTGTAGCCATAAGATGGTTTTATGAGTTTGTGCAAAGACTTTAGAAACCAGCATTATTTTAGGATGGGCAGAGCTGTGAGTGGGTGGAAGAATTAACAGGACCCTGAAGATCCGGGCACCCTGGCACTAAAGCTCAGAGGACTGGGATTCCAGGAGGGGCAGGGGACTGTGAGGGGGGGGCTTTTAAACCCCTTCTTCGCACATACAATTCCCACCTGCTACCAACTCTGTTACTAAGCAACAGAGGCTGAGGAGGACTTATGCTTTTACAAAGACTGTCTTCAAAAAAAAAAGACATACAGATGCAGCCTGAGCGAACTATTTCCATGTAAAGGAACCAAACATTGGTCTAACGAGCGGCCATGATGCCCAAAGAGTGATGAAACTCCCCAGCATCAGTGAGGAGGCATCTTCAGTAGGGCTTTCCTGGTGTGTCACTGACAAATCCTACCAAAACATAAACTGTGTCATCAGGTGAGCGGACACACTGTGTTCATTTCACAATTATTAAAACAGGTAAGAAAATTGTAAACAATTTTACACTGCATAAAGCGCCTAACTGAATAAAACACCTAACTGAATACTCTACACTGCATTGGAATATTATTAGGAATATATTTTTTTACATACACATTATGTTTAGAAACAGATAACTATCTTGTAAAACTCACCAAACCAACTTATCTTACACCAAAATGTTATTCTGAATAATGTATCGGTACTAAACCATGTTTCAACAATGCTATAAATAATGCTAAAAAATTATGTGCATACATTGTATTCAGAACCAATTCAGAGTGCAGAGGCATTATCCAGAATCAAAGTTGTTTTTGAGTGAAACACACATATTGAGACACTCTTTCTCAACATACTCATTTATCCAGGCCTTTCTGAGTAGCCTGGGTGTGTCTCATATGCTAATGCAGGAGTAAAGCCTCTCAACATGACAACATCAATTACCACAGGCGGGTGATCCACCACATTAAATATGCAGCCAGATTGACCATGTGATGCTTTGATGCACTGCATAGTTTAGAGAGAGCAGAGGAGAGACAAGGCATCCCACCTGTGATGTGAAACAAGTGACCGAACGTCCAAAGGGCGTAGGTGACCACAATGAAACACTTCGGCAGAGCCTGGGGACACACATTCTGGGATCAGCCAGTTCATCTAGGGTCTGGCAGGTGCTGACACGTGTACAAGAGCTGGCCAGACTCCAGAGGGACAACAGCCCGGGAGAAGGTGCAGCCAGGAAACCAAAGTCCCAGTCCAGAGCCAAGCAGCCAAACACCTGCTGGGGATACAGCACTAAAGGGGAAACCCAGCAGACATTGGCCCATGGTCAGAATTAGCGCACAATGGGTGTAGAAGGCCACTTGAGGCGGACATAGAACAGGGGGTTGAAATTAACTCTCATTGGCTTGGTAACTGGTGGTGCCGACAAAACAAGCTATTCACTGGGGGATTTGTTCCACTCTCTGGAACCCATGTGGGCAGGGACCAGTGCCCAGTAACTAAAGACCATGACCAAGTTAACAGATATCCACGTCTACTGAGTGGACTGTGTTGATTCCCATCACGCAGGGTTGGCTGGTTGGTTGGTTGCTATGACTCATCTACTCCAGCCCTGGCAACTCATCTCATACCTGATGTAAGAGCTCCAGATGTTAGAGGACTGACTGAATGACTGCATGGTCAATTCACTCTGCATTTGCAGAGTCAAGCCCTACTCATCACAAAAACCTGAGTCTAGAGGCCTGTGAGTTCACATCTCTGTCAAAGCCTCCGGTCCTCTCATTCATCCGTCAGTCTAATGGAAACAGAAGAAATAGCCTAGGCCTGCGTTCCTGTATTTCCTCCAGCAATTGTAGGTTTGGCGGCGTACCTTGTGGACAACAGAGACACACTTCATCATGTGATATTATGGTGTAACCTGGTCTGAGTCTGATGTCATTGTGGGAATGGCCTTTTTCCAGTGGGTTTCCTCTGCTTCAACATCTGATTCTGATTCGGATATAGACCGTTCATTCATTGAGGATATAGGTAATTTTTAGCCCTTCACATTTCGCTACGAGGAATTTGCTGCAGTCAGTGATGTAATTAAATCTTTGTAAAGGGCTAATTAGAGTCATGGTTCCTCTGGCACATTTATATGGAATATTCTAAAGGTCTTTTAAATACCGGGGATAATTAATCCTATTGAGTAACTCAAAATGAGACAAGGCTACAGATCAGCGAAGGCTCAAAAAGAACAACGAATCTCAATGTGAAAAAAGCACATACAGTAGTTACTATTCTCCTATTTGAATGGTTTGGTGGCTGGCAAGTTCTCTCTTACCCATTGAGTACCTTACCTTGAGTAAGGAGAATGTTAGACGGCCAGAGAGAGAGACAGCGACAGGGACAGAAAGCGAGATGGCCAGCGAGCGAGCAGGACCTGCACAGTGGTCAGATGGGCTTTGTGTCTGTGGGACCATTCACATTCTATTGGGCCCCGGCTCCATAACGCGGCCCCGGCTCCATAACGCGGCTCCGGCTCCATAACGCGGCCCCGGCTCCGGCTCCATAACGCGGCCCCGGCTCCGGCTCCATAACGCGGCCCCGGCTCCGGCTCCATAACGCGGCCCCGGCTCCGGCTCCATAACGCGGCCCCGGCTCCGGCTCCATAACGCGGCCCCGGCCCGGCTCCATAACGCGCCCCGGCTCCACCTCCATAACGCGGCCCCGGCTCCGACGCGGCCCCGGCTCCGACTCCATAACGCGGCCCCGGCTCCGACTCCATAACGCGGCCCCGGCTCCGACTCCATAACGCGGCCCCGGCTCCGACTCCATAACGCGGCCCCGGCTCCGACTCCATAACGCGGCCCCGGCTCCGACTCCATAACGCGGCCCCGGCTCCGACTCCATAACGCGGCCCCGGCTCCGACTCCATAACGCGGCCCCGGCTCCGACTCCATAACGCGGCCCCGGCTCCGACTCCATAACGCGGCCCCGGCTCCGACTCCATAACGCGGCCCCGGCTCCGACTCCATAACGCGGCCCCGGCTCCGACTCCATAACGCGGCCCCGGCTCCGACTCCATAACGCGGCCCCGGCTCCGACTCCATAACGCGGCCCCGGCTCCGACTCCAATAACGCGGCCCCGGCTCCGGCTCCATAACGCGGCCCCGGCTCCGGCTCCATAACGCGGCCCCGGCTCCGGCTCCATAACGCGGCCCCGGCTCCGGCTCCATAACGCGGCCCCGGCTCCGGCTCCATAACGCGGCCCCGGCTCCATAACGCGGCCCCGGCTCCATAACGCGGCCCCGGCTCCGACTCCATAACGCGGCCCCGGCTCCGACTCCATAACGTGGCCCCGGCTCCGACTCCATAACGCGGCCCCGGCTCCGACTCCATAACGCGGCCCCGGCTCCGACTCCATAACGCGGCCCCGGCTCCGACTCCATAACGCGGCCCCGGCTCCGGCTCCATAACGCGGCCCCGGCTCCGACTCCATAACGCGGCCCCGGCTCCGACTCCATAACGCGGCCCCGGCTCCGACTCCATAACGCGGCCCCGGCTCCGACTCCATAACGCGGCCCCGGCTCTGACTCCTACACATCCTAACAATGGCTGACAAGCAGCTCGGACAAAGTGTTTGATGCAGCCGACTGGTAATGGATGCTTTCATCTCTCCAATCCGGCATTACGTCAGCTACCTTGGAAAAACAACACAATGGGCCACAGAAGACGAGCACAGGACTGTACAGGTGCAGAGGGTGGGACAGCCACTGTGTCTGGATAGAAACAGATGATTTGTCCTCATGCATCTTTAGTCACCAACTGTAACAGAGGTTCCCAAACAGTTTTGCTGAGTAAACCCAAGTGTCATGAGGCCTGCATTATAGTTTAGAAAAAAACATACAAACAAACACTGACCTACAGTAGCCCTCAAGAGTGTGGTAACTCCAGACCCACACAGCCTGCTCTGAGGCTCGTACAAACATGCAAAGTAGGTCCAGCTGATCTCGAACTAGAGGGCTTGACTTTGAAAAAGGGTTCATAAATGTGTCTCATTCAGGATAAAAATGCTTCCAACCACAGGGCACGAGGGCTTACAGAATGATTTGACGCGTATAAAATTGATGTGCACAATTTGCTATGGCCTTCGCAGGGCACCAAATCTCAACCCAATTGAAAACCTGAACAAACTGAAAAAACTGAACAGGGAAAGATGAGTCGAATCGACGGTGGAAGAATCGACGGTGGGAGAGTAGGAATTCAGTAAAGAAAAAAGTAGTTTTTGGTGATATTGCAGTAGTTTGCCCTTTTGAAGTCAGACAGAACAAGATTATTGTAAAATATGTGGGCGAATGGTGCTAACTAGGGATGCACCGAAATGAAAATTCTTGGCCGAAACCGAAAAAGAGGAAACCAAGACCGAAAACCGAAATAAATTATGCCAATTATTAGTACCATTGCATTTATGGATGAGGCACCAAGGGCGTAGGTTTGGTCTCAGCTTCGTTGGGGACATCTCTCCCCCTCCGGCAAGTGAACTTTTACTGAGAATAATGTGATTATTTTTGCGTTTAGTTGAGACAATAGCCTGTTGCTTTTAGATGGTAATGCTGTTTGTCAGATTCAATATATTGTAACGACCCTGGTGGTGCCACTACTCCGCCCCTACTAATGGGATATCCCAAATAGGCCACATTACATAAGCTAAATATACACAGGAAACATTTCCACTGTTTATTGTGACTGTAAGATTCTAACATATGGGGTATGTATTAACAGAAAGCACTGGTAACTTTACCGTTGTCTTCAGTCACTCTCCTGTGTACTTATAGCGTGTCAGATAACTCCCCTCCCCTAGGTTTTTTAGCCAATCAAATTACGGCGTTTCTAGTACCGTACCGGCTCTGCGGTCGGAATTGACCCAAATCGCTTCACAAACTCATAACGGAGTTCGCTAAAATATTAGTGGGGACAATTTAGTCATGTTAAAATGTTGTTGGGTACATGTCCCCAGCGTCCCCCCCTAAACCTACGCCCATGTGAGGCACTTTCTTGCAGGATTTCACTGACCATATCAGACAACGAGGGTGCATGTCCCTCATCTAGTGCAGAGAGACGAGTCTTTTTTTCTGCGCTCTGATCTCCGTGCGCTGCTGTTCCATGCGCTGCTGCTCCGTGCCCTACTGCTCCGTGCCCTACTGCTCGGTGCGCTATTTCTCCGTCTCCACGCGGGTTCCCCGCATCCATCGCCGCCTGGATCATTTCTCGTGCGCGCTGCTTTATTTCTGCATCCAAGTAATGGTCTTTATAACGCGGATCAAGTACAGTCGCGATGAAGTGCAGAGGATCCGAATAGATCACAACATATTTCGGCCGTATTGTTTCGGTGATAAAAGTATTTCGGCCGAAAATTTTCGGTGGCCGAATATTCGGTGCATCCCTAGTGCTAACCAAGACAGGCACCACCACCAACTTGTTTTATCATTTAAAACGGTAGCACGCTACGGAGCTTACAGAAAGTCTAATAGTTGGCCCCCCTCTGCTGCCAATCGTCCATCGAGGAGGAAACATTCATCAGCGTGCAGTGATGATGGTTCTCCCACACAACAAAACCTAGAGAGCAGCATTTGCAGCAAGTACGCCACATGATAAAAATCTCAACGATACAAGGACATCCCAGATGCTGTTAGCTACTGCCTGACAAAAGACATGATGCCACTTTATCACAGTGGCACTGAAGTATTTCACTAAAATAAACTCAGCAGTTAACCCCGTTTGGGAAAGTAAATGTTTTTGGGATAGGCTAGATTACCTAAATCAAGCCAATAACTACGGAAAACTCTCGCTTCATCATGCTCTCAATTCACTGTGTACATCGTGATTATGTGGAAAATTATCGCGATATATATTTTTTTGCCACATCGCCCAGCCCTACCTTCAGTCGAGTTCTAGAGACCCGTATAATGCAGCCTTTATTGACCATTCACGTTTAAAATGTAACAGGCTGTGTAGAGCAACTGCAGACATGAATCTTAGCAGGTCATTGTGGACTGAGTAAATGCTCTTTCCTTCCTGTCTTGAAGGAGGATGAGTGGTGTAAGTTAAGTAAATAGCAGGGCAACCTTACTCAGAGTTTCTATTAATAGAAATGAAAAGGTCTGGTTTCATAAATGTTTCCAAAGTGGACAATGACTTTCCTGTCAGAACTTCAAAGGAAAACTGGTTCCACAATTAAGATCCTAAGACAGAGAACAACTTTCACTGGACCCCATCGACAAGATCAATAAGCAAGCTGCATAGTCTTGTCTAGAACCCCATAGAAGAACCATTGTTCTAGGTGACATATTACTTTAAGGAAGTACATGCCAAAAATACAGGCAGTGCATTTTCTTCCGTGACTTGCAAGATTCAGATTCCTATTCATCGAAAGAACATAAATTGTTCAGACACACAACTAAGCAGCATTGCCTTTTAAAACGTAGGTTTTTGAAATGTATAGGATTATAGTAGAATATTTAGACAACTAATTTATTCAGCTACACATCTTTGAACTGTAACCCCTTTGGTGGTACAATAAACTGCTAAAGAAATAACACTTAAAGACACTTCAGTAAAGCAGTATTGCATCATCACCCGAACCAGTAGATGTAGAGGAAACTGTTTTTTTCCACTAGATGTTCTCGTTTCTTCATAGAAATGATCAAACTCACATCCAGTGACTAACCATGTGTTAGTGTACAGCAACATGATGACCAAAACCCATGATGTCGACTGATTTGATTTGTACTTAACAGAAGATAAACTGATTGTAGCGTAGGCATCAGAGACCCCACCCTGGTCTTCTCCACACAGTGAAGTGGAGCTACATGAGATTGTTACAGACAATAGACTCTCATTAGTGCTTCAGAAATCAACTCGTCTTAAAATAGAATCCTTTCTGTATGGCTCCTTGGTGAAACGAAAAGCAATATGGGACTGAACTTCCCTGAGAGATTCATTTTACACTGTAATGTTTCTGCACTGCTAACGCAGGTTTCAAATCACCATCATCCCCATCAAAATAGTTTCATCCCATACAATAATTCCCAGGAGATACTTGTCAGGTACCGGCAGTCACTCTGTCTAAGCTGTTTTCTTTAGTGCAGCTGTAAAAGAAAGCAAACACAGTAGGAAACATACAGATCAAGGAAACACTGCTCAGACTGTAAATTACACCCAAAACAGCAACAACACAACAGCAAGGCCCATTAGGTACGCTAATGTCTTGGGTTGCCACACCCAGAGACTCCGAGGAAGATGGGATGTTCTGAATGCCATACCATGATACCCAAAGGGAGAGATACAGTCACAGATCCATGTACTACGCAACCAATTCCATTAGGCCTAATGATTTTACATAAACACAACCAACGGTTTTACATAATGAATCATCAGACATTTAATTTGAGTAATTTCCAGCCTGGGCAGTGAGGTTACCTGACATTCAATTTGCACATATAAATGACTAAATATTGAAGTGTGCCAACTGCCAACAAACAAATTAATTGGTGATTAACAGACTGAATACATTAATGTCACTAACAGACTTGATGACATCCGCATCTCATTAACACATATCACTAACACACTGGATGACATCCTTACCTTATTAACGCATGTCACTAACACACTGGATGACATCCTTACCTTATTAACGCATGTCACTAACACACTGGATGACACACTTACCGTAACACACTTTTTACCAGCTGCCTTAGACTCTGCTTCAACAACCCAAGATCAGATGAGTTAAAAATAGCAAAAGATTTGTTCAGTTTGAGCTTATGAGACACCCTACTCGAAAAGGGAAGATGGCAGTTGTGTGGCTTACTTCCTCACTCCTAGGCAGCAATCCTCCTGGGTCCTTAAGATGACGAGTGAACAACTCTATGCACTTGAAGTGTTAAAATCACACACAGTTCCAAGGCAAACTGTAGTCACTTGTCTAACAGTCGTGGCTGCGAAGTGTCAAATCTAATCAACAGGACTACATTCAAAATGTGAACAATCTAGACAATCACTGTGGCAGTGGCAAAAGGTAATTTCAACTAGCCCATAATACTGGAAAGTGATTAAACCAGACCCCTCAGGGTTGGGCAACAAAACATAGCTAGCTAGCCAACTAGCCATATCAACCTATTTTAAATATTTTTTTAAACATTTGCAGCAACTTGCCAAAGTAAGCTGCCAGACATGGTTATCTGAAGCTACCTGAAAAGGGCTGTAAAAGCTTAAGGCTTGATTTTTAGTCATAACTTCCAAGACTTCCTCTGTAAACCAGTAAGCTCAAGGGAACATTAAAGGTGCACCTGGATATGACAATGTAAAGCGTCTGAGGCCTTGCCATTCAGCATTTAGACATCAGCCCCAGCTCTCATTCACTTATATTTTGGTTTCCCAGTGAGAACATTTCATACAAGCACAATTCAATAGCTGTACAATTGTGTCAGGAATGGCCTTTTGAGTAAACATTGGCCAACCAGAGGTAGAAAAATGCCCATGTTGCATTGGTTAGATTAAGTCAGACCTTGATTATGTGAGGAACATATGAAAATGACATTAACAGTCAGTTGCTTGGCAAGTTATTACTACCCGACTGGTTTAAGAGTGACAAATCTTTAGGGAGGACTCAATACCTTGTTACATTTATTAACTTGAAATATAGTATACACTCTAATAAGAAGAGTGCTTGCACTTTGAAATAATAATCTGGAAGAATGTACGAGATCGGTGTGGTGTTTTCAAGTAAAGAGCGGGTATTATCAGCAGGCCTGCCTCTCACTCCCACATGGGTCTCAACACAGCCCCGGTACACATCCTGAACCAGCACACCTGCTGAACCAGGCAGAGCTGATTGAGGTGACAAGCCTGGCACCTGTAGTGGAGCAGTGTTACAGCAATCAGAAGGTGCAAGAACAATAATATGACCTAAGCAGAAAGTCCCTGGCATACCAAGCAGACTCATTATGTACATCTATAACAATTAAACTACAACACGTGCAAGAGTATCTACCTGGTGTCTCCAACCAAGTGAAACATCTTGGTAACGGCAGCACTGATGTCTTTACTCCGAAACTCGTAATGAATGTATCATTTAATTGATCTATCCCTCAATAGAAGCCCCAAGTAAAGTTAATGGCTCCTGATAACACACACACGTGTGATTTGAAAGAGGTTCATTTCGGTAATGTGTCACCTGACCTAGGAATGTCATTGGTAGACACTTGGAGGGCTGAAGGGCTGGCCCCAATGAGTACAGTAAACACTGGTCCAAAACAAATAGTCCACGTTCTACAGTGTCTGCGAACACTGCAGAGCAGAGGCTACTAGCCACTCATGGCCTGGAGCACAATCTGGCCCAAAAACATATAGATATTTTTTCATCATCGCCCCGCATTTGATTTAAGTTCTCTACATAATGTCACAGTGTTTTCTCACATGAAAATGATTCCCCATGTCCCTCCATTACTTTGTGTTGCATTATCCTGTTATGTCGTCTAGAGGAATACACTGCATTAGTAGAGAAAGGCTTTCTCAGTGGTTGTTTTGAAAAAATGAACAGCTGCAGAGAGCACACTCGCTGCATTAAACACCCACCAGATTAGGGTTGTGGTCAGGCCAGCTAGCAATTAAATACATCCTGGTGCTGGACAAACAGAGGGGGTTTGATTATCTTGCACTGGCTGCCCTTATTAGGGGCGTTTGTACGAGTGAAAGGTGATTACAATCATGTTGGAACCGTGTTGCGTGACGGCATGACCCGGCTGCCCTACTCTGGCAAACAGATTAGTTGGAACAAAATAAATTCCGTGCAAGTAACTGCCAGGATTCTGCGTTCACAAACTCCTCAAGTTATATCTTAAGGGGAAAACAATGGTGCCCTGAGAAGATGAACACACACTGGTGACCATGGATGGACGACTGATCTTAACCATCTCAACACACCCACTGTATGGGACCAGCGCCTTGCCTGATCCATGCAAACACACATGCAGATCAATACAAAAACATACGTGCTCTGGGAATCATTTGCGATTTGGGATACGTTCATAGACCCATAGGCTGTTCTTTCAATTTAAATGCACGGATATCAGGGACATGACTGCATCTCAAGTCTGTGCATGGTCGTATGGTTTCCCGTAGGGCCACTAACCAACAGTCAACTCAATGAAATCACATCAGCACTAAAACATCACATCAGTGTGGGAACATAATGAAGTTCTGATGTCCTACCGTCCATATTCTCCCTGTCACTAATGTGTTGTAGGTTGCAGCCCGTGTCTTCTCTACTCAACTCCTGCTCGGCTCGGTACGGTTCTAACCTCGAATGGGCATTTCTTCGGATCTTGGGGCTCGACGATACACAG
>CM055733.1:12518501-12551869 GCA_029465975.1 Dallia pectoralis | reverse complement strand
AATTGTCACATAATACTGCTTGGCAAAACAACTTTGATCTTGTGTGTTTGTTGTGTGGGGTCAAGCAATGGTTATGACAACAACACAAAACAAAACAAGTATTTTCTCACAGGTGTTTGGGGCATTTCACAAGTTAGTCTGAGAGAGTCAGGCAGCACAATGAGGAGGCAGGCGTTTTTATATTGCACATGAGGCTTGCAAGATAATTTATGATATAAAAGAAAATAATGACCAGGAGGACAATGCTGCATATAATGAGGATGAATCAACTGATGAAGAGGGTTCAGGGTCAGAAGTGGAGGAACATAATGATGAGGTGATAGATCCAACATACAGACAGCATTCTAGTTCTTCCTCTGAAGAAGCCCCCACATCTCTTGCTGCAGAAATGGAAGATGATTATGAATTTTAGGAAATGGATGAACGTGATGATGAGGAAGAATCTGAAGCTGATATGGAAGAAGTGTCAGAAGTGGAGCACTGCACCTATTATGATGAAGAATCAACTGATGAGGTAGAATCTGAAGTTGAAATGGAAGAAGTGTCAGAAATGGAGGACAACATATATTATGATGAAGATGAAGAATCAACAGATGAGGTAGAATGAGGAAGAGGACCCAGCTGAGATAGAAGAATATTTCCAGTCAAAGGATGAAACATTGATCTGGTCTTCCATCCCTCCCAGTGACCGGCGAAGAATGTTGTCAGCAGAGAGAGAGACAAGCCACAATGGTGAAACTGCATATGCAAGGTCTCAGATTGATGACATAAAGTCCACTTTTGACCTGTTTCTGCCTATTGAAGACACAGTGCTGAATATGACAAACAAGGAGGGGAAACGCATTTATGGTCACAAGTGGAGAAAGATGAATCAAATGGATTTGCAGGCATATGTGGGTATGTTTTATTGGCTCTAAATTCCCCAAAAATCAAAAAAATTCTAATAATGGGTTGAACTGAAGCATGACTAAAGGTGTAACACAAAAATCTATTGAAAATTTATACTGTATGCTTTATAAACAGTCAAACCAGGCGGGGTCATTTTTGACCCCAGAGGACAAAAGGTGTGATTATGGGCTGCCATTATTCAAAACAGCATCCTGACTATACTTTGACAAATACCACTCAGTGATAAGTCAAATAGTCAAAATAATATTAGGTCAAAATAATTCATAGTTTTTTTCAGTTTTGTACTCAAAAACAGGGTATACTTTTATGTAAACAGGGTCATTTGGCTCTAATTTCCCAAAAAGCATTTTTTTCTATTAATGGGTTGAACTGAAGTAAGACTAAAGGTGTAATACAAAAATCTATTGCAAATTTATACGGTATGCTTTATAAACAGCCAAACCAGGCGGGGTCATTTTTGACCCCAGAGGACAAAAGGTGTAAGGCATTTGGGAGGACAACACGAGGGTTAAAAAAGATGTATATTTTTTACAATTGCCTTAGGCTATAAAATATCCTGACACTAGGAAAATGTTAGTAAAAAAAAATTTGATTATATTCTAAAATCGTTGAGCCCTATTTCAAACATCCCAGGACTAATTAAATATAAGATCCCTGATGATAGGATCCCAGAGCACATTCAATAAAAGATCCCTGATGTTAAGATCCCTGGGTACATAATGCATTGTCACGGGTGTTGTGAGTTTTGTTCGACACGAAGTCTGAGTGGGGTGCATTTCCTGTGTCTGGTGATAGTTATGTTGTTAGCACGGCTGGGGCTCGTTAGCAATCACTGGTGCTATTTAGCACTCTAGTTTGACTTTGCACTTTTCTTCTCATTGTTTCTAGGTCACAGTTCCGTGTTGGTAAGTGTAGTTTGTTTAGAGATCATAGCTGTCGTGAATGTTTGTTAATATGCCCATCTTTGTATGTGCATCTTTTGTTTCGTTTCCGTGTTTGTTTTGTGTTTAATAAACGGCAGCAGAAATAACATTTAGCAGTTTTGCACAATCTTTTGAGGCATATTTTCTGGCTATTTCATGCATCATTCATGTCTCTAAATAGCATAAACATGTTTATTTTAAATGTATATTATCCAAGGTACATGTGGTCAGTACCTCAAATTATTAGGAGCTGTAAATATTTTACAGGATTATCATACAAAAAACATTAATTACAATGAGACTTTGCTTTCTCTTATGGCAAAAACATAATTCTGTAATTTTATATAATTTCTCTGTAAATATTTTTTTAGAGCACACTGCTTAGAAGTTAGTGCAAATCTGCCGTCTATAACAATAATAATGGTACGTTTGTTCAGAGACTTGTGCGCATAAGCCTACATTGTAATTGACAGGAGGAAGTCTCACTTCATCAATGCCGGTACAGTCACATTTAGTCCCATCAAAGTATAGCATGACATGTTCTCTTAAGAAAACCCAGCCAAGGTTGACAATCCACAGAACAAGCTGTTAAAACTCACTAATTATCCCAAAAATTGGAGTATGACGTTAGACAACATCGACCTTGGATATGAGATATATGATCAGAATAACGGTACTGTGCCAGTCATATCTACATTATATACATACATTATACATATACAACTTATTTTTCTTAACAAGTAAATTGCAGCTCATCATATTACCATAACAGAGGTCGTAATACATATTTTGGTTATGTAGCACAATAAGGGTTGCAGTGAAAGGGTTGTGGGTTTGATACCCAGATGGGCTAATACAAAAAAGCATTTAAAGTCCATTGTTTTTATGTAAATACTAAAAAAGGGTAGAAATTACGTTCAACAGGTATATATATTTTTAAATATGTACCCAAGCACAGTATTGTAAGAGTTGGTACTAAACCACAGACCTAATACCAGCATAATCACAAAATGAATTTTAACAAAACCAAGAGTAAAATTTTGACTTAGAGACATTTATTTTCAATGACAGTTAAAACAATTGGTCAGAATCGATTGATTTCGAAGCATTATGTTGTTTGCACAAATACTTTAATTAAAAAAATAGTGCAGACTAGAGAAATGAAACGGGTCAAGGTTATTTTGGTGAAATAGATTTAAAAAATAAATAAATACTACAAACACAAATTATTAAGAAAAGCTTATATGGTCTTCACAGGTTTGTGCTTTCTGACATTTTCTATCCACCACACAGATGTATTCACATTTACCTAATACAACAAAACGCTTTAAAAATATTACATTTAGAAATGTAACACCAAAAAGCAATGTGCATGAACAGTTTAAACTGTCTAAGAATACAAAACAAACAAACAAATAAATAGTACAATACATTTTTTTATATTATCCTTTATATGTATATATATATATGTATATACACAATTGCTGGTTGGTGTCTTCAGAAAGAGCCCTATACATTGCAGAGTTTAACTTGGGTCCACATCTCGTTCAGGAATAACCAGTTTAATAATTCAGTTTTATAGATGCATATTTAACTTCAATAGATATTTTGATAAATGCAAAGATGAATGCATAACAACCATAGGCATTATGTTCTGACATAGGTTATTTCTTTAATAAAAATAAACATTTCAGGCAGGCATCACACTAGTGGCTGTTGACATGACCAGTATTCTTACTCTCAGTACTCTTACTGATTTGTTTTCATTCCATTCATTTCCTTATAGTAGTTGAGCTTGTCCAATAGCGTCGTGTTCTGGGCCTCCAGCATGGTTAGGCGAGTCTCCAGACAGCGTATATAGTCTCTCTTCCTTCGCCGGCACTCTTTGGCCGCCTCCCTGTGAGAAGCACAAGCAACAGGGGTACCTCATACTACTCACTCTACTCGGTCCACAACTTGCCAGGATAGGCTCAGTACCTACTGTACATGACGTCAGTCACAAACATGGACATGATTTTATTCTGAACACGCGGAATGGAAAGGACAATGTGTCTTTGTATGTTATTTGTGTGCGATAGCAAACAGCAGGACATCGGGTGAAATTGGTTTCTCTGAGAGACAGGGAACGGTAAACCGCACAACCTCTAGCCTTTGTAGTAAATCTGTTAAGTACCACATAATTGACCAATGGTCATTCAGGTTTGCGGCAATAGATGTCTTTAAGAGCTTTTAGTTCCTCAATAAGAGTCCTGTTTTGATTTTCAAGCACCGCCACCCGATTCTCAAGACATTTCACATATTCCTTCTTCTTTCGCCGACATTCGCGGGCAGCCTCCCTGGAACAACACAGTCTTGGTTTAAAGACTGACAATTACAGACACACAGTCCATCACATTGCCACACCCAATAAATATTATGAAAACCGAAAAGGCTAATAGAAACAAACAGACACAACGTCTACATGTTAATAATAACACAACATCCATTAAGTAACATGAACATTTAATCAATGCCAAAATGATCCATGCTAAAAGCGTCATAAAAAGGACCAATGTGAAATCAAAACATCAACCATGAATTCAGTGCAAAGGAAATCTATCTAGAACCTATAAGGTTTGTTCATTCTTCATGGAACCAAAAGAGTTTTCCAACTTGAACCAAAATGCACTTTAATAGGAACAACCACAAAAACAATTTGGCACCATCTCCGTTGTACTGAATCAAGATAAAATACATTTGTCAAAAGATCAAGTTAGAGCATGATAAAATCCAGCAAAACACCAATCCAACGTCGAAAGGACAACAACAATGTCTGAGAAGAAAAATCCAAGAGCAACAGTTGGAGAGGTACAGAAAGTGGTGACCAGTTGAGGTCAGCAAGTGTTCAAAACAACAGTTATACACTGCCTCCATGCTCATAGCCTATTTGGAAGCATTGGGAGAACAATGGCTATATTTAAAGCAACAAAACAGGGTAAGTGTCTGGAGTTTGCTACATGACACTTGGCCACTTATAGAAGAATAGAATAAGATGATTTTATACACCCTATTTGCTCATTGTTAGAGAGTCCTTTGTCCTTTCCCCCCCGTGTTGTCTCATTTTTATAATTACTTTGTTTTGTATGGACTTTTAGTTGACTCAGTACAATGTTAAGCATTTTACATATGTAAAACATAATGCAATTATTCTACCTGTTCTTCATGAGGCGGAGCTCTCTCTTGCGTGTGGCATCCTCAGCCATTTGCTTGGGGCTGTGTATGGAGCCTGGAGACTCGACCATGACTACACCTTGAGGTAGGCTGGAGGTGGGTGTGCAGATCTGGTAGCCAGACATGTCTCCAGTGGCGGCTGGGAGAAACACAGACAGTAATACAGACACTGAGTCAGCATGATTTGGAGTTCTCGCTAGTTTTAAATGGCCATATGCCAAGTATAACTACAGTCAAGAAGATTTGAAAGGCCATATCCCAATAATAACTACAGTCAAGATGTTTTGAAAGGCCATATCCCAAGACACTAAACAAACTGTAAGGGGTTGTATTGATGGGAATCTGTGACGTCATCTGCCTTCCTCCTTGCTAAAGTACAATAGAGCAGGAGTTTTCAAACTTTTCATGCCAAGACCCCCAAATAGCATTTGCTTCTGACCAGAGTCCCCTTTGGCAAGAAATATCCATTGACAATACTACAGCAAAAAAATTGCAACTTCTAGATATATTTCCTTGCATTTGTTGATGCAGTAATTATTACATTTGATTACACTAGCAGGTGACAAAGATGGTCATGGCAAATAAGATTTCGATATTAACATATTTTTATAATCTATATTTTATGATAATACATATAATAATAATTTGAATTTCAATATTTTGTTTTATTTATTTTAAAAAATGTATTATTTTCCTTCCAATTGACCGAGGCCCTCCTAGCGCCCCTGGTGACCTCCAAGGGGGCTGCCGCCCAACCTTAAAAACCACTGCAATAGAGCACCAATACGAACACAAAACAGAAAAGGCCCACTACCTCACTTGACTTACTTAGACAACCTGTTGAGACATTTTGTTATATAAATCATGGGTAAAAGTGAATTGAGTGCTATTTTAAATATTAAGAAAAATAATAAGCCCAAGAGCCGTGACACACTTCACACAAGGAGACAATGCGACACACTGCTGTTCCAAAAATGTTAGAACCCAAAGTATGGATAACTCAAATGTGTCAAATACAACTCTCCAGAGCCTTTTGGGTGGTGCAGAAGATGTTGTCGCACCATGCTGACCACTACAGCCTAGGTTTTTGCATTAAAAGTGACGCTAGCTCACAAGTGGCTGCAAAGCCACATGGGAGCAACAAACTGGTAAAGGGTATGCACAGGGCAGCCTGAGAACCTGCCGAACTAACTGCAGCCATCACATAAGTGAACGTGCCCTCACACATGACTTTGCAGTTGGCCACAGCAGTGTGAGTAAAATTGGCTTGGTGCAAATACCTTGGAGGAAGGCTTGCTGCCATCTTCAACTCTCTTGAAGCCATGTGGAGTTGTTGTGGTGAGACAGGGTGGGAGAAACAATTGGTTATGTTGAAATTGGTAGAAGAAAAAAGGGGGTAAAAAATATTTTTAGAATGAGCATTTTGCTTTAAAATGTAGACATGTTAGCAACCAACATGTTCGGTGGAGAACAACTATAACGTAGTTATATTTGCATAACTGTTGTAATTGGATGATTGGACTGTGAGCTAAAGACACTGACTGCAGACTCAGTGAGAAGACTACTAACTAAAACATAGTTAGGAGCCAAAGAGGCTCAAACCAGCCCTGCTGTGATGTGTGGATCACTGGTAGTCACTGCTGACCTAATTAACAACCTGCAAAACTATTTCGATTTTGCCGCTGGTCCTTACCTACGGGTTTACACTTCTTAGGAATTTGTGACATTAAAAATATAGAAAATCTGTAATGTAATTAATTCAGTGACTAAAAGGTAAATTTTCAACAGTGGATTAAAATAGAAAGTTCTCAGGTCATCCAATGATTACGTCGGTGTGTAAGTCATTTCAAACTCGGTCAGAGAAGTAGAGGAAAGTGTGATAAAGCACTGAGAAACAATGATTTGTTTTCTCTTATCTAGGTACAGTAACCTACTTCTCTTTACATGAGCCTTATCATTAGCACAGCTCCCAGCACATCATCTAATATGGAGATTCATTGGTTAACGTCTTGCTTTCGCAAAAGGAACTGACTGTAATCACAGCATGACTGTGACTGACGTCAATGTCCATCTTACTCGCCGGATAGCATTTATATTTCCCTGCTGGGGTCCTGTTCCAGGAAAACAAGTGACGTCAGCCAGTGTGTGTTTGTGTCTCAGTGTGTGCTTTGAGTGGGCAGAGCATTGAAGCATTTCACAGAGAGGGAGTGAGGGGGGAAGGGGGAGACCGACAGGCAGAGCAGAGCAGAGCAAGAAGGGAAAGAGAAATATTCCAATAGTATTCAGCTTGTTGCATTTAGCCTTTTACAAGAAGACAGATATTTCTCAGGATATTTAGCAGATGTACAATATGGATTATCAATACATGACATGTAATTCTAAGTTTGTTGCTACAAAACAAACACATTACCAATAAAACAACTGTTGATATGCGGAAGGCTCCTCTCTTAAAAGACATCAGCACAGTTCCAACACCTTCATGACTTTATAGTAAGTGTGCTCTACATGTTTTTGTATTATACAGGCAATACAAACTGAAATAATTTTGTATACGATACCAATCATTTCAATGATAATATCTGTTAACAGCTGAAATAATATCATAAAGTAAAAATCTTCTGCTGTTAAGAAATTAAATGAATCATGAAGAATGATGAATCAAAAAGAGCTATTAATTCAGACTGTACAGTATGATTATAGCATCAAGACAGTTCTACAGTTACTGTTTCCATTTTCAGTTAAATTATTAAAGTGAACATACCAGACTCTGTCTCATCCCCAGTAACAGCCATATCTGTTTTTCAGAGATCCAGTAGAAACCTTCTCTCTCAGCTCTCTATGTGAAATGTTTCACCAGCTATGTGTGTAATCACAATTAAGTGCACTGACATCACCATGACGTAATTGGCCTCCTGATGTCAATGATGACATACATTGCTCTGACCCCTCCCCCTACACTGGTATGTATAGGTTGTTTTTCTGTATTATGTACAGGAAGATATGAGCCTACAAAAGATTTGAAGTGCTTCTCAAACCTCAAAATATATTTTTAAAACGGATTCTCCCGATTGCTTTTTAAAATATTGTCCTAAAACTTTGTGAAAAAGTGCTGAGATAAAAAGGTCTTTATAAATACATTTTACTGATTGATAGGAAATATTTCCCAAAGACGACAAGTATTCCATGTATATCATTTGAGTAAAGATTAGAGCGCCTCCTGTTTGCAGCAGCTACTATATGACGATAGGAGAAAAACTTCGAAAATGGGTTAAGAAAAAAAAGCAGTATGTGTTTTGTAGGGATTTAACAATTTGACAAACTAGTTAAGTCTGAACAAACCAAACAAACACCATTGTGTTCTGTGAAGAAAGTTCTAATATTTGCATAATCGTACTGATTAGATAGCGGTCCATGTAAAGGCACATGACATGGAGAACAATAAGTTGGATGTAAGCTACAGGGACTGATGCCCAGGTTGGGAAGTCTGGCCGCAATGCCAAAAATACGCTGGACTTTCACTAAACTATATTTTTAAGGTTTGCAAGTGTGCTGACAATTGTGTTGGAACTACACCAAAATGTACTCTGGCATGTTATAGACATACCACACATGACTATGGCCATCAATCATGGGAAAGTTGAGTGATACATGTGCGCACTGCATAGAAACCTAGCGACTTGAGTGCTGTCCGAGATGTTAATATGCCCCAGCTTTTTGTTCAATGCGCACCTATATTGTTCGATTGACGGTCACAATCCTGCATGCTAGGTTTTGAACATGCCAGTGTTAATTCAAACACTATGGAAAAGATTACCCAAACTAAGATAGTTTCAAGCCCTAAGGAACTAGAGCCTGCTCTGCACAGATCTTAAAATAGCAGGGTTAAGTCATTGCTGACATCATTGGCAGCCCCCCTGTTTCTGCGCCATGCCTGAAACACCTCCCATTTATATGTATACAGAACCCTCAGAGAGAGTTTATGGCACCTGTATAGTCTCCGAAGCCAGACGCACATATTTAAATCTTGGGGCCGAATTGACAAGACCTGGCCATGGACTTGTGGCAGCAGGTCCTTGCAACACAGTAGTTGCCATGGAGATGCACTCAACAAAGACAGGAGCCACAATAACCAATGACAGACCGTAACCTGTAAACCGTGTCCACGGTAGGCTGGACCAAATCTCTCACAGGGGAGATGAGAACAGAATTATTAGTGCCCACTGCTGCGTCAATGCGCACCTAGCATAGCACTCCTATCAAGAAGAACTGACAACATTTTCTCTTCATGTGTTAAGATTATGTGTAAAACTGGAAAACTTCTGAATGTAAATACAACTGTGTTTTTCTGTACTTGAGGGTCATTAACAGAATGTAGTTGAAGCAACTCAAACTAATCTAATTTGAACCCCACGAGTATAACATGACAAAAAAGTTTGGTAGGATGTGCTGCCACCTGCTGGCAACAAGCCATTTGTCCAGATAACTGTGTTGATTTCAACTCCATTTAATCGGTTAAGCTTATTGATAAATTACATTCCTTATTAAAACAATGACATGGCCAAAAGCATAACCACTGAAAAACAGAATTATGTAACAGATCAATTCAACACTGTACTGTGGTTTAACAAAAAACAACACATTACCTTGTACAAGCACCTTATTGCCTTGCATATAAAATTGCCGACTGACATCTCCTGACTGATTGGAGTACTGGAGGATGGCTGCAGCTGACTGGGGCTTCACAGAGTTGGACATGGGCATAGGCTGCAGGCCCTGTATTCCCCCACTGCTCAGCTGGATGGCACTATCCTGGGTGAAGGCAACTAAGGAAAGCACAGTCAATAAATGTCACGTACTGCCTGTTGTCTCAATTACATTACCAAAATACCTATAACAAAAGAAATGCGTCAAACATACATAGGATGTTAAAAGAAGCACTGATTTACCTACTAGTTCAATGTAACTCAGTTAGTGGAGAAATAAGCTTAGGGTTGTGGGTTTGATGTATGTGTACAGGGGACGTACTACTGTAATCTGCTCTGAATAAGTGTCTGCAAAAGTACTTATCATTTTGGAAGACATCTCTTCCAGAAACACTTACTGAACTGGCCGTGGTTTGTTTGATATAAAGGGGCTGGCCTACTGGGTGCTGGGGTGACATTGCACAGTGTAACCTCTTCTTTTATCTTTTCAACTTTTGGAACAACTGTCCCTGACGACACTTCTCTGAAGATGATAGAATTTGCAAAAATAACAGTGAAATCTATATTATTGCAGCTCTAAAATTCTTCACTTCAATATAAAGTTGGCAAATAGGCTACCTAGATGTCTGCGTCATGGAGAGGGGCTCTCCCCTTGTGTGTGTGTTAGAAACATCTTCATTTGAGGTTTTGGCCTCAATGTTTGCTTTCCTCTCAATGTTTGCCCTGTTTGCTGTCCTTGTTATTACCTAGTAAATGAAATTGTCTATTAATTCAAAGACTCCAAAAGTAAGTGCCCCAGACCTGTTTGGCAGATTACAGAAACCAGCATCACAGAAATCTACCACAGAACATCAGGAACCATTTTTAGAAATAATGTATTTTTCTAATTGAAATACCTGTCCCAGAGATGACAATACACCACTGCTGGTCAGCTTCTGCATCTGATAGTCAACACTTGCCATGACTGTTGTCCTATAGAGAACAAACATGTTCGCCAATTCATGATTGGTTGTCCCGACTCCCGTAGTACAGAACAGAATAGTGACACTGGACATTAAGCAAAGCCACTCACCCTGAAACACTGTGTGAAAAGAGTAACGCTAACCAGTAACCACTGGTTATAAAAGGCGGTAGCAAAATATACTGGTTAACCTATTGGTACTGCCTATTAGTACTGACTACAGTACTCCTAACTATACAGCAGAGGCCTGTAGTTGTACTCTACTTATGTTGTCCATTGTTTAAATTGGCAAGCAATGTAGCCAATGTAATACTCTGTGTAGCTGCATGGACTGGAGTGTGTGCCCGAAACATATTATGTATGGTGTTGATATATAGTTATTGTCACTCATTACCACGCGACTACTGGGTTGTTAGCATAACGACGTAACACGGTCAACTATGATTCTTAGAAAAAAGTTCTGCAAATATTTTATTTGTCCAGATAGGTAAAAATACTTACTGTTATATCGCTAGCTGTCGATGACAGTTTAGTTCCATGGAAATCGTTTAACGGTATTTATTTAAAAATCACAATCCGATCGTATCCGCGCGCCACACCAGATCATGCGACTGTTTCTGATTGGAGGAAAACAGATGGCTTACTTCGTAGAATGTGGAACTCCCGCCGCATATTCGCCAACCTGGTCTAAATGTCATTAACGCAATCCCACTGGGTACGACAAATGTTCCAGATGTTTCTGATCCAAAAGGTTAATATTTTCGCTGTGGTTACTTTGTCACCACCTGCCCATTGCTACAACTTGAAGTCGGAATTTTGTAATTGAACTTCAATTACCAAAAAAGTTAGAAGCATCCAATGCATAATGCCTGGAATGGAATCCGACGTTTGGAATGTTTGCTTGGCCTATATATAACGTCCGGAGCCATGTATATTAAATGTTCAAGGAAAACATGTATTATTATGGATGTATTATTTTAATACGTTTTGTTTACTTGTTATTATTTTAAGTGGCTCTTATATGTTCTTTATTTTGAACCATATGACTACTACGAGAACAATAACTTTTGACATATCTCTTAATTTAATTAATTTAACCACACTTGTGCAAAATCAGAGTAAGTGAAAACCTTATGATTAGTCTAAAGTTGCATATTTAAGTCCAGCAGAAAAACACATCAGCTACGTTTTAAATCGTAGCCCTTCATGATAATAATACCTTTGCACAGTTTATGAAGAATTTGTTTGCGCTACCAGCCAAACAGGCACCCGTAGTTCTTAGCGCTACCATCACAAAATAGGTTTTTTAAATTGACAGTCAGGTTTGAATACATATTTGAATGCACGCAATCTATGTATTAGACTTTTATTGGAACAGTCGTATTTAATTTAGCAAAAGGGACATTTATTTTTTCCCGCTGTTATTTTTTTTAAAACTAACAAGCCCTAGATTCTTAACAACTGTAATATGTACACCCTACAGCTGATACAATGGTATGTTCCATAAGGTAGCGGTAATGGTAGACCTGTAAGCTGAGAGATCAAGCCTGTGACAGCGGAGAAACCTGACTTTTTAACAACACGTAGATACACATTGACTGCAGGTATGTATGTTTTTGGAGATATCAGTTAAACATTGTAAAGGCGATTATGCAAACAGTGACACAGAGCTATATATCTCGTAGCCAACGTAATGTATGAAAGTAGCAGCCAGCTAGCTAGCTATATCAGTAACGTTAGCTAACTAGCACAGCTACTGCTAGTAGTACTGTAACGAAATCGGTCGCCCAGCTATAAGTGCTTTGTAGTTTCCACTGCCGTATTTCTAAGCTACGAGTTAGTTGGCTACACTGCTAGTTAGTAGCTGTTAGTAAACGGTTTGTGAAACCGAAGCATGTTGCAATCTCTGAAACTGGCTCTAGGCTAGCTAGTTACCTGGCTTGTAGAATGACGAATTAAATGGATAGCTGCTATATGTAGCTAGCCAGGCCTTCTCTGAAATCTGCCGAGATATCTTAACGTTACCATTGCACACTCACTTGAATACTTGTGACAGTTTAATTAACGTCGAAAAAGACCGAATAGTGTTTGCAAATCCGCTCGCTAGGCAGATTTGAATGGATGACTGATGTCCTTGCGATTGGATTGTTTACACACTGTCAATTACCATGGCTTGATACTAGCGACATCACGGGAACTTGGGAGGACTGTTCACCTTATTGCTATTGATAGGTCATTTGATTGATTATTGTAGCGTTGAGCTGTCATGTTATGCATAACAAAATATTGAGCACAATTTGATGGGCACTATAATTGAGCTGGAGATACAGAAAGGTGTCTATCATCATTCAACCACATCACATATGTGAATTATGTGATAAGGCTTTCATTCAAATCTAATTTTGTGAACCCATATTTGTCAAGTAATAAGTAACAACCTTGTTATCACAACAAAGTACAATTGAAAGTTCATATAATGAGACATAGGCTGATTATTGATCTGAAACCTGATCGGAAGAATGAAAGTATTGTTGTTCAAATGATTAAGTGAGATATGTTTATTGACCTTAAAGAGGAAAAAAATTACTTAAATCAGTTGTAGGATTTATTAGATTTTGCTGGGTGTATTAAGTTATTTAAAATTCCAGATTCATGGTAAATTTCCTCTTGTCATTTAAATATTCTAGTACTATACAATCACACCAATAACTCTGTTATTTTTTACTATTTACCTTAGCCTGAAGAAGCCATACGATGTCCTTAAAGCCGCGGGTGGTGGACTTTGATGAAACATGGAACAAGCTACTGACAACAATCAAAGCTGTGGTGATGCTTGATTATGTAGAGAGGGCCACATGGAACGACAGATTCTCGTATCCTTTCCGTTTGAATTTTTTTTCAATTTACCCCAAAATGTCTGCATAGTGTTGACTGGACATTACGGATGAATGTGTGTGACTCCTTTACTTTAAATATAGTGACATCTATGCCTTGTGTGTTGCATACCCGGAGCCTCTGGGTGAAAGATTATACACAGAGACCAAGGTCTTCCTGGAGAATCATGTCAGACAGTTGTACAAGGTAAACGCAATTCTTTACTTTGGGGCCACGTTTGGATTTGTTTAGAACTCAATGTTAGTTAATAATGCTGCTAATTTTACTCAACTGACTCGATTCAGACACATTTCCCATTGCTCAACATTTTAATTATGTCATAGCTGTTTTTCTTGTTTTCTTACAATGCGATGCCGTGTTAACAACTGGATATTTGTTCCCTAAATTCTATTTTTAGAAAGTTCTCGAGTCAGAAGAGAAGGTTTTAGTGATGTACCACAGATATTGGGAGGAGTACAGCAAAGGAGCAGACTACATGGATTGCTTGTACAGGTAATGTCCAGCAGCTTTTTACTGAGCATTTTGATCATTCCTGGATCATGACACTCCTTTCACCTTGGTTTGCCTCGGTTACACCTTGGTAACGCCATGGTAACGCCTTATGTTACGCTGTAAGAACTGCATACTTAAATGAACATTACCGACATTATTCAATACAATACAAAGAAACGCAATATGAAAAGATGATTTCCGAACATGAAAACATATACCTCGTTGGCTGATTGTCATGAAGAGGTTCTTATTTGACAAACTTATTTCTTTACTTTGCTTAAGCAATCCTTTAAACTTATTTATGAACTTTAATTATAAACTTAAATTACACATCTTGAGCCACGTTGGGCGTCCGCTCATCACTGGACCATCGGGCGACTGAATAACTCGTAATTTCCGCTAGTGACATATTATTTTCTCTTACTTGAACATAAACCAATTAACATGACATTATATAAAACAAAACATTTACATTGTACTTCTAATAAATACATGCATGAAATTGTCAACTTAATCATAAATTAAATTATATGAACAAATTATTCTTAAGTCTGCATAGCAGCATTTGCATGACTAAATCAGCAATAACATTTTATGTACTTTAATTAGCATTTTTAAGAGGGAATTTTTACCTATGATGGCTTTCTGGTACAACACGAAAACAACATAGAACACAAAAACATATACAGTGTAATAGAATAAACAGTTACATACTCTCCTCATTTGAAAATCAATACCCCATAGAGATGTGTTGGATCTATTTTTACATGTGTTCTTTGGCAGGCAATGTGTTATCTGTGTGGTATTAGAGTACTGCTGTAAGTGGCCTTGCTCAAGCCTTTTTAGGTTTATCTGCTGCCATCAAAAGTAGAGATAGTTACAGTTGTAGAGACACTGTGATCATTTTGGGGGCTGGCACTTATCACTCAGGTCTGATTAGGTTGGAGCGCAATTGACTTTGCTTTGGCAACTTCTCTATAGACAACATTGCCACTCCTACCACTTACAAGAAGCAATATTTTTGTCAGTGCATTATATGCATTTAATATGTCCTGTTGATTGACAAGACTTAAAGCCATCTCAGATCACAGTGACAGTGTTAGAAAACTTACTGTATCACAAAAGTCAGGGTTGGGCACGGTCTGCATTGACACCTCATCAATGTGTTTGAACGTTGTTAATGGACAATAGAACACATTTTTTATTTGTGGCACTCTAAGGTCTATTTTGGCATAATTCAAGGACATAACTAAACAGTTCAACAATGTTATAAGAACTAGTTTAATTGTTGGACGTGTTCAAGTAACACTTACAGCACTGTTATTGACAGTAGTCTAAAGTTGAGGCTTTTTTGTCGGGTAGTTGGGATTTAACAACAGCACAATTTGTTGATATTGACAATTTGGTCAAGTAGCCTACAGCCATTAATATATCACATTTGTTTACTTTGTATTCATTCATTCTGTCACAAAAGTGTGTTTACATGTCATTTATCCTAAATTAAGAGGATAAATGACATGTAACATTTCTGAGATGATCTGAGGATCTCACATGTCCTGTTTGAAAGTTGATGCAACTGCATGTCATTACAGGGTTGCAGTGATACATGCTTGTCCAACATGAAAGATGAAAGGGAACAACAACAAAAAATTGGTGCTGCTTCTTTTGGCGTTCTTTTTTTTACAATACGCATTGTTCTCTTGTGTTAATAGTATACATGCAAGATATATACGTGGTCGCATGTAATATATTGTGAATAGAGATTAGCCTGTTTTCTGCGTTTTGCCCATCTAGTTGCTCGCTGACTGACATTTATGAGAGTCAATGAGAGTCAAGGTTTAATGTAATAAAATGTTGTTTTTGAAATTTTGACGTGTTGAGTTCTGACTCTGACTGCTAGAGGAACTCTAAGACTGATTCTGACTGCTACATGTTTTTTAAAAGTAACTCCTCAACCTAGATACCAGACGTACTGGTCTTCACATGAATAAAAAATACACTTGATGAGCTTTTTGACAGTGTTCAACCAATCCAGGAACTGTTGTGTTGCCTTGTCAGCTCCCGAGTTTATTCCATTTCCCCAGAGAATTGTTGTTATGAAGTGTTATTGGCATGGTAGTTTGTGTAATGTTGGTTCTATGCACTCTCTAATGTAGGTACCTCAACACACAGTTCATCAAGAAGAACAAACTAACAGAAGCGGACTTGCAGTATGGTTATGGAGGGGCTGACATGAATGAACCACTTATGGAAATAGGAGAGGTAATGTCTCATTGATTGTCATTACTTACAGTATTTAGTGAACTGTCTAAAGATGCGCTACATGAGCAGATCATAATGGACACCCAGGGCCTAAAATGAATCTATCATCCACCAAATTCTGTAGATCTTGTCTTTGGCACCCCCTTGTGTTGTTGTGTTGAAGTGCAACTTATATAGAGAACAACACTAGTCCAATTCAGGATGACAAAGTACATTATGTCAAAGAAAATGCTTGACTCTAGCTTCAAAGGTTTGTCTTATCTGTGATATTTTGATTAAAAGACTCAGATCACACAAATGGACAGTGAACTAAGTAAACTGAACCTGAACCTTTCCACCAGACAATGTTCAATCAATTCATCAGTTATGTTGTGCAGGCGATTGCTTGCCCAATGGAGCAATGCCTACACCAAACACCTAAAATAACCCAGTAATCCTGGGGTTAAAGCTGATCTGAGTGGGAGTAGGGCTTAATATTCAGCAACAACAATATGAGATCAATATGGTTTGGTTGCAATCAGTTATTGAATGTAATCTGCCAATCAGTTCTTCATAGGGCGCCATTGGCGGTTTTCTGAACTTTGTTCAATAAGTTAGGTACTATGTTTTGATTATTATTTTTTTGCAAATAAAAAACACTGACACTGAATGAAAACAATGACACTGTTTATGCCTGCAAACCTAAAGGACTCACCCAGCTGCCGGGTCTCTGTCATTTCAGTTGGCTCTAGACATGTGGCGGAGACTTATGAACGAACCCCTGCAGGCTGTTCTGATCCGGATGCTGCTCAACGAAATTAAAAAGTTGGTTCCAAGTTTACATGGATTTATGTGGCAAGCATAAGGGCTGTTCTTAAAAGCCTAAAATATAGTTACAATTTTTTAGGGATTATCTGTAAAGATAACAGGAGAACGGTTTTCTCTGTTCTGACATGCACGATCTATTGTGTTTGTTGCAGGTTAATCCTGTTTTGTTTGAACTATTAGGCTAAAATGGCCTGTAAAACCCAAAACAAACGTTTCACTTGAACTAGTTTCTTAATGTTAAGCATTGAATCCTTCTTTTCTAGTGATCGTTGTGGCGAGGACCCAAATCAGAAAGTTATCCATGGGGTTATCAACTCCTTTGTTCATGTTGAACAGTATAAGAAAAAGTTTCCTCTGAAGGTAGGAACATAATTCAAGTGTGTTTTGTACCATATTTCAAATCCCATCCGTGTCTTGAATCTCTTCTGAACATTCTATGTGGCTCTTTACCTGGGGTTCAGTTTTATCAGGACATTTTCGAAGGGCCGTTTCTGGTTAAAACGGGAGAGTATTACAAGCAAGAAGCCTCCAATTTTCTGCAAGAGTCCAACTGCTCACAGTATATGGAGAAGGTAATATCGTCTGTTGCTCCCGCCGTTTGTTTTAACACTCGTAACTATGTTGTTCGTGCCTAGGGACTAGGGTTCATCATTGATCATCAGTCCAAAAGCTTTATGCCAAATTGTGGTTGCAGCTAATTACAATTACCCAGATTATCAGGCTGAAATATTATAAGGCTTAATAAATATTAGTTTCTTAAAGTGTTGGCTAATCAATTAGGCTACACGAGAAGACACAGACTTCCGCAAATTATTTTGCAGGGCTTGACACAAACTAATCAGAGAGCTGTTATTTTAGGCTTCAAAAATATTTCACTAAAGATGCACTTCATTTACATTGTTTGTGGTCTTTGTAACAGTTTGTCAACTGATAAGTGTCACGGTCAGAGATGTTATTCCCACAAACATGCTGTTAGTCTAACTGTTGCCGGGTCTCACCTGTAGCCGGGAGATACTTGGATCTAGTCCCTGAGCAGATGAGTAAAAAAAAAAATCTTAGCGCAGGACAGGTAATCGATATGATCCTAAGTTGTTGATGTAAATTAGAATGTGTTCTGTAAACTTACCTGGTGAAATGGATAATGTTGTTCCTGGTTCTAAATGGGAGCAGTTCTCCCTGGTCTTGCCCCAGACAGTGTCAGTGTGGTGAGAGGTGTTGTGGGTATATAGAGTTTGGTTCAGTACTGCATGACTGTTGTGCAGAGAGCGTTCACAGGCAGTCGCCCACATTAGAGAGTTGCCTCTCGATCGATAAGAGCAATGTTAAAATCCACTAAGATTTCCCTTTAACAGGCGTGATGGCAGTTGACAGTGTTTGTATCCATCTGTTGTTGTGGTGACTGACATCTTTAATTGGGCAATGCCTCACTCTCCGCCTTGGCTTTGGGTCCTCATGTGTCTAGACCAATCAGGGGTATAGAGAAGGGGTGGGCAAACTGTTAATTTCTGGGGCCAAATCAGGACTATGAAACTAAATAGAGGGCCTCATTAGTTTTGTAATTTTTTAATTATAAATTAATTGTGGTCCAGAAAAGGGCAATAATTAATTTATATACACAATTACACACAACATTTATATTGTTGGTCTAGTATTATATCTAAATCTTTTTAATTCAAATGCATAACAATTGGAAAGTTATTTTGTGCTTCCACCTCAACTGTTTAATACCTACCAGGCATTAGTTTGCCCATCCCTGGTGTAGAGCATGGACTGTGGTACTGTGTATAGGCTATTGATCGCCTGTAAAGACGCATTGACACTCCAGGTAGGAGTGTCATCACACATTTATTTATCCGGTGTTTCTTGACTTCCCTCTTCCCGGCTCTACCCAGGTTTTAGGACGGTTGAAAGATGAGGAGGTGCGTTGTCGGAAGTATCTGCACCCCAGTTCCTACGCCAAAGTCATTCATGAATGCCAGCAGAGGATGGTGGCAGACCACCTGCAGTTCCTCCACGGAGAGTGTCAGAATATCATCCGCCAGGAAAAGAGAGACGGTCAGTCTGGTTACAGGAGTCACGGTCAGTTTGTTTGTTACTAATCGAGATTGCCTGGCTTAGACGGCCAATCTGTAAACAGATGGTCGCTCTGATGCTCTGTTTGTCATTAGGTGACCAGTTATTTGAAACAGTAACATAGAAGCTCCATGTGACTGACTGAAGTGATCTCCCTGGCTCCATTATCCTTCTGTTCCCATCTCTCCTTCCTCTGTTCCTCATCCATCCCTCTCTCCTCTGTTCCTCATCCATCTCTCCTCTGTTCCCCATCCCTATCTCATCTGTTCCTCATCCATCTCTCCTTCCTCTGTTCCTCATCCCTCTCTCTTTTCTGATCTTTATCTTTCTCTCTTCTGTTCCTCATCCCTCTCTTTTCTGGTCTTTATCTTTCTCTCTTCTGTTCCTCATCCCTCTCTCTTCTGATCTTTATCTTTCTCTCTTCTGTTCCTCATCCCTCTCTCTTCTGATCTTTATCTTTCTCTCTTCTGTTCCTCATCCCTCTCTCTTCTGATCTTTATCTTTCTCTCTTCTGTTCCTCATCCCTCTCTCTTTTCTGATCTTTATCTTTCTCTCTTCTGTTCCTCATCCCTCTCTCTTCTGGTCTTTATCTTTCTCTCTTCTGTTCCTCATCCCTCTCTCTTCTGGTCTTTATCTTTCTCTCTTCTGTTCCTCATCCCTCTCTCTTCTGATCTTTATCTTTCTCTCTTCTGTTCCTCATCCCTCTCTCTTTTCTGATCTTTATCTTTCTCTCTTCTGTTCCTCATCCCTCTCTCTTCTGATCTTTATCTTTCTCTCTTCTGTTCCTCATCCCTCTCTCTTTTCTGATCTTTATCTTTCTCTCTTCTGTTCCTCATCCCTCTCTTTTCTGATCTTTATCTTTCTCTCTTCTGTTCCTCATCCCTCTCTCTTCAGATCTTTATCTTTCTCTCTTCTGTTCCTCATCCCTCTCTTTTCTGATCTTTATCTTTCTCTCTTCTGTTCCTCATCCCTCTCTCTTCTGATCTTTATCTTTCTCTCTTCTGTTCCTCATCCCTCTCTCTCTTCTGATCTTTATCTTTCTCTCTTCTGTTCCTCATCCCTCTCTCTCTTCTGATCTTTATCTTTCTCTCTTCTGTTCCTCATCCCTCTCCTTTGTTTGTCATCCATCTCTCCTTTCACTGGTCCTCATCCCTCTCTCCTCCGTTCTCCTCTACAGACATGGCAAACATGTACACCCTGCTGAGAGCCGTGTCCAGCGGCTTACCTCACATGATCCAGGAGCTCCAGATCCATATCCATGACGAAGGCCTGCGAGCCACCAGTAACCTCTCTCAGGAAAATGTATGCCACATCTCCACATCCATTGATTGTCCATTACACACGGCTTGTTAATAACCCGCTGCTACACCAGGCATTGTGAAAATATCCTTCACAGCCAAGACTATATGCATTATTCATACGATGCCATTGTATATTGACCATGTACCTCACTTCTACATGTATAAACCACATGGTTCAAATTCTGAATACTAATAGCCTTTTACTGTTCTAAATGCGCCGGGAACTGGTTGCTAATGGCAACATCGCATCTTGGGGATTTGTCATATTTTTCCAATGTGTTGTGCTCAGGAACAGCTCTTAGCTGTGGTATATTGGCCAAATGTCCCACCCCCTTGTGCCTTATTGCTAAGTTGTTTCAGATCCACAACGTAACTACACTAATTCTCCTGCTGTTTGGTTCCCTCTACAGATGCCAACTTTGTTTGTGGAGTCCGTGTTGGAGGTTCATAGTAAATTTGTTCAGCTCATAAACACAGTCCTTAATGGGGATCAGCACTTCATGAGCGCACTTGATAAGGTACATTGGTTTTGACTACCTCGAATGCATAGACTGGGGCAAGGGATGTGGCCATGAGTAGGGACAGATCGGACCACTAGGTGGCACCACTGAGAGTGGTTTTTGTGTTTAGTTTGGGATGTGACTTTATACATTCATATTAGGTATGTTTTATGAATTGCTCTTAGCTTTGGTTTACTAAAACTGATTATGAAACATTTTCATCTTTGTGTGGTTCTCCTCAGGCGTTGACGTCGGTGGTTAACTACAGGGAGCCCAAATCCATTTGCAAAGCACCTGAACTGGTGAGTTGGAGAGGCATTTATGGCACCTGAGAGAATTCTGTTAAAGTGCCAACACTGTTGTATATCTCTATATTTCAAAAATACCTTTACAAATGAAGAATGCAATGTGTGATATCACCGTAGTAGTAAACCCATATCCCTTCTGATGCCCTGTTGTTTGGCCCTTGACTCATGTAGCTCGCCAAGTATTGTGACAATCTCCTGAAGAAGTCTGCAAAGGGAATGACAGAGAACGAGGTGGAAGACAAGCTGACAAGCTTCATCACAGTGTTCAAGTACATAGACGACAAGGATGTTTTTCAAAAGGTATTCGCGCTGTCAACCTTCTGCTCAGTCCACAGCACGATGACTGAGTTTCTGAACGTGCCCTGATTTCGAGCCACTGCTAGCTAAAAATGTCTTCCACTGGGCTATCCGTATTGCTCCAACCTTTGGAACGTAGTCGAGGAGAACAGTGACATGTGTTGAGAAGCAGAGGGCCAGGGTGTCACATTGTGTGGACGGGTGTTGTGTTTAGCAGATTGGCTGACTGTTAGCAATGCCGTGTTTGGTGTTTGTGACCCTCGTATATCTACCGATTATTGGTGTCTTGTGTTTTCTTAACCCTTTGTTGACCCCCACCCCCTGTCTCTTTCATACAGTTTTATGCAAGAATGTTAGCAAAGAGGTTAATACATGGACTGTCTTTATCCATGGACTCAGAAGAAGCCATGATCAACAAACTAAAGGTAATCTTGTAATTCAATCTTTTTCCACGTTGGAATCCTTCTCCTGTTTCTGATGCAGTTTGATAAAAGTCAATGATTTATTGACCATCGCTCTCTAAACCCTCAGTTACTCCTATATTATTCCATGTCTGTACATTATGTGATGTCACTAACAGTACTGTACAGGACCTCTAACTATCTCTGTCTGTCAGCAGGACCGATATTTGGTGGTGATTATGGACATATTTGTCCCTCCTGCTTTTTCTTCACACATCCCCTCAATCACGCTCTCTCCTGTGTTTCAACCTCTAATTTCTGTCTCCCCCTGCAGCAAGCATGTGGCTATGAGTTCACAAGCAAGCTTCACAGAATGTACACAGACATGAGTGTCAGTGCAGACCTGAACAATAAATTCAACAACTTTATCAAGACCCAGGAATCTCCGGCCGACCTAGGAATCAGCTTCCAGATCTACGTATTACAGGTGAGAAGAGTGTAGATACACAGACCCAATATAAAACACAGCAGGAAAAGATGAACCTATGGGTTCTAGTCTTTGTACTTTGACTTAACAGGTTTAGTACATAAAAAGGATTTAGTTATTTTGGTGTTGTGCATAAAAAAAATATTGTGCAAGCAGGAGAGAGCTGGACCTTATACTCCTGAACGTTCGGTTATCAAATTGATTTTTATTTTGCTACACCAAAATGTACAAGCTTGCAAAATTTTATTACGGATTTGAAGATCTGATGTGTGCCCACGGCTTTCAATGTACAACCACTTCCTTCAACCACAGTAATTGCACTTTTAGTGGACAGACTTTTTACATATTTACTATCCCAATGCACATTAGAGGTATTTAGACATGCTTCATTTATTGTTTCCTTAAAAAGGTTGTGGCAGTGTGATAATCTCCAAATGGTTTTCTAAATAAGATTAGTTTGCAAAGGTAATGCAACAGGCATTTGTTTTGTGAGAAGCTCAGGGTCATGGTGGTGGTATCTTAACTGTGTGTGTGTGTGTATGTTACAGGCAGGAGCCTGGCCTCTCACACACGTCCCGTCGTCTACTTTTGCCATCCCACAGGAGCTAGAGAAGAGTGTTCAGATGGTGAGTAGTTCTTAAGGTTCTCAACTTTGATATGGTTGTTTAAAGAGGGCGTACCCATAGACATTGAACCATAAATACCATCCTGTGGTTAGCCCGAGGTTACACATAGCAGCTGTTCAATAAAGCTGCAGCTATTAATCTTGCCCTTACAAAATGTTTAATGTAATTGCGATTTAACATGTCAAACAGTCATTAAACAGTTCTAACATGAGGATGCTTTTCTCTCCAGTTTGAGTTATTCTATAATCAACACTTCAGCGGGAGGAAATTGACCTGGCTGCACTATCTTTGCACAGGTACACACACACAACCTGTTTTTATCACCTCACTACCTTTTTCACTGAACCTGCTACTACATGGCGAAAGTCACACTATTAGCACAACAGTAAATGGTTCAATCTTTTCCCATAGTTTTTTTCCTCAAAAGCAATTGATTATTTTGGAGCCTGCACTGCAGGTGGTTGAATCCCAAAGCAATGCACTGAGCTGCACTACTAAATCACTGCTATTAATACAACCACTACTACATAATCTGAAATCACACAGTATTAAGGATGTTCCATTACTCTCTCTAAGCTTAAACCAGGATACTTAATCACAAATCCAGTAATAAACTTTACTCAAATGAATTGATCCCGGACGAGCCCCCATTTATCATGAACTGGCTCAATGACGTGACAAACATTGGGTGATCACACATTGGTTGTTATGATTAGCAAAAAATCATTGATTAAATATACGTTCACACCACTAAATAAAGGGTGGGGTGTGAAAATCGGTGGAGTGAGTGAGTGGTTGTATGAGTCCAATTGTATGTTTTCGACTCTATGAAATCAATGAAGCAAAAGGTTACTGCCAATCAATCAGAACTGTCTGCTGTGGGACAGAGTGCAAGCAGCACTAAAGGCCCGGCATTGTAGCCAGCCAACCAGGTTTTCATCTATTCCCTTTTGGTTTTGCTATAGATTTTCTATGTTCCACGTTTCGTATGTAAAAACAAACCTGTGAAGATGGGTGACGTGGAATTGTTATACAGGATTTCTAGAATGGATGATTATGACGATAGGTTGACCCTTTGATCTCTCCTTCTCAGGTGAGGTGAAGATGAACTATCTCACCAAGCCCTTTGTTGCCATGGTGACAACTTACCAGATGGCTGTGCTGCTAGCGTTCAACAACAGCGAGACGGTGTGTGTTTAGTGTGGTTTTTGTGGAAATTTCAGAACTGTGCCCAAAACTGTACCTTTATCATTCAGCTCCAGATCAACCCTAGGAACTCAACAGGCCTTTTGCCATATCATAACAGGTGGGCTACAAGGATCTCCAGGAATCCACGCAGATGAACGAGAAGGAGCTTCAGAAGACCATCAAGTCCCTGTTGGATGTCAAGATGCTCAACCACGACTCCCAGAAGGTCAGAAGTCATGGTTCAACAGCCACAGAGTCATCCACAGACCCGGAGTCAGCCGTATCTTCTATAGTGGTTAGGAGGATTTGGAAGTAGCTAATATTGGCATAATAATTATTGTAAGGTTTACTCTTAGTGGAAACTTTTCATCAAACAAATAACTTTTTTTTTCTTGTCTTCAGGAGGATATCGAGGCAGAGTCTACGTTTTCACTAAATATGAGTTTTGCTAGTAAAAGAACCAAGTTCAAGATCACTACATCAATGCAGAAAGACACACCACAGGTACAATAGCATATCACTCTGAGGGGCCATCTCTGTTCGTCCCTCTGTTCAAACATCTGTATGATGACAGGGTCACGATACAACGGTGTGTGTATGTGTGTGTCTGTGTGTTTCTCCGGCCTGTAGGAGATGGAGCAGACGAGGAGTGCAGTAGACGAGGATCGTAAAATGTATTTACAAGCTGCTATAGTGAGAATCATGAAGGCACGGAAAGTGCTCCGACACAATGCCCTCATACAGGAGGTAAGTTTAACTGGGGTTAGTTGTGTATTGTGTGACACTTGTCACACTATGTACCAGTTATTGGTGCTTTCACCAAGCGTTTTAAGGCCCAGGCCCAAGCTCAGTTCTGGTTGTCGGTTTTTCATTGCGCCCATTGCACATGAGAGAATTAGGAGGGATGTAATATAGAGTAAAAAAACTTCAACTACTGTCTGTAATGTATCATTTTCCAGAATTGGAAATAAAGTCCTCAGGATAGGACAGACTTTACAGATCTGTTTCACCACTAGGACAGCACCTATGTGTCTGTTTGACCACTAGGACAGCACCTACGTGTCTGTTTGACCACTAGGACAGCACCTACGTGTCTGTTTGACCACTAGGACAGCACCTACGTGTCTGTTTGACCACTAGGACAGCACCTACGTGTCTGTTTGACCACTAGGACAGCACCTACGTGTCTGTTTGACCACTAGGACAGCACCTACGTGTCTGTTTGACCACTAGGACAGCACCTACGTGTCTGTTTGACCACTAGGACAGCACCTACGTGTCTGTTTGACCACTAGGACAGCACCTACTAGCCACTTGAACTTCTACGACAGCACACACACATATATTGCCTATATTTTAGTTAAACAAATCACGACACAGAGTAATACGTCATGTGTTGCTGTTCATCTGAGGTTGTATTTACCAAATGTTTCGACCATCAAAGGAACAGATCATTGTAATTATGTGCTGATATGTAAAAACATAGAGATTCAGATAGGGTGTACTTTCTTTTTGACATGACTGTATGTTGTGCCTACATTATTGGCACTGTGTACAATAGAATAACACGGCTTGTAATTGTCTCTGTCCATTTCTCGCAACAGGTCATCAACCAGTCCAAAGCCAGATTTAACCCCAGTATCAGCATGATCAAGAAGTGTATTGAGGTGCTCATTGACAAGCAGTACATTGAGCGGAGCCAGAGCTCTGCAGATGAGTACAGCTACGTGGCCTAGTGGAGCACGAGGATTAGAGTACAAGACCCCAACCGCCCGAAGGTTAAACAAAGAATGATGGAGACCAGTCTTTTATTTTGGGGATGTCGCTGTCTGGCGTGTTCCAGTAGGGTTGGAGGAGTGAAGCCGGACTGTGTGCCTCCATCTTGGATATAAACGAGTCACCCCAGACAGCCACTGAGTCACAACCCCTTTTGACCATGAACTTCGCCCAAACCAACTCTACTGATTTTATGCTGTTTACAACATCACCAGTGCCACGCACACGTTGCGTCAATAGAAATGCCTATAGCTATCGGAGCGCAATGCGGATAATACATTTTTAGTCGAATTAACCGAAAAACAAAAATAAGAGTTGGAAAAGAGTGAGTGAGCTATGACATTGATGAAAATGTTGGAGACTAGATGCGAAAAAACCATGCTTTCTCACGTTTGCAGTTGTTGTGTGTTTTTTCTTTTTTTAAATGTATCGAGGTTAGAAAGAACTATTGTAATAAAACAGGTGTTCTGATAATTGTATCTACTTTCAAATGTAAAAAAAAAAAATGAATTGAAGTGACAAACATGACCATGCTGCTTGTCAAATAAATGAATAAAAACACAGGTTTTTTATATTTTTAGAGGAGTGTGTACACTGATAAGCCGAAACATATTTGACCACTTTCAGTGAATAACGTTGGTTATCTCCTAACACGGGCTCATGTCACAGTTTGGGTAGATTAGATGGTGAGCAAACGTTCAGTTCTGGTAGTCAACAGATTGGATGTAGGAGAAATGAGCATGAGTAAAGACTTAAGTGGCTTTTTCAAGGACCGAATTGTTATGGCCAAACGACTGGGTGAAATGGCAAGGATTAAAAAGGGTGCTCCCGGTCAGATTGTGGGGTGCTCCCGGTCAGCTTGTGGGGTGCTCCCGGTCAGCTTGTGGGGTGCTCCCGGTCAGCTTGTGGGGTGCTCCCGGTCAGCTTGTGGGGTGCTCCCGGTCAGCTTGTGGGGTGCTCCCGGTCAGCTTGTGGGGTGCTCCCGGTCAGCTTGTGGGGTGCTCCCGGTCAGCTTGTGGGGTGCTCCCGGTCAACTTGTGGGGTGCTCCAGGTCAGCTTGTCGGGTGCTCCCGGTCAGCTTGTGGGGTGCTCCCGGTCAGCTTGTGGGGTGCTCGCGGTCAGCTTGTGGGGTGCTCCCGGTCAGCTTGTGGGGTGCTCCCTGTCAGCTTGCTGGGAAATCCTGGGTCCAGGCATTCATGTAAAGGTCAATTTGACACGTGCCACCTACCTGAATGTTGTTGCAGACCTGGTACACTGCATCATGGCAATGGTATTCTGTTGGCAGTGGTCTCTTTCAGCAGGATAATGCACACGGTACACGTTGTTCTGCAATAGTAACATAATGAAGAGTTCAAAGTGTATCCCTGGCCTCCAGATACCCTAGGTCTTAATGTAATTAAGCATCTCTTGGATGTGCTGGACTAACATGTCAGATACACGGTGGCTCCACCTCACAATTTACTGAACTTGAAGGATTTGCTGCAAATATCTTGGTGCCAGATACGACAGGACACCAGGCTCTTGTAGAATCCATGCATGGCCAGTGGTTACTGTTGTGGCAGACCAACCACATATTGGAGTTTCACTTTGCTTGCTGGTCTGTAATATACTATTACAATCATGTTCATTGCTAGTTTTCTTCAAGCATGAGGTAAAAAGCGGGGTCTGTATAAGTATGTCAAGTATGTCGTACTACCAATTCGGAGGAAGCCATAATGGATAGGAAGTTTATCACATTTGATTCCATGCATAGGTCAATATGTTTTTTTAGACCATTGTCTAATCATCAATGGATGTACAGTGTATATATAACCATTTAAATACATGTGACATTTGGAAGGAGCTAAATAAACTGTCCATCTAAATTGGACATACTACTATAGTATATCTATTATAACTACAGTATATAAAGCCTGCTATATAAAACGCCTCCACCTCCAAAACAGGAAATATAAAGAGATATTTTCTGATAAAGAATCCAGACTTGCATACAATAGTGAAGAAGGATCATACAGTATACTAAACATCACTATTACTTTAAAAAAGCAATTATTTATTAGCATGACTTCTCAGGGGAAACGAAACATGAATGTAGAAGTATTTTTATCACACATTCCAGTAGTGTACATTTAGAACTCATATCTAGAATGACTGACATACATTTGTACTTCCACACTTTTAGTACCTGGTTAGGTCACAAGTAGAAGCTGTTACGTGTTCCTGATTTAATTCATTACTGCAGAGCCTGTTATATAGCTGAGTATCACTGCTAACTTAATATTTTCTGGACTGTACTTACATTAAACATGTTAAACATGTTAGTTACATGTTAGAGTGTTTTCAGTAAGGGGGATAACATTGCATAATTCTCCCGTGAGAAGTTGATTTGATCAAGTATTCGTGTCGCATTTCCCTCTTTATGAAGACTGATTCCGCTGGTTCCCTTTCATATTCCTTTTACATTTTCCACATGAGAGATTCTGGTGACAGATGCAAAGAAAACGGTTCAATTGCCAACCATCCACTACTCCAATGAAGTAACATCTTGAACAAACAAAATGTTTTTGAGTGATTAAAGATATAACATTCAAAGGATATTACAGGACAAGTCAATCTTCGAGTCAAGTAATAACCTCTGTTTTGTTATTCGTACCCAAGTCCTGAGTAACTGTACACCCCAAATGAAGAGGCCAGTGAAAGTGGAAACTGAACCATCAATATTTTAGACCAGTGTAATGAAACCAGATGGGTGTTATGGCTTTTGACCAGTGTCATCAAACCAGAGGGGTGCTATGGTCTTAAACCGAGGACATGGACGCACCTGTAAGTACCACTCTACCTTTGAACATTTGTGTCTTAAGACTTGTTATAAAGGGTGACGTTAGAGTTTACGATCCGAGGCTTTCATACCTTTGGGTTTCATTGAATTACGATGTCTGAAGGTAACAGATTGTGAGATCCGAAACAGTATTCAAGAGCTTCGTCTCAAAATGATGTCGCTAGGAGACCATAGAGAGGAGGATGTGCAGCGGCTGGAGGAACTCACCCAGAATCTAAAGGTCAGATTTAATCTCAATGCTATAAAGAACAATATATAACAAGACAAATTAACAAAGCTGAAACAACCAATAAAAGATGCCTGAGTATCGGCTCTAACGCTTCCCAGTTGTGTTAATTTGGCAGGGACTTCATTCCACACGAACTGAAATACCCTTGGATAACAGTGTCCAGAACACAGAACACAGAATGGCCATGGAGAGGAGGAAAAACCTAGAGGACCAGCTAAGAAAGGAGTTAGATGAACACATTGAAGGTAATGTGTATGTACAATCTTCAATATGTTCTTATAAAACAAGTATGGTAGAGAAAGAGATGGAGTGTAAAAATACACGAGCCGAACGAATAACCCTGTAAGAAGATTTATTGAAAAGAATCTAACACAACTGGAATGGACTCTTTGCCCTGTCCTAAGTTCTACTTGCCCAAGTCAAAGTCAAGAGAGAATTTCCTAGTGGCATGCGACCTCTTTTAAAGACTCTTAGAAGCCCCTCCCAGCTTGTTTAGAAGCTCCTCCCAACTAGGAACTCAGGTGAAATGCTCCTCCTCCTATTACAAGCATGAACCACTCATTACCGCCCCTAATGGTTGGATGAATAAAGTATAGTTACTAATTCAACACACGGACTAAAAACCTTATACTAATGAATGTAAAGTTAAACAGAAAATATAAAATGTAAACAACCTGAAAATCTACCACACAGGCTGTAGTTGTTTTAGATGATTACCAGACTTTCTGTCAATGTAACTGCATGTTGGTTAGAGTCTGTTTTGATGTGTCGTATGTGATGTCTATGTGATGTGACCCACTGCAGTTATTCTATGTCACAACCCATCTGGGTCTGCCGACACACTTCTCAGTCAACATTGATTTCATGTTAAACAGGATGGCTTTACCTATTGTGACAAACGATGACATGTTTGGGCCTGTTCGATCAAGGCTTCGCAATGTTGAATTGTCCGTCTTTTTGCTGTCGCATATCAGCAACTGTGGCCACGTTTGCACTGCATATAACCCACCGGTTTATTGAGTTTATTATGAACATTGTGAAAGGATTTGTGAAGCAACAGTCTTAACGTATACTTGGATTAACGGATTATTCTTATGTCATTGTTAGATGATTTTGATCAGTTACTATATTGGTGTCAGACTACAGCTCCATCAGAATAGATTATGTAGATTAAGGACCGAACTGATTGTACACTGCACTGTTTCATTACAATTTCACAGAAGGTGGAGTAAGTGTGGAGAAGATGACAGAGAAGCTGGGTACAATCCAGCAACTAAAGGATGCCCTGAAAGAAGAGAAACAGGGGGAAAGACAGAATGAGAGCAGTGAGAGATCTGACAGCATAGAACAGGTACCACGAACACTTTACTGTGCGCTGGGTTTGACCTGAACAAAGTGGTTTGACCCTGAGGTTTCTTCCTCTTTTAATTAGGACTGGTACGAAGTGGAGTACAGCAGAGCACAGGAGCGGAGAATGAAGATCAAGGAGGATCATAGCAGAGTGATAAAGGAGGAGGTGGAGAAGATGGAAAAAGAACTGGGCACGGAGCAGGTGACTGAATAAAATACCAGATAATTATTTAATGCTATTCTCAAACGACCTGCCTACGTAACTGTACCTGTGGTCAGGGTGACGGCCCCCAGAGGGAGTTGCAGGTCCTGGCCAGAGAGAGTCAGGTCCTTGCCCTACAGGTGGAAGCCTTGCGCACTGAGGCCCTGGAGGCTGAGAGAGACCTGGAGACCCAGTACCTCAGACATCAGCATGCCATGCAGTGTCTCAGGGAGGAGAGTCTGCAGGTCGGACTCATTACAACAACTCTGCCTATGCTCTTGTATGTCGACCTCACACTCATCATCAGCCCCATGGTAACATTAATCTCCCTACCCCCGAACTCATATCAGGTGTTCAGGGTGTTCCGTCAGGTGAGTGAGGAGCAGAGGAGGATGTCAGAAGACAGATACAGGACTCTACTTTTAGAGGCCATATGCGATGCTGTCCGTCTCTCTGATCAGAACCAACAGCTGAAGGAGGAAAACAAACATCTCCGCAAAGGTACATTAGCCACCTCAGAAACATATCTGTATAATACCTTTTATCTTATTATCGATTTGTTATATTTTGTGAAGCACACTTGAAGTACTTGTCAAAACATATTTTTACCCCTTTGTAGCACTAGCTGAGGTGAAGAACAACCTGTGCATACCCAGTGACACCAAGGGACTGGGAGTATCCCAGCAACTGTAGAGGAGAATGTATTCATCTCATTACAGTTTTTCTCCATTGGTTTGGCTCATTTTTTGAAACAGAAATTACATTCTCAAAACAACATGGACAAACCTCCAAACCACTTGGCAATTGTTCAAAACAGAATTGAATTTCTCATTCATTTCATCAAATTGCAAATGTCTCAGTACATCTTTGCAAATGATTAAGTACAGGTAGCCTACATTTAGCACAATTTCCAAGTGAATAGATCTTGTTGATCTAAACTGATTGTTGATTCTCAGTCTAATGGTTTTTCGCTCCAAAACGTGTCAGCGTCATTTCATTGTGTAAGTCATCACATGCACAATAGTCTGTTCAATTGTCAAAAGTAGTCAAGAACATAAAACCATGAATACCATATATGAATCCCTTGGATCATTTGGTACATTTACATATTACAGCAATTGATTGATACTATACTATACTTGACTGAAGGAGGACTGTCACACATCTCAGATGACCAATAAAACATTATGTTTAGTTAGCTGACAGGTTCTGTCCATGACTGTGAATGCTGCCAAACATGTATGTAAAGAGCTTGACCATGCAGGACCAGTACATCTTCTAAACATGGAGGTACCTGGCCAAGTAAATGAACAAGGGCAACTGCCTGCTCGAGGAAGAAGAGTAAGAGGAAGAGGAGTAAGGGTGCGTGGTGGTAGAATAGGGGGAAGAGGCCGAGGAGCACGAAGACACCATGCTGTCCCGGATGAAATTCGGGCCTCAATTATAGACCATGTCATCAACCATGGCCCCACAATGGCGGAGGCAGGTCGCCGAGTCCAGCCTAATGTGCCTCGCTCTACAGTCTGCTCCATCATCCAAACCGTTAGCAGGGAAAACAGGCATGTAGTCAGTCAATGATGGAATTATATGTTTTATAGGACAGGACACTGTGCATAGAGCAAGACATATTTATTTTCACATTTACCTATTTATTTTGTGTATGTGTGTGTGTGGAATAGTTTATTTTCCACAGTATTGATGAATCTGTGGCCAGACAGACAGAAGTGTGTGGATGGCCAGGAGGGTGAGGACAGTGACCAGTGACGAATTCTTTGTTGTGAAACTCCAATTTTACTGTATTTACAGCACTGTAGGGTGCATATAATTTTCAGTGTTTTTTGTTTGTCTTTATAGTCCAGTATATTATGCTGTATACATACATTTTTACTCTGATGTAGGGAAGTTACTTTATGTGTATGAGTGATAAAAGTTACAATTTCCTTAGCAGCATGATTGCAATGTGTGATGGGCGGGGGGGGGTACTCTTACCCTAAAATCCTATTTCTAATTTATTTTTCAGTTTTATACTTAATTGTATTCGGTTAGCTAGACTACAAAACAGTACAGTAACTATTATCATGAAGGACCTCTAGTCATTCCTCACTCCTCACTTGATATGGGGAGTAGTGACGAATGACTAGAGGAGGAGTGAGGAATGACAAGGGGAGGAATGACAAATGACTAGAGGAGGAGTGACGATTGACAAGAGGAGGAATGACGAATGACTAGAGGAGGAATGACGAATGACTAGAGGAGGAATGACGAATGACTAGAGGAGGAATGACGAATGACTAGAGGAGGAATGACGAATGACTAGAGGAGGAATGACGAATGACTAGAGGAGGACTTAAAGCTTCAACAGGTGATGTTTGAGAAAGGGAGAGCTGACACTTGACCAAGCGAGGGGTGACGTTTGACTGGGGGAGGGATGATGTCTGAGGAGGAGGGAGGACGGAGTTTCTGGGGAGAAAGGATAGAGTTCCTAATATGGATGCTGTACGAATGTGTAAAATGTGATTATGTATAGTGTCGACATTGGACATGGCTTTAACTGTTGCAACCCCGGCGTAAGAGGCAGTTATGGGCGTATTCAGTGCTAGAGTGTCTGTTTGCTAGGGCATTGAGATTA
>CM055733.1:12253501-12513501 GCA_029465975.1 Dallia pectoralis | reverse complement strand
GCCGGGAGGGCCGGGAGGGTGGATGTCCCCTAACACTGCTCAGACTCTATGAATCCCTCCTTCTCCTGACCGACTGGCTCCACCTCGGCGTAGGCCGGATGACCGGACCCTCTGCGAAACTTCATGGCCGGCCACCTGCTGGGACGTCTCTGTAGACGATGAGAGAGGTCAGAGTTTAGAGGTCGCTGAGTTTAAGGACTACGATCAAAAGCAAAGGGTGTTACTGGCTATGCTTAACTAACTCTCTGTAGCTGTCATTACTGGTTAGACCACTATGCTTAACTAACTCTCTGTAGCTGTCATTACTGGTTAGACCACTATGCTTAACTAACTCTCTGTAGCTGTCATTACTGGTAAGACCACTATGCTTAACTAACTCTCTGTAGCTGTCATTACTAGTAAGACCACTATGCTTAACTAACTCTCTGTAGCTGTCATTACTGGTTAGACCACTATGCTAAACTAACTCTCTGTAGCTGTCATTACTGGTTAGACCACTATGCTTAACTAACTCTCTGTAGCTGTCATTACTGGTTAGACCACTATGCTTAACTAACTCTCTGTAGCTGTCATTACTAGTAAGACCACTATGCTTAACTAACTCTCTGTAGCTGTCATTACTGGTTAGACCACTATGCTTAACTAACTCTCTGTAGCTGTCATTACTAGTAAGACCACAATGCTTAACTAACTCTCTGTAGCTGTCATTACTGGTTAGACCACTATGCTTAACTAACTCTCTGTAGCTGTCATTACTAGTAAGACCACTATGCTTAACTAACTCTCTGTAGCTGTCATTACTAGTAAGACCACTATGCTTAACTAACTCTCTGTAGCTGTCATTACTAGTAAGACCACTATGCTTAACTAACTCTCTGTAGCTGTCATTACTAGTAAGACCACTATGCTTAACTAACTCTCTGTAGCTGTCATTACTAGTAAGACCACTATGCTTAACTAACTCTCTGTAGCTGTCATTACTAGTAAGACCACTATGCTTAACTAACTCTCTGTAGCTGTCATTACTGGTTAGACCACTATGCTTAACTAACTCTCTGTAGCTGTCATTACTGGTTAGACCACAATGCTTAACTAACTCTCTGTAGCTGTCATGCTCTTTAGGCTTTTTTGTAAATGCTGATACTGGCTCTAAATGTTGGTTGTTTGCCAATTTGCTGAGTCATAGTTTAGTTGGACCTACATTTTCCAAAACATCCAGATGTTTTCAGTGAAATGAGACTATAAGAAATCAGTTTTGGTTGGGGCTTGGGTAATCTGTTGGGAATGTCTGATGTCTTCCAGGATAATTAACAGCGGGCCTCTGTCAAACTGCGTTCCCAAGAGCTCTGAGAGGCTCTGAAAGATTATTGACTAAAGGTGATGCAGGTAAGATTGTAGGGTAAAGCAGTAGTGTGCCCTATGTAGGTTGAGCAAGTCAGCAAATAATATATGCAATTAGATTTCTAATACATTTACCAGAAATCTTGAATTGTATGAAACAATATCTGAGATAACTTCAAAAGTCATAACCTGTTAACCCATGCCCAAATAATGTTGTTGCCTTGTCCTATACATTTATCTGTGACAGAAACATACATAAATAAATCTCAATCAAGGTCAGTAAGAGAGAAGCTCTGGAATTCTCCCACTGAAACTCCTCCTGTCTAAAGATTGGTTTGTTGTTAAATATTGACCTTGAAAAAACATTCTCAAGATGTTTCAACATCGCCCAGTCTCATTATGTTCTCAAACGGTACAAATGCCACCTTGTTCATCTATCAACACAAAACTGTTGAGCTCTGTTTCACTGCCTGCATCCAGTTTGAGTTATTATGTAGATGGTTGAAGAGACAGACATGAAGTGTGGCTAATGCTACCCCAAGTATGTCGGAGTAGCATATCTTTACAGCAGCCTGCAGCTCAAACAGGACCCTAATTCCCTATCAAGTGCACTCATTTCAATATGTAGTCAAACATAGCAAGTCTGTCATTTTGGATGCATCCAGCACTGGGAGTAGTTTATTATTCCACCCTGACAGACAGGCCTGGTTGTTGTCAGGACATACTGCGTGACCTTGAGGGGAAGTATCTGCTGGGGTAGGTTAGGAAAAAACACATCATAGTCTAACAAGACAGGCACTGAGAGAGAAATAGAAAGACAGAGGGAGATAGAGACAACCTAGGTCACAGACTGATTTTCTAATGCACTTCACGTCACACATCAGCAGGCTGACAGACAGTATAGAGCCAAAGGGCTTTAAACTTGTGAAAACCTTTGAGAAGTCACAGCTATACTTGTCTTTGTGACTTGACGCTGCCATTTCTGAGAGGAGAGAGGATAAATTGTAACTTTTGTATCATCTTTTGATGCTTTATATACTGTCAGACAGAGAGAAGATGTGAAAGACAGTTGGGGACACTCAGTAGGCTGAGAAAACAACCGTTTGCTAAGATCATATCCCAAAGACGACAATGCAAGAAAAGAAGATGTGGTCCTTTATTCAGTTAAACCTTCCTTTTACTATGTAAGTGGGCTTTGGTAAAAATCGAGAAACACTTTGTTGTACCTTTTTTACATTTGTCAGGTCTACCCATTTCTTTACTTCAGGTGTTTTCGGTTGTATGAGCAATCAGACAAACCAATCGAAACAGCGCTTAGATCCGATATGAACGGCATCAGCCTGTGTTCCCACAGGCAAAAAAACTTTGTTCTTAATTCCACTCTCGTCCACCAACTACTTGACTGATGTGTTCCAGTCATTGAGATTCTTCTGTACATGTAGGGTTGCTTCGGCGTGAGACTCACCTCGATGAAGAAGAGGCTAGCGGCCGAGGTGGGGTGGTGGTAGACGTAGACCGTGACCAGGACTGCTGCTGCCACGACCAGCATAAGCGTGAGGAGCCCCAGAATCAGACCGGCGTGAAGGGGGTGTGTGCCCTTCTGCTCTGCAGCACTCTCCTTGGGCACGGCTGAAGAAACAAAGGGAAGGAACAAACCTTATGTACCTCTGTTTAAGGCCTTATGGATATGTATTACCTCAGTATTTCATACAGGGCAACAGTTAAGTCAGTTAAATTCATTGTTTTCATTAGAATTCGATTTTTTTGTAGGAAAAACAAAGGGATTTTGTTGCGACTGTCTGGGATTGGTCTGTAGGTGAGATTAAAAACTATATGCTGTTATTTGAAACATTTATGAATTCTTAATGGTCTTTCAATTAATGTAACCCATATGGATTCATTCAGAGGTCTTTTCAAACTGTTGATAAAAATGTCATTATCAAAATTTGGACAATTTCACAGTATCATTATAACTACATAGTGTGAAGAACACACACCCAAAATCAAGCACAGGCGTTTCTGCTGTTCAATCGATCTACCAGGTGCATATCTAGTGTTGTTCTGGTGTTCAATCGATCTACCAGGTGCATTTCTGGTGTTGTTCTGGTGTTCAATCAATCTACCAGGTGCATTTCTGGTGTTGTTCTGGTGTTCAATCGATCTACCAGGTGCATTTCTGGTGTTGTTCTGGTGTTCAATCGATCTACCAGGTGCATTTCTGGTGTTGTTCTTGTGTTCAATCAATCTACCAGGTGCATTTCTGGTGTTGTTCTGGTGTTCAATCGATCTACCAGGTGCATTTCTGGTGTTGTTCTGGTGTTCAATCAATCTACCAGGTGCATTTCTGGTGTTGTTCTGGTGTTCAATCGATCTCAACCCTTGTATTTCTCCAACTGAACCGTAGGGGGCACTCATCATTCATGGATGATGCAGTTCTCCGTTTCTACTCTGTCTTCATAAACGCCTGCCGCTTATGATTAAAAGTTAATTTGACCAAATGTCATGTTGCTGAAATAGAAACCAGAGCAAGGTCTTGTTTAGCCTTGCAGTCCAATCCAAATTACTTTGGCAGCCATTTTCCTCAAACTACTCATTCATGCAAGAAACAAAAAGAGCCAGGTTCAAGATTATCACACCCCGAAAGCTTAATTGTGTTTTCCTATTGGTCTGTAAACAAAACAAACCTCTATATTAACCGTCCAACCTTACAGTAGACAAAATGTACTCTGTGGGCAACCCAGACGTTCGCAGGAAGCGTTAGCATTTGTGTGTGTGTGTTGGTCTGTCAGAAACAGGGAGATTAGCATTGTTGTTGCACAACAATCTATTCCGAAGCAGTAACCGAAGGCATGAGAGACTATCCAAAACCAAGGTTAGCACTTAGTGTTGTCGGCCAGGGAGAAAATCGGCAGTTATCAAACACTCGTCAATAATCACAGTCGAGTTTTCAAATGTCTGAAGCAGCCGCTGTACTTTTGGATTCTCAAAAAGACGGCTAACTAGCGAACTTGTGAGAATCTGTCAAAAATAGCACTGCTTACTATGTGAACCTGGCTATCCTGCCTGGGAACGTGAGGCCAGTATGAACATCGCTGAGACAAGTCCAATGTCCCTATTGAACATGGACAATCGTCTACCAAATGAGCAATTGGCGAAACACAAAGAAAAAAAGAAGGCTACAAAACATGACTATATTGAATTTAGATCAAACCGCAGGCTCAATTAACCGATGAGGACAATGGTTACAAGAAATACCGGTGAGAGGAATAATAATATCTGAAAATACACTGCGTAAATATCCAGATATTAAGTACCTGACAAAAGATATGCGTTTGATAAATGTATTTAAATGCACCCCCCCTCAAATACACCTAGTCTCTTATTGCAGGTGTCACATTACTTTTTTAAACCTTCCAAGTGTAAGCTATTCTGTCCACTAGGGGCAGTGAGTCCATATTACGTTCCAATAGGCTTGTGGCTTGTCAGGACGTTGTGGATGCGAATGATGGATGATTGTTAAAAGGCACTCTACAGTCACATGATCATTCCATTGAAATTGCCATTGCCTCTAAAAGCTCCCTGTTTTCATACAGTGGTCATGCCTTCTCTAAACGTGACCTTGCCCTGTTTCAGACATACCCAGGCCGATCCCAATAAAAACGAGGTTCTGGTTCGCAGCAGATCATTTAGGAGAGCTTGGGGTGTCTGTTTCAATAGGCTAGAGTCGGATGTCACTGTTGCCAATAATTTGTTTACTAGATGGGATTTTTTAATAAACTGTGAAAAAACACTAACAGTACATCAAAATACAAAGCAAATCGACATACAGGGCAAATCCACATACAGGGCAAATCCACATACAGGGCAGATCCACATACAGGGCAAATCCACATACAGGGCAGATCCACATACAGGGCAGATCCACATACAGGGCAGATCCACATACAGGGCAGATCCACATACAGGGCAAATCCACATACAGGGCAAATCCACATACAGGGCAAATCCACATACAGGGCAGATCCACATACAGGGCAGATCCACATACAGGGCAAATCCACATACAGGGCAAATCCACATACAGACATCCATGTTTTTCTGGGTGAAACTGAATGGATACATTGCAAAAGGCACAATCACAGAGGCAACAACACCAGTCTCGTAAAATGGATGTCAACTTAATTTGCAGACATAAAAAACCAAGATCAATGAGCAAATTGTGCATCAATGAGCAAACTGTGCGTCAATGAGCAAACTGTGCATCAATGAGCAAACTGTGCATATCCAAGTAGGTAACATGTTTTTTAATCCCACCGTTGGTTGGAGCAGAGCGTTTACCAGACTTAACAGAAGTCACTCTACAAATCCCAATCCAGGCCTATGCTCTATACATCACCCCTGAGTGTCTTTTATAATGAAATGTTGCTGACAAAATCTCGGGTGATTTCCATAGAGTAGCGCAGATTAAAATATATGGAAACTTTGGGACACTCATGACTAACATGATGCAATTCATGATCCACCTTTAATTCAATTAAAAAAAAACTCAATTAAATATACATAAAATCCCCACGTATAGTCTTTAAGGATTAGGAGGTAATTTGTTTTTGTATAGGCTGTGTGTCAAGTTTTGAAATCGGACAAATTCCAGTTTATTTAGACGCACTAATTTGTTCTTTTGTGAGAAACTGAGCGAGCTCAGAAGCCTTCTGCACACTGGATGGACGGGACCGCAGGGAGACCTAATTAACCCTTACATCCTCCGCAATGTTTGGCTCACTCATGATCTGTGCTGGGTATGTCACAAAATCCTAAGTGGTAGAGAGCGAGAGGCAGAGCCAGGGATAACGCTCGCATTATAAAATAAAACCGACAGACAAACCGAAACTTAACAAACACTGTAACGTAAATAAAAGTGTGCTTACACAAAGCGACTTAAACAAGAACGATAACAGAGTGCACGTACTACAAACGATCAAACACTCACCGACATGGACACGCAACATAATGTTAATAACCAGCACCCGTGAACTTAACTACTCCAACTCCAGATACTCCAACAAATAGGGAAATTAGGTCATCAAAAACAAACTCTGTTATACTTTTGAAATTATAGTAGAATAAGAACAACTGCTCCTATACTAACAATAAAAGTACTATTACTACTACGCCAACAACTATGACTACAATTATTGTTACAAGAGGGAGTTCTGCTACTGCTCCTGCTACTTTCGAATGAAGGTACAGTTTTTATCTCTCATCTCCAACAGATGTATTGTAGCATTCCTTCCTAGGTCTTAAGATCACTGTGCTCATTCATTTTTAGAATTACTTTTTTTCATCTTCTCTTTTCTGTTTTTAGTATTGACTCTCCCCAGTGCCACAGCCAGCCAGCTCAATCTACCTTTGGTTCCTGAGAGCTAATGAAACCCTGTCTTCAAAAGCCTCATATTGAAAAAGATGTATTTGCCACACAATATGACATATACAATAAAGATTGAATATTTGCTCATCTATGGTGAGCCCGTAATCACGGAGGCTGAGAGAAAACACTGCATCATGTCAACATAACTGAGTTGCAGAGAGTGCCTCTTATACACACTGAATAGAAATTAGTGTTGGATTCCGTTTAATCTGTGGGACTTTCATAAAAGAGGCCTAATGTGATTGCACACTTTAATGGGGTTTGTCCACACCGCTCTCCCCTGACCAGCCCGGAAACCTTGTTTCTATGGGAACTTTACTAGTCTTATCATACAGCCTCCCTCCCAAATGAAAAAAGACAATTAAAAGAATAGCTCTGGACTGGTTTCAAACAGGTAGGACACCATCCATAAACAACGGGTCAACAACAAACCATAGTCATTGATCTATCTGGATGACATCTGTTTTTGCTACCAAAACGAGGGGCCAACTACAGCACCAGGCAAGGGATGAATTGAGGTCACATCTTATCATAGAGGTTTTGTACGTGTGCTTGCTTGTCCTTTTGTCTAAACAAATATAAACAACAAGAGGGTGGAATACCCAGTCTCCAAAAAACAGAGTATGGCAAAATAACCGCCGTTCTGTTGTGAACTCTGCCTGATGATGTGACAAACGCTTCCCAAATGTGACCCGTCTGGCCCTGCAAATGCTGTCCCAGTGAAACCAGTCACCGGACTCTTTTCTACAGTACACATGAGTAGAACATTAGCATACCATTTATTCACTTGACTATTGAATGGTTCAGTCTGGCATTTGATGTGAAGGCTTGTCAATGGAACAACAGTTAATTAAAACAAATATAGCTAACAGTAGCAAGGTTCAAGGCAACTCAGTGCTGCCTGATTAAAACAAAATCACAATTTACGTATTTATTGCACCTTCATTGCACACTTGCTCAAGAACATTTAAAACTTTCAAATTACAACCCGACAGTTACCCTGCCAAAATGAAAAACTCTTTTACCACATCCTGTCTTATGAGTACGGTAAATATGAGTTTCTAAGAAAAATAAAAAATACTGAAGAAAACAATACATAGTAAAACAATACTTCCTATTACTGAGGAAACCTAATAATACCAGGAAAAAGACTACATGGGAAATCGAATTAGCCTGTAACCCACATTAGCAGGAAATATACACAAGGGCATTGTATACGGTTTCGGGGACTTTTGTTGTGTGTGGCTTGGCAAGTGTGTTTGTGTGTGTGTGTGTTTGAGATTGAACTTGATTCTCATTCTGTGTGTGAAAGAGCATTAAGTTGAGCCCACTATAACAATAATTGATGTGTAACTATGTCGGGTTTCATAGTGACAACTTTGTTGCTTTATAAAATACATTTGATTAATTGAATAATCTTCCGGGTACAAAAGGCAATAGAAAGAAATTGGTAAATCCTTCTTTCTGTCATTTAATCTAATTTGTCATTCACCCCCGGTGTAAAATCCATTGGCGAAGATGAACCTTTCAACAGTTTCATGAAAGCACAAACCGGCTGGAAACATTTGAAATACACCCCATAAAAACATCACCACAACTGAAAGAAACCTGAGCTTAAAGTCTCTTATTTTCTCTCACATATGTCTGGAAGGCAATTTGTCTGTTTGTGAGCACAGAACAGAGTCAAACGGCCGATCCTTAAACAGTTGGAGGCAGCTTCTCCACAGTAGCGGCTTGGCTGTTATTCTGAAGTGCTATCGGGTTCACCAGGAAAGAGAAATCAACAGCCTAGCGGGACTAACCTAAACTCCATAACAGCCTCACACACAACAGAGTCTACTGCTGTAGAAAGCACCGCTAGGCTGAATCCCAAACGCAAACAATTCCTTAAATAATTAACTCATTTTGAAATAAGGTCTACGAAAGGCTGCATGTCAAAAGCAGACTGCTACAGACGAAATCTGGTACAAACCCTGGATATTGATTTGGCTGGTCTTATTTTTCAGTTGTGAAGAAGGGTGGAACGATTTAGGTTCTTGTTTAGGTTCAGGGTGTGTGCGAGGACCGAGGAGCATCAGAGACGGTTCTGTATCCAAACGCAGTTGGTCACGCAAGTGAAAACTGGCACAAACAACAGCATAGCAAAAAAAAAAATCCATTCACAGTATTTTCATCACGAAAGTCAACAGCTATGTATGAATGTTTGTAACTCAGTAGGGCTCTGGTTCATGTTGTTCACTTTCTAAGGGGAGCAGCCACGGAAGATCGAGAAACAGGCAGCCAAATGAAGGGGGTTGTGGGGGTCACGGTCGACATGGCCGACATGGCCGGAGTCCAAAATAGAGGGTTGTGTTCTCTTCATAAAGCCTGGTTACACTACAACAAACATGACATCCTTACCAAGCATTCAGAGAGCGATAAAAAACACAACTGCTGGTTAAAGGCCTCATTATGCTTCTGCGTCAACTCCACGGCGTAGCTACGCCGTCACTCCTACGGCATCATGGCCGTTTTATGGTTCTGCGTCGGGTTGCGTTGCATTTCACCGCCAGATGTATAATCTGACCAATCACAGCCCTTGTGGTTTGCGTCTCCTCGACATGTAGTTACAATGTTTTGGAGGTGCACGTCGAGCTACGGCGTAGGGGTCGGAGAGGGGTTCGCGTCGATTCGACGCAGAAGCATAAAACAAGCTTAAGTAGAACCTAGGTTTGACCACGTGAACCAGAGACCGCACTATGCCTTTAAGCGACGTACGTTCAGCGGGACTCAGACGCCCTAGCTAATGTGCCTAGCAAGGCTAATCAGAAAAACCTGGTTGCATCCCACATGACATTGGGTTCTAGTGAAATGCGCTACATAGGATACAAGATGTTGTTTGATAGGCAGCCTGATTCATTCGAGGGAGAGAAAGCCAATTTTCACAGCTAGATTTTATTAAATATAAAAGTAAGGGGTCCTGTCTTCTCTCTGCAGTAAGCCAGTTCCATATGTCCCTCATCACTTAGCGGACGCTAATCGCCTTAGCGTTTTCTGCCGCGCTCATTGTTTCCCAAGGTTACGAATACTGATGGATCTGATAGAAATGAGACCAAAATGTAGCCAAAAGCCAGGAGACAGAGCTGAAAGGGCTCTGGCCACAATGAGAAATGAATGAAACACTAAGCCCACTGTTATCATGCCTTTAAAAATACTCTATTTAATTGTGGTTTCTTTCATTTTTTTAATTGGGTGAGTGGATGCTAAGATAGGTTGGGCACTGTTAGGGAATAGGGCGCCAATACACGCACACACAAACACACGCACGCACACACGCACTCACGCACGCACGCCCACACACATACCCACACACTAAACACAGCATCTGTGGGTATAGTAAACAGTATAAAAATATGATTTATTTCTGTGAAACCACCTTCTGTATGGGTGGCAGAGGGAAGCGCAGGCCATTAACCAGTATTAGTCACATCCTGTTATTAAGGATTACATTTGATGAAAGGTTTTGACCACTACTGCTCATCATAAACACACTTCGAATGTCTGCTGTCATTGAGTTGTGAAAAGGCTGCACATTTTTCCCTCAAAGGGCTACAGAATTTATTTACATCTTTGGAATCAACTCACTCAAGTTTTTGAGTGCCAGGGTTTCAGGAACTAGCCGCTGGCAGCTTTCATGCTCCACATTATGAGACAGCATTCCTTCACTGTTAACACAACTTCGAAGCATTCGTCCCAATTCTCAGTGAAAATAAGTATAGGATAGGAGCCCAGGTAGTGGCCCAGTCTCGTCACAGGAAGTGCACTATGAAGGAAATAGGGTGCTGCTTGGGACAACCGTAGGCAGCATGATTAATCCGTCCAATCCAGAAGTGGCTACAGTTATCCATTTCAATCAGCCTCTGGATAAAGTCCTATAACTCGGCCTTAGTGAGCCGCACCTTCTCCGGTCATGTCCTCGGCAGAAATCAAAAAGTATCTGCTCTCTGTACCAATCTGTCAGCAGTTACTGCACAGATAGCAGCCATGGAGAGAAAGAGAAGCCTGGATGCAAGACAACATGTAGTCGCACAGAGACACAACAACTGAAAAATCTGAGGAACAGCTCACCTCCGTTGTCTTTGAGATGCAGAGCGATCTTGGTGTCATCTAAAAGAAAAACACAGAAGGAGAGGGAGATAATCAAAGAGAGAGAGAGAGAGAGAGAGAGGTATAATTGTTAGTGAGTAGAATGTCTGTGGTTTCAGACAGCCACAGGTATATTACTGGCAAATACAATCCTGATGTTCATTTCATGTATTACAGGCTGTGCACAGCACTATGTTGCCTGCCAACAAGCACCACAGTTAGCATTCCTGCAAATAAAAATGAGTTGTTTGGCTGTTCCCAGAACATCAGGTTGTGTCACTCTTCCCGGGATTTCGGTAAGGCAAAACAAAATTTGAATCAGACTTCAAAAAATGATCATCAGTGGCAGTTATTACAAAGGTTCACAGAAATCTAGTCCTCTGTAGCTTGTGAAAACAACTTAAAAGGTGCTGCTGCGTACAGTTTAACATCCTTCACGGACTGTTTGTGCACGTGTCCCGGAGAAGAGGACTTCTGGCTCGTTTCCAGTGTTGGGAAGCAAACTTCCAGACATTTTAGCTAATGACTGAAACCATATGAGACATAATCCCCCAAACAAAACTGGAAAATCTTACACCACCACCATTCCCAGTTTGATAACTGGGAAAATATCCACAGTTTCATCAATGTTGGACAAATTATCGATCGAAGTGATTGGAAGATTCCTAATGGGATAATTGATTTTTTTAATGCAAAAGGAACCAGTAGCGCGTTTTCCCTGTCGGCTTTATGAGCACTATTCTGCGGAGCTTAAGGTATGTTCTCAACACCTTCGATTCCCTGGACCTCCTACAATATGCCAGTCACCAAGAAACCTCTGCTATATGGCATGCCGGTATTTGATTTGGATTTTTCATATAAAACATTTTGGATTGAAAGTGAATTTTCTACACCTAATTGGAAATGAGAAAATAAATGTTTTAGATATCACGGGCAATGCATAATGCAAGAGCTAAGTTACAGTCTGGAGGTTAAGCAACTATAAAACATGTAAATTCACTGTGCTCTACTTCTCATGAGCGAGGCGTGATATGAATTTTCACACCCCATAGAATTCACATTATGCTAATGTTCAACATACATGGGCCATTAAAACGCTATATATGCCATTCCTCATGAAACATATTTCCAACTCAAAGCGAGAAACCAAACTCAATGACCAATCCGGAGCCAGTGCTTGTGTTATGAATATGAACCGTTCTCATTGGCTGACGTTTAAACGGAACAGCGAACAATCCTCACAGCCAGTGAGCTCACACAGCATTACAGTGGTGGAAAATAAGCATTCGAGCATATGATTGGAAACGTTACTCTGTGGAACTAAGTCTGAGAAAGTACTACTAATGTAAGCCATAACGAGGGAGAATATTGGGTAGAATATATATGTATTTTTCCTATCTCGCACCTCAGAGAAGCAGACCCCCATTTTATAATTCACCCACACTCTTTGCTGGTAGCATGTGCATTAGTGACACCCCAACCCAACATGGCCTCCCTGTACCAGTCTGACTTGAACCCTGACCTCTACAGCTGACGAGTCTGGGACTTAGAGAAAAAACTGGTTGTCCGGGACGGTAAACCATGGACAGGCCTCCTGGAGTGTATTACAGCGATATAACAGCCTTTTCCTTCAAATGAAACGCAGCCCTCACTGCTGAAGCCAAAAGGAATTTTTTGAGAAAATCCTAAAATGACTGCTTTAGAAGAGCAATTAGTGGAGCTGGATGGCATTGGAAACTAAGAGACAAAGTCTTGAGCATCTGCTTTAGAGATCATCAATGATTGGCCCTGGAATCCGGATCTATACAACCCAAAGTCATACTGTACACACCACTGAAAAACGTTCATTTACTGTAAGTCATTCTTATCCCAAAAGTTGAATTAATTTCCAGACTGGTGTTGTTACTGGATAAAACACAAAAATGTCGACAAGGTTAAAAAACTATTAGTATGCTATTAGTAAGGTTAAAAAACTAAAGTATGCGTCCACTATTTAGAATTTGAATGGGGTGTAATTTTTTTAGTAACCGCGGGGGCCAAATAATTCCCAGGCTAAAAAACACTTTCAACATACTTTGTAATAACACATTTAATTCTGTCTTTATCCTACAGATTTAGTCTGCATTTTTGGTAAAGCCTGGGAAAAAGGATCGGTCAACATATGAAGTGTTATTAATGTGAAAGAGTGCACACATTCTTCTGCTTTACTACTCTGCAATGCCCTGCAAAATCCCACACGCTGACGTGCATGTAATATGATATATGCCCCTTCCTCTCACGTGGAACAATCGGTTCCTAACTACTAACTTTAAAAATAACGCACAGGATTGTGGTCAATTACGTTTTAATTTCAAGTCTATGTAATGCGTATTAATAAGGAATATTTGACATTAAAATGATTTAGCTCACAAAAAATATCAAGTCTATGCCACATCCCCAGAGTGCATTGGTACAAGTGGAAAACCGAATGCAGGAAATGATGTAATAGAGGTAGCTGCCAACTCTTCCTCCTGCGTGTTTACAATGGTGTATACTTGAAATGATGACCTGTCTATTCAGACAGTGTGGGCCTTGTCTATCTCCAAGGCAATCCAACACGCCAGACCCCGTTAGTTAATTATGAGCCCTGTGATGTAACAGTCGCCGGGCAGAAAATACCCTGTGACCTTTAGTCGTTATTGAAGCTTAAAATATGACCGTGCACATAGTGACTGTGACATTAGAACCAGAATCAGGTTTATTTGCCAAGACTGTTAACACCTACAAAGTATTTGTTCTGACCCATAGAACCTATAATGATGTTCAGACACGGAAAGGTGAATTATAGATGTCTAATATTTGATTTGCTACTGTGTGAGGGGGTTACGCGTATGTTAAATAGATAGAGATTTCTATCTATTTTCTGTGTGTCAGTACATAAATGACTCCAAATCTATAAACAGGCAAATAGAGTGAAAATATTGGTGATTCATTCACTGTATCCCATCTGGCACCCTACTCACTATATAGTGAACAATGGAGTGGCGTTAGGGAGTCAGCCGTTTAAGATGCTCCAGCATGTCTGGGGAAGGACTGAAAAGAAGATAAACACAGTATAAAGAAAGCCTTACGCTGTTTCTCCAGGAGTTAGTGAAACCAGCAGATAGCCATGGGGCATTTTGTGTCTGAAATCTTTGTAATGTTGTCTAGGCCAGAATGTAGTTAGCAAGCTAACCATCGACTGCACTGTACAGTTCTCATTTTTTCCATCACAAAAACCTGGCGATATGTAGACTATTTATATCCAGTGTATATGTTCCCCAAATATTAGAAAAACAGCGAGGCGAGAAATTACAGCCATAATTATCTGGTTTAAATAATGACAAAGTAAATTTATCAACTTCTAAAACCCGAATTAAAGTTGGTACATGTAACAACAAGATAAAAAAACTGCTTAGAACTACACATTTGAATAATTTCTCCTAGCTTGCAGTTAAAGCAGATTTCATAAAGAATGAAAGGTGCTTGCCTTATGAAACATGATACAAAAGACCTACAGTATATTGAAATTGCTAAGAAAATAGAGTGAAGTGTTGAATAACCTGCCAGAATAACTTAACATGAATAGGTTTCTGTGTGTGGGTACATTTGAGATACTTTCATCTTACTAGATCTGTACATTTTGGATTTCAGGACAAACACAGCTGGCATGCCTTAGCTACCATCTGGAGTGTATTAGGTGCTCAAAAAGAAATCTCAACTGATCTGAATAGTTGTACTACGGACCAAAGAAGGAAAGAAAACATTGTAGACAAAGATGCTACAGGTCATTTGGTCCTGAGGTAGCGCTACATCAACAGGAAATGTAACGTGACATCACACGGTCACAACATCACATCCATCAAGACCACGGGTGTGTTCATTAGGAACACGGCAGCGAAAAAGCTGCAAGCTAAAAACTAAAATGTTAACTTTCACTGTTGGACATCCTTCAGCTTGGTGACAACTGAGAACAAACTGGTATCACAAAACCTGCAAATGTGACCCAATCAGGGCTCTGAGGGAAGCACCTCTACTTAAGACACTGGATTCGAGGCGGTTGCTAGTTGTTTCACCTTCAGTTGGGACGCTGGTTGGGGGGTGGGATGTGGACAGGGACGAGGCTCCGCTGGTGGTCTCTGCTCTGCTTCTGCTGCGGCCGGTTGTCTTGGCAACTAACGTGGCGGTGAGGGGATAGAGCTGCGTGGTGTTGATGATATCACAGCTCTTGTCCTTAGTCTGCAAAACAGAATATATGGGTACTCTCTGTTTACGTACGTACAAACGCGTTTCTGTTTGAAAGAAATTACACCAAAACCGATGGACAGTGCAGATATGGAATGCAGCTATTATACGTTTTAAGTGAATAATTGGTGTGTGTGTGTGTGTGAGTTATTGACTCAGCGTGACTTTTTTCTCTGGCAAAATCAGAACGGAGCACCTACCGCCCTGAAAGGCACACAGAAACATCAGAACCGCTACACACTTTCTCACACACACCACCAAGTTCCGCCGATTACTCTTTACTCATATTCGATTTCTCACAGTCCGGATGATATTTACCTCGTCCAGGCAGCTGTTATCCACCCAGTCCTGCCGATGGCGATCGAACCCGCTGGAACACCTGAAACCAAAGGAAATGTTAGCTTTGGCCCGGGAATGCTAGACATGCAGAAATAGCAGGGGATGGACCGAAATCCTAGACGGAACGAAGAAAAACTTTTAACGTCAATTACGGTAACCCGTCTCCGTTGCCTTTCAGCGCCGTAGACTTGCAGATGTTGTCTGTGAAGTCTGAGAGTCTAAAGGTTTCTGGTTGAAGGGATTATAATTCTTATGATGTAGAGGGTGGATTTATGAGGAGGAAGTTCACCGGGTCGACCTGCCCGAGTCCAGGGGTTGGTGGCAAGGACAGCTGGCTAGGGAAACGGAGACGGGTGAACAGTGGGAGGGGAACTGGCTAATGCCAGCGGCATCTGCTCACAAATCATAATGAACCCCAGATGACTCCTTATATCTCCACTGTCACTATCAGTCTCACTTGTTGCCTTTCTCCCGTTCAGTACCGGACATCATTTAGCTGCTTTGTTTTACTCAATTTGAGAGTTATGTTTCCTGATTTGACGCAGAGTTTTGTTGGCTCTTTATCACGCTCCCGGCTTTCCCTCTCTCTCTCTCTCCCTCTCGATTTGTCCCTCTTTCTCTCCCTCACTTTGTCCTATCTCATCCCCCTTAACCATATTGTCTTGCCCTTTCACTCACATTCTCTCTTTCCTTCTCTCTCTCTTTCTCTCTCTCTCTCTCTCTCTTTCTTTCTCTCTCTCTCTCTCTCTCTCTCTCTCACTTTGTCCTATCTCGTTCCCCTTAACCATATTGTCTTACACTTTCACTCACATTCATTATATCTGGTCAGTACTTGTTTATATCTGGTCAGTCCTTGTTTTTATCTGGTCAGTACTTGTTTATATCTGGTCAGTACTTGTTTATATCTGGTCAGTACTTGTTTATATCTGGTCAGTCCTTGTTTTTATCTGGTCAGTACTTGTTTATATCTGGTCAGTACTTGTTTATATCTGGTCAGTACTTGTTTATATCTGGTCAGTACTTTGTCATGTGCTTGTTGATTTATTCCGCTAGTAAGAGTAGCAGCTGCGTTGGCAACAACTGGGGATCGCAACGATTGATACCTTTTTACAAATTCCTTGAAACACTCAATCTATAACTGAAATACTCTAATGCTCAGGGTTTTCAATCAAATACAGTGTTTTCAAGTATAGGCAAATGTTCCTGCAGTAATACGAAACGTGCAATATTATCTAATATATAATGAATGGACAGGAATTGATTTCCTAAGGGAAAGTCACAGTTGAATCCATGCGCCAATTTTGCAGTGTCCCATTTCTGATGATGGCGCTTCCTGCTGAGCATCTCCAATTCGTGTCACTCTGATCGATCAACCAGGAACTTGGCTAGTGCCAACACATTTGGAGCGGAGCACTCCCTTAGCCACTGGTGGCAGGGGCTGGTGGCAGGGGCTGGTGGCAGGGGCTGGTGGCAGGGGCTGGTGGCGGGTGCTGGTGGCGGGTGCTGGTGGCAGGGGCTGGTGGAGGGTGCTGGTGGCAGAGCCTGGTGGCAGGGGCTGGTGGCGGGTGCTGGTGGCAGGTGCTGGTGGCAGGGGCTGGTGGAGGGTGCTGGTGGCAGAGCCTGGTGGCAGGGGCTGGTGGCGGGTGCTGGTGGCAGGTGCTGGTGGCAGGGGCTGGTGGAGGGTGCTGGTGGCAGAGCCTGGTGGCAGGGGCTGGTGGCGGGTGCTGGTGGCGGGTGCTGGTGGCAGGGGCTGGTGGCGGGTGCTGGTGGCGGGTGCTGGTGGCAGGGGCTAGTGGCCGGTGCTGGTGGCAGGGGCTGGTGGCAGGGGCTGGTGGCGGGTGCTGGTGGCAGGGGCTGGTGGAGGGTGCTGGTGGCAAAGCCTGGTGGCAGGGGCTGGTGGCGGGTGCTGGTGGCAGTTGCTGGTGGCAGGGGCTGGTGGAGGGTGCTGGTGGCAGTGCCGTGTGCTGGTGGCAGGGGCTGGTGGCAGGGGCTGGTGGCGGGTGCTGATGGCAAGTGAAATCTGAGAACCGGCTTATCATAATGGTTGGAATAGATGAAACAGAAACAAAACCACTTCCATGTATTCCATTCAAGCTGTAACAATGCAGTGTCCTCTGATATCTCCACACAACAGCCGTACAGAGTGGAGACAGGCTGGGCCATCCTTTATCCTCCTTCCCACACGGTGATGTAAGCCCCATTAGACCTTGTGAATAGATTGTAATGTTCTCCACATGGATGAAGAGAAGTCCCTTTCTTTCTACTCCTTTTGCTCACTCATCAGAACATGCCAACTGGATAATACATTTTTTTTGCCCAAAAATAATTACCCCTCAACTTGTCCAATCAGCAGAGACAAATTCCTCAAGTTCATCCACCTCTCACACTCTCTCGCTCTCCTTCGTCTTCACAGGAGTCTGTCAGGAGATGTTAGGGAGTCTGAGACAGGCCATAGTAGGTACTCAGTACAAGCAACAGAAGGTCTGACTAGTCCCCCAAGATCCAACCCAACCAATCCAATAACTACAGCCTGCCTCCCTAACAGAACTCTATTGTCCTATGGGTTCTGGTCAAAAGTAGTGCGGATACAGAATTGGGTGCTATTCGGAATACAAACATGACCTTTTTTACATTCTCTAGACTACTCCAAAGCTAACAGAACATGCATTTGAATATTTATAAAGGCCTAATTGAAAATGTTCATATTCCGTCCTCATTTTTCTTTCTACCCGTTTGCAGTAGCAGAGCAGTTTCTTAGTGTTTTTATGTTACGTTTTGGTGAATTCACGCACACATTAAGGTCTCACAGAACATATTCATTGTCATTACGTGGATTCCCTGCTGAAACCCTGAGCGGCATTCGAGCTGCATTGCCAAACCCAAATCGTGAGAGTGTGTCGAAATGGCAAGAGCATGATTGAACTCTGCAATTGCACGCAATCTCTCTGCCACCACATTTTTTTCCCAACGTAACAGAATAAAACACACACTGACCACAACTTAGTAAAGCGCAGGGCTTTGGTTTTTTTTTAATGTGGCGACAGTCATTTCGATATTACATGCATGATGCACAACAGCTGTGTATTTTCAGTAAACAAATCCCAAACGGCCCATCTCTTCTAACCAAATCAGTGTTCACAGTGACACGCCTTGTTTGATTTACCACATCCGATGAGCACAATAGAGCCAACCCAAATTGATCCATGTGAATATGCACAATAGGGGTGATCCTGGGACAAATGTCTTCATGGGAACAATTACTATGGTAACAGCATTTGATTTGAGGAATCAGTGCAAGTCCAAGTTTGACCAATGATGGTTGGCGACATACATATACATACATTAATCTGTGACAACGATTTGTATCCGGAATGTTCTCTCTACGTAAAGGTTTAAAAGATAATTTGGGACATTGAGTTTTCTTAAAATACAATAAGACGCGTCTTTATCTCCTTAACCCGCGGCCAAAGTCACACAACATTGTATTCCGTTTTTAAAAAAAACTAATTTTTGTTTTAATAAAAGGTGCAGACAAGCCAGGCACACAAGGCGTCTTCACGGCTCCACTAACTGTTTAACACAAAAACAGGTCGGTCGTCACGTATCAAGAAACCTGCATGTCTCAGCAGATAGAGCACCATGCATGCAACACCGGGACCGTGGCTTCAGATCAGGTTTGCTCAAAACTAGGGCCCTAACGGGATGTCATTTTAGGAGGCAACCAGTGGGTGAACAGAAATAAATTGTCTTTGCTGTAATATTTTCAAAGTACATCGTCAAATAACCTTTTGGTGCACTTCCTAACTAATGGCTTGTAACTTTGATTTCAACAAACTTCTAATGACAACATGACTGGGACAGATGCTCACCTTTGTGATTTATTTATGCCTCACTGTCTCCAGAGTGCAAAAGCCGCGACCCAATGCTAAAACAATATTCCAACTACGCCCAGAGAAGAGCTCCCACGACACTGTTTAAACCTCCGTCTTTCACACCTCACACCAGGCAGGAAATACCAGATGTGAACAATAACATTCTGCGCTGTCTCAAATATTTACCTTGTTGAACAAGTCCATTAGACAGAAAGCAAGTAATATGGCTGTGTGGAAGGATGGAGAGAGGAGAGAGGAGAGCATGGAGAGAAGTGGGGGGGGTGTTGCAAAAACAAGACTAATGGATGGAATATGATGCTTCTCACTCTCTGCTAGTTAAGTGGGTATGACAAGGAAAAACTAATAAACGAATACTGGTAAGGTTCATAGGGTTTCAGCGCCACCAGTTGCCGTGCTTGTCTCCTCTGCCGGTCGCTATTTTTCTCTGTGACGTTCTCTCTCTCTCTCTCTCTCAGACGGTTTCTGTCAGACTGTTTCTAGTTCACATTTATGGCACTCAGATTACCTCTCTCAGATTACCTCGATCGGTATCTCTCCCCCTGTCTTTCTATCTCCATCTCTGTCTCTCTCTTTATGCCTTGTGCTGTCTTTCCTTTGCGGTTAAAGAAAAGAATAAGCATCTCCACAAATCACTGTCTTTTTTTCAAATGGCACTGCAATATGTGGAGTAATATACTTCCATCCACTCCTGTTTACTGGGCCTTGTTTAAAGGTACTGCACCAAAGATTTTTTTCCATCCGTCCCTTCAGCTCTCTGTTTATCCTCCGTCCACCTCATTCGCTCCATCCTCTCTTGGTGCTGTTAGCTCCAGACAATATGCTCCTCCTACACGCTAGCTGTACGGTTCACACATTTTATTGAGATGAGTCTGTAAGCAGTCTGACCCTTCCCTTACTGCTATCACTCAGGGCTCAGTCAGCATCGTAGACGTGTCACTAAATCTCAGGTCTGTCTCGACAACTAGACAGTTGGTAAACACATTTGGTTTCTCGTGTCAATTGCCAGAGTACAGAGAAACCAAATGATCCACCAAATGTCCATTTTTAAAATGCACTTTAGTTTGCTGGATTAGGAAAAGATGTTTACATGTTCACAAATTTTCAACAAGGAAAAGAATTTGTACGTACTTATCTCATCAACACCATGCTATTGTTCATAATGTAACATTATATTACATAACTAACACAAAGTTCTAACAAGAGCAATTGTATTTAGCTTAGTCTTATCTTTTGGTTTGCTCAAGGAGAAACAATCTAGAGAAGCTTTCAAAAGCCAGACATTTCTTACACAGACGTATGTAACGACAGTCTTTGCCCTCTCTACTAAAAAAGTTCTGAAAGTAGAGCAAATTATTCCTGGTTCTTTTGACATGGTAAAATACTGCTGTTATATGATCGCTTGAAGCTCACCGCTTACAGTAGCCCATTCACTTACAGAAGCCCATTCACTTACAGAAGCCCATTCACTTACAGAAGCCCATTCACTTACAGTAGCCCATTCACTTACAGTAGCCCATTCACTTACAGTAGCGCATTCACTTACAGTAGCCCATTCACTTACTGTAGCCTTAAATGATTTGCTCTATTTGTTACAGGCTCGCGGTGTCACGATTGGTGTGGGGGCGTGGCTACACAGACCTTTCGGTGATTCACTTCCTTGTTTATGTTTTGTCACTCAGCTGTTTCTGATTGTATTCTACTGGGCTATAAAGGGGAGCTAACAAGTCACTCCTTGTTCAGCATTATTTGTATGTCACGGTTGCTTTAGAGGTGAGTGGGGATATTTACTGTTGTTAGTGAACCTTTTGTATAAGACGCTATATGCGCACTTTGATTTCATTTTCACAGTATAGTCTTTTCGCCGTTTACGGTTTGTTTTGTGTTTTATCATTAATAAACCTGACCCAAACGGATACCTGGCTCTGCATATGGCTTGCTACACCACACTACGCCGGTCAATCTATGACAGAATGCTGAACCCACAAAGAAGCCAGCGGAGCCAGCAGACGGTGAGTGGATTCCTCGGGGGCAAGCTATAGCGCCCGAAGGATGAAGCTCACCGTCGCACCACGGAGCAGTGGGACTGGGGTAAGCCGGAGACGCCCGAAGAGGAGTATAGGCGCCTCCGTGCTTACTTCGGGTATGAGCCACCGATGCAGCTATCAGGGCCGATTACATCGGGTCCGCGGTCCCTCCCGGAGGAAGGCAAGAGGGCACCCGAAGGCGTCCCAAGAAGGTTTTTGGGGGAGCTAAGGAGGTGTTCCGGGAGGACCGCGGAGAGAGCACCCACGGTCCTGGTGCTGCAGGAACGGCCCCCCACTGCTCCGGGGCTGCAGACAGGGGGAGGGAAACCCCTGGAGCTACAGCCACTACCCCCGCCGTGGGAAGACCCTTTTCGGCCACCGACGTCAGGGACAGAAAAACCCCCGGAGGGGTTGGATGATCAGCCCTCGGCTGTTATTAGGACGTGGTGGAGGACATGGCTGGATTTACAGGAGCCAGCGCCTGAGATGGTCGCCACCACGCTTGCGCCTGAGATGGTCGCCGTCACGCCAGCGTTCACGATGGTTCCTGCCGTCCCGCCAGCGCCCAAGATGGCTACCGTCGTCCCGCCAGCGCTCAAGATGGCTGTTGCCGTCCCGCCAGCGCCCAAGATGGCTGCTGCCGTCACGCCAGCGCTCAAGATGGCTGCCGTCGTCCCGCCGGCGCTCAAGATGGCTCCCGCCGTCACGCCAGCGCCCACGATGGCTCCCGCCGTCACGCCAGCGTCACGATGGCTCCCGCCGTCCCGCCAGCGCCCAAGATGGCTACCGTCGTCCCGCCAGCGCCCAAGATGGCTGCCGCCGTCACGCCAGCGTCCACGATGGCTCCGCCGTCCCGCCAGCGCTCAAGATGGCTGTTGCCGGCACGCCAGCGCTCAAGATGGCTGCCGTCGTCCCGCCGGCGCTCAAGATGGCTGTTGCCGTCACGCCAGCGCCCACGATGGCTCCCGCCGTCACGCCAGCGTCCAAGATGGCTACCGTCGTCCCGCCAGCGCCCAAGATGGCTGCCGCCGTCACGCCAGCGTCCACGATGGCTCCCGCCGTCACGCCAGCGCTCAAGATGGCTGTTGCTGTCACGCCAGCGCTCAAGATGGCTGCCGTCGCCCCGCCGGCGCTCAAGATGGCTGTTGCCGTCACGCCAGCGCCCACGATGGCTCCGCCGTCACGCCAGCGCCCAAGATGGCTACCGTCGTTCCGCCAGCGCCCAAGATGGCTGTTGCCGTCACGCCAGCGCCCACGATGGCTCCCGCCGTCACGCCAGCGCTCAAGATGGCTGTGGCTGTCACGCCAGCGCCCAAGATGGCTGCCACCGTCACGCCAGTGCCCACAATGGCTGCCGCATCGCCGCCCACAATGGCTGCCGCATCGCCGCCCACAATGGCTGCCGCATCGCCGCCCACAATGGCTGCCGCATCGCCGCCCACAATGGCTGCCGCACCGCCGCCCACAATGGCTGCCGCATCGCCGCCCACAATGGCTGCCGCATCGCCGCCCACAATGGCTGCCGCATCGCCGCCCAAGATGGCTGCCGCATCGCCGCCCACAATGGCTGCCGCATCGCCGCCCACAATGGCTGCCGCATCGCCGCCCACAATGGCTGCCGCATCGCCGCCCACAATGGCTGCCGCATCGCCGCCCACAATGGCTGCCGCATCGCCGCCCACAATGGCTGCCGCATCGCCGCCCAAGATGGCTGCCGCATCGCCGCCCACAATGGCTGCCGCATCGCCGCCACGCCCCGCGCCCACGAAGGCCGCGCCACGACGCCCACGATGGCCGCCGCCACGACGACGCCCACGATGGCCGCCGCCACGACGACGCCCACGATGGCCGCCGCCACGACTACGCCCACGATGGCCGCCGCCACGACTACGCTCACGATGGCCGCCGCCACGACTACGCTCACGATGGCCGCCGCCACGACTACGCTCACGATGGCCGCCGCCACGACTACGCTCACGATGGCCGCCGCCACGACTACGCTCACGATGGCCGCCGCCACGACTACGCTCACGATGGCCGCCGCCACGACTACGCTCACGATGGCCGCCGCCACGACTACGCTCACGATGGCCGCCGCCACGACTACGCTCACGATGGCCGCCGCCACGACTACGCTCACGATGGCCGCCGCCACGACTACGCTCACGAGGGCCGCCGCCACGACTACGCTCACGATGGCCGCCGCCACGACTACGCTCACGATGGCCGCCGCCACGACTACGCTCACGATGGCCGCCGCCACGACACCGCCCACGATGGCCGCCGCCACGACTACGCTCACGATGGCCGCCGCCACGACTACGCTCACGAGGGCCGCCGCCACGACTACGCTCACGATGGCCGCCGCCACGACTACGCTCACGATGGCCGCCGCCACGACTACGCTCACGATGGCCGCCGCCACGACACCGCCCACGATGGCCGCCGCCACGACTGCGCCCCCGATGGCCGCCGCCACGACGGCGCCCACGATGGCCTCCGCCACCACGTCGCCCACGACGGCGGACTCTGAGCCGCACAAGATGGCGGACTCTGGGCCGCACAAGATGGCGGACTCTGAGCCGCACAAGATGGCGGACTCTCAGCCGCACTAGATGGCGGTCTCTCTGCCGCACTAGATGGCGGCCTCTCAGCCACCGAGGCCTTTTCAGGGCTGGACCTGCGGTCCTGGACTGACCCTTTTGGGTTTGACTGCGGGTTCTCTCCCTGTTGCTCCCTTGTTTTGGTTTTGTGTTTCCGTTCGGCTATCTGGGGAGCTAGCCTTTTAGTGGGGGATACTGTCACGATTGGTGTGGGGCGTGGCTACACAGACCTTTCGGTGATTCACTTCCTTGTTTATGTTTTGTCACTCAGCTGTTTCTGATTGTATTCTACTGGGCTATAAAAGGAGCTAACAAGTCACTCCTTGTTCAGCATTATTTGTATGTCACGGTTGCTTTAGAGGTGAGTGGGGATATTTACTGTTGTTAGTGAACCTTTTGTATAAGACGCTATATGCGCACTTTGATTTCATTTTCACAGTATAGTCTTTTCGCCGTTTACGGTTTGTTTTGTGTTTTATCATTAATAAACCTGACCCAAACGGATACCTGGCTCTGCATATGGCTTGCTACACCACACTACGCCGGTCAATCTATGACACGCGGCCATGTTTTGGTAATCAAAGACGTCTTTTTGTGTAGGTTTTTCCTTCAGGAGTGAAACAAAACCTGGCTAAAGTTGGGAAGAGATAGGCTAAGGCTAAACAAAAACTCAAATAGTGCTTTTTTTAACACCCAAGGTAGATATTATTATGAATTACTAATAATGCTAATTGAAAAAAGAATTAAAGCATGTTGTGCAATGTGTCTGAATCGAGTCAAGAGTCATCAATATCAAAACTTGAGTACAAAGACATATGTCTCTTTATATATCCCAATATCCCCCTATAGCCAGTCCTTTTAATCTGTATATTATGGAGAGGACATTTGACCAGAGTTCTATAGACAGTTATTTTGACCAGAGTTCTATAGACAGTTATTTTGACCAGAGTTCTATAGACAGTTATTTTGACCAGAGTTCTATAGACAGTTATTTTGACCAGAGTTCTATAGACAGTTATTTTGACCAGAGTTCTATAGACAGTTATTTTGACCAGAGTTCTATAGACAGTTATTTTGACCAGAGTTCTATAGACAGTTATTTTGACCAGAGTTCTATAGACAGTTATTTTGACCAGAGTTCTATAGACAGTTATTTTCAGTTTAATGGTTCTATAGACAAGGAGTCATTTGGTCTTACCTGTTGAGGTGATGACACCAGCTGCAATTGAAGTTGATCTGGGAGTTGATGCAGGTGCTACAACTGGTGAACTTGAGACATGCTATAGAAGGAACAAGATACACACATTTTACAAGACAGACACACACGTCAAAACAGCCAGGTTACAATACATGTAACAACATCACATGTTATTCACTCACAAATCACAAGTCACACAGCAATATATAGTTTAATTGACAGATTTTAAAAGTTCGTAATATAATCAGACAGGAACAATTCAAAACACCTAGCTATTTACTTTGCAAATTAAAAATATGACGTTTCTAAAAGGAGTTTAGAACCAGCAGTTGTCAATGAATACCATGATTCGGTCTGGTGGCACATCTATCAGTAGATATTACTCACACATCCCTCTAGGTTTACCTATGTCTGGTGGCACATCTATCAGTAGATATTACACACACCCCCCTCTAGGGTTTACCTATGTCTGGTGGCACATCTATCAGTAGATATTACTCACACCCCCCTCTAGGTTTTACCTATGTCTGGTGGCACATCTATCAGTAGATATTACACACACCCCCCTCTAGGTTTTACCTATGTCTGGTGGCACATCTATCAGTAGATATTACACACACCCCCTCTAGGGTTTACCTATGTCTGGTGGCACATCTATCAGTAGATATTACACACACCCCCCTCTAGGTTTTACCTATGTCTGGTGGCACATCTATCCAGTAGATATTACACACACACCCCTCTAGGTTTTACCTATGTCTGGTGGCACATCTATCAGTAGATATTACTCACACATCCCTCTAGGTTTACCTATCTCTGGTGGCACATCTATCAGTAGATATTACTCACACATCCCTCTAGGTTTACCTATGTCTGGTGGCACATCTATCAGTAGATATTACACACACCCCCCTCTAGGGTTTACCTATGTCTGGTGGCACATCTATCAGTAGATATTACTCACACCCCTCTCTAGGTATTACCTATGTCTGGTGGCACATCTATCAGTAGATATTACTCACACATCCCTCTAGGTTTACCTATCTCTGGTGGCACATCTATCAGTAGATATTACTCACACATCCCTCTAGGTTTACCTATGTCTGGTGGCACATCTATCAGTAGATATTACACACACCCCCCTCTAGGGTTTACCTATGTCTGGTGGCACATCTATCAGTAGATATTACTCACACCCCTCTCTAGGTATTACCTATCTCTGGTGGCACATTTATCAGTAGATATTACACACACCCCCTCTAGGTTTACCTATGTCTGGTGGCACATCTATCAGTAGATATTACTCACACATCCCTCTAGGTTTACCTATCTCTGGTGGCACATCTATCAGTAGATATTACTCACACATCCCTCTAGGTTTACCTATGTCTGGTGGCACATCTATCAGTAGATATTACACACACCCCCTCTAGGTATTACATATGTCTGGTGGCACATCTATCAGTAGATATTACACACACCCCCCTCTAGGTTTTACCTATGTCTGGTGGCACATCTATCCAGTAGATATTACAAACACCCCCCTCAAGGTGTACCTATGTCTGGTGGCACATCTATCAGTAGATATTACTCACACCCCCCTCTAGGTTTTACCTATGTCTGGTGGCACATCTATCAGTAGATATTACACACACCCCCTCTATGTTTTACCTATGTCTGGTGGCACATCTATCAGTAGATATTACACACACCCCCCTCTAGGTATTACCTATGTCTGGTGGCACATCTATCAGTAGATATTACTCACACATCCCTCTAGGTTTACCTATGTCTGGTGGCACATCTATCAGTAGATATTACACACACCCCCTCTAGGGTTTACCTATGTCTGGTGGCACATCTATCAGTAGATATTACACACACCCCCTCTAGGTATTACATATGTCTGGTGGCACATCTATCAGTAGATATTACACACACCCCCCTCTAGGTTTACCTATGTCTGGTGGCACATCTATCCAGTAGATATTACAAACACCCCCCTCAAGGTGTACCTATGTCTGGTGGCACATCTATCAGTAGATATTACACACACCCCCCTCTATGTTTTACCTATGTCTGGTGGCACATCTATCAGTAGATATTACACACACCCCCCTCTAGGTTTACCTATGTCTGGTGGCACATCTATCAGTAGATATTACACACACCCCCCTCTATGTTTTACCTATGTCTGGTGGCACATCTATCAGTAGATATTACTCACACCCCCCTCTAGGTTTTACCTATGTCTGGTGGCACATCTATCAGTAGATATTACACACACCCCCCTCTAGGTTTTACCTATGTCTGGTGGCACATCTATCGGTAGATATTACACACACCCCCTCTAGGTTTACCTATGTCTGGTGGCACATCTATCGGTAGATATTACACACACCCCCTCTAGGTTTACCTATGTCTGGTGGCACATCTATCGGTAGATATTACACACACCCCCTCTAGGTTTACCTATGTCTGGTGGCACATCTATCGGTAGATATTACACACACCCCCTCTAGGGTTTACCTATGTCTGGTGGCACATCTATCAGTAGATATTACACACACCCCCCTCTATGTTTTACCTATGTCTGGTGGCACATCTATCAGTAGATATTACACACACCCCCCTCTATGTTTTACCTATGTCTGGTGGCACATCTATCAGTAGATATTACACACACCCCCCTCTAGGTTTTACCTATGTCTGGTGGCACATCTATCAGTAGATATTACACACACCCCCCTCTAGGTTTTACCTATGTCTGGTGGCACATCTATCAGTAGATATTACACACACCCCCCTCTAGGTATTACCTATGTCTGGTGGCACATCTATCAGTAGATATTACACACACCCCCCTCTAGGTTTTACCTATGTCTGGTGGCACATCTATCAGTAGATATTACACACACCCCCCTCTAGGTTTTACCTATGTCTGGTGGCACATCTATCAGTAGATATTACACACACCCCCCTCTAGGTTTTACCTATGTCTGGTGGCACATCTATCAGGTAGATATTACACACACCCCCTCTAGGTTTTACCTATGTCTGGTGGCACATCTATCAGGTAGATATTACACACACCCCCCTCTAGGTTTTACCTATGTCTGGTGGCACATCTATCAGTAGATATTACACACACACCCCTCTAGGTTTACCTATGTCTGGTGGCACATCTATCCAGTAGATATTACAAACACCCCCCTCAAGGTGTACCTATGTCTGGTGGCACATCTATCAGGTAGATATTACACACACCCCCCTCTAGGTTTTACCTATGTCTGGTGGCACATCTATCAGTAGATATTACACACACCCCCCACTAGGTATTACCTATGTCTGGTGACACATCTATCAGTAGATATGACACACACCCCCTCTCTATGTTTCACCTATGTCTGGAATCTAGGGGTCTCACTGGCGTGTCCATTATCATGTGACAAACAGGGTCCTATTTCCAGAAACCCATCTTACTTGGTAGAGGCATCATCTCCACCGCGGTTGAGTTGGCGATTTTGGTCTTAATCAGCTCCACGCGGTGATACTCATAGATCGTTCTCCTACGAACATCTGGGCAGAGGAATCAAAGACAGAGGGAGATAGAGAGGACGGAGGAGTGAGAGAGAGAGAGGGGACGATGAGAGGAAACATGTCACAAATCTCATTTTGTAGAACTGAAACTAGGACAAGTGGTCCCTAAAGAAGAGAACAGGAGAGAACGGAAAAATACAATTGGGCCGACAGGAGACGAAAAAGAAGAGCGCCGCCACACCATGTGTTTTAGGTTTCTCTGTCTCTCTGTGTGCATGTCAGACTGTGTGCGTGTCTGCCTATTCAAAAAGAAAATGTCTCACTATAGCCAATATAATAATAGAGTATTAGAGTATCTGTTGAAAGCCACAGAATCCTACTTCACAATTAGCCCCCATTCAGTATATAGTGACATACTTTTGACCAGTGCCCATTGTTAAGCAGTGTACTCTGTCGGTTATAGTGTACTATCTGGGACGTTCAGCCAGGAGATGTTAGACATATGTCGCAGCAGATACCAGGTTAGATGGATAGGTGAACTGAATCTGTGATTGACTCTCTGCAGTTCCTAGAACTAACATGCATTTTCAATCACAATGTAAAATAGCCACTTAGTAGTTTCCCTAGCATATTTCCCTAGCATCTTTCCCTGGCATCTTTCCCTAGCATTCATCTCTAGCATATTTTCCTAGCATATTTCCCTAGCATCTTTCCCTAGCATCTTTCCCTAGCATCCTTCCCTAGCATATTTCCCTAGCATATTTCCCTGGCATCTTCCCTAGCATCCTTCCCTAGCATATTTCCCTAGCATATTTCCCTAGCATCTTTCCCTGGCATCTTTCCCTAGCATCTTTCCCTAGCATATTTCCCTAGCATCTTTCCCTGGCATCTTTCCCTATTTTTCACAGGAAAATAATCCTATTATTTCTCTTAAACCCTTCTAAATTTAAATAAAAATGCTTAGCTCAGACATAATAATTTCTAGAATATCAATTTGGAAGATGATTTAGTGATTCCAGTAAATGTCCTGGTGTGTATAAAATGTAAATTCAAATGTAAATTACATTATATTATTATATATATATATAATTTCATTCCATGGTGGCCCTGCTTCTTCACATGGTGTTCTGTGTCTTGTTACACTACTTACTTAACTAGGTAGTGTATGCCGCATTGTGCTCAAACCGCCACAAGGATTCACTGAAGCGTGATGAGACAAGGTCATCTAAGTTGACAACAAACCCCACAGACCCAGAAGGAACACTGGACCCCCCGGGGTAATCTAACAACCTTCATTAAAGTTCATGTTCCTGGACTATAGTGGCACATTTGTAAAGGGCATTCCATCACTGGGAAGCCTGTTTTTCATATAGCTGATAAAACATTACCTTTTCTGTAATATTCACATTTGCTCGAACAGCGGGCTAGGAAATTGAAATTCCATACACGGCGTCTTGGCTGTGCAACATACACGCCGCTGGGTTTGACTGTTGACGAGAACCCTAGTTATCCTATAGAAATGCTGTAAACACACATGTCACGGCTGCTTGGATGAGTTTTGATCTAGAATCGAATCCATTTCTCCTGTTGTGTTCAGTCTGGGATCCGGTTATTGATAACATCTCGCTGAAATCCCATTTCACTTAGTGGTCTTATATATGCAGTGATATGCATTGAAAACAGAGACGCGTGACAGAGACAGTGATAGAGAGAGAGGACAATGCACCTGAAACACATCTTCCTGGTTGAGCTTAAAGTAGGACAAGTGGTCCCTAAAGGAGACATAATGGAGTTTCTCAGAGATCCGAAAGTTCGAGGGCGAGTTTTTTCTTAAATATAATATAATATAATGAGTGCTAGATACAATGCACCCAGTTGCCATATTGTGCAGTACATTTTACCAGAGATCATATAAGCCAATACAGTACCCTACTAACATCCTAGATAACTATTTTCTGTTTGCAGGAAAAGTTCTAGCTATTAGCAATGCACTATGTTGGGACAAGACAACTGATGCCTATATATATATATATATATATATATATATATATATATGTTAAATAGTTTTATAAAACTGAAAATACATTGTTTTAATTAGTAAGGCACAATGGGGTGTTGTATACGACATGGGTAACATGCTTATTAATACAGTGGATATAAAAAGTCTACACACCACTGTGCCAGGTTTTTGTGATGTGAAAAAATGAAAAAAAAGATAAACCATGTCAGAACTTTTTCCCCGGTTAATTTGACCTATAACCAGAAAAATTCAATTGAAAAACAATATTAAACCTTTGAGGGGGGGAAATAAAAACCTGGTTGCATAAGTGTGCACACTCTCTTATAACTGGGAATGTGGCTGTGTTCAGAATTAACCAATCACATTCAAACTCAATAGAGTCATTACACACCTGCCATCATTAAAAAGACTCTGATTAATCACAAATAAAGGTCAGCTGTTCCAGTAGGATTTTCCTGACATTTTCTTAGTAATTTTCTTAGCAAAAGCCATGGAATAACATGCATATACATACATACACAGTATATGAAATTACATGTGTATACATATAGAGTATATTAAATAATGTGCATAACCTCCAAAAGTACTTATTTTTATAGTTTTCATCTAGCTTAGGTCAGAATAGTATTTTCCAAATCACGAATACCCTATAAGTTCAGCGTTCGGATAGGGGAGGGCAAACCCAGATCAGTTCCTGGGGGAAACATCAACCCAGACGAAGGATGCTTCAACTACAGCAATTACAGCCTGGCTGAGAATCAACAAGCACTAATGAGGATTTAGCGCCCCCCCTCCCCCTCCCCCTGCCCTGATATCGTCAATAAAAGGGGCTTTGCAAAAGTGTGTCATCAATTATGCACACAAGGGCGAATTAGGGCATAATCTAATTTTTAACGCACTCAGGAGAAATAATACACTCGTCCAGTCAATACCTAGACAGCATTTTTTTTACTGTCCACGACTAAGGACCGATCTGTCTTTGTATGTGGGTGCATACGGCACGCGTAATATCTCAGACGCCATGTTGTTACGATTTTTACTACATTTCGGTGAATGATGTGTCATGCAATATACATCTGGAATATTAAGGATTATCACTGGCCTGATGGGGATATCATAGTTAGAGAACAAAAAGCCGCAAACCTCAACGCGTTCGGCCTCACAAAGTACAAGCAAGTCTCATTGACTCATGATGAAATAGTGGGATTTTTTGTGAATATAGCACTTTGTGACACACACTAAAACGCTAATCTTTTGGCACCAAAGGAAGCAACAGAACAGAACATGGCACATGTGCAGGATTGATTGTGTTTACCCGGAACCGCCGCACATATTCATCAAACCCTGAAATGTGACCATCAATCAAAAGATACAGTATGTGATGTTGATACCTTTTGCAATTATTTAAAACCCAACGAGGGAATAATGGGAATCTAGATTTGGAGTGGTGCTTTATTTGCCAGAGACGACTCTGCCGGCGAAAGAGCAAAATAGATAAGAGGACAGAGATTTAATACTCACACGGTTCCTTCAGCAATGGCGTAACTCCTCGGGGTAGAACCCAATATCCCTTTGGACGGTGACTGAGAGGTTAGCTCACCGGTGTACACCTAATCAGTTATCTGATAAACGCTATAAATCCAGCCAGTGTAATTTTTGCCATCAAGAGAATTCTCACATAGTCATTCATTCGAAATCCCTCATGTTGTTTTATGCCAAATTACTAACAATGTCTTCTCCCTGAAATCTTGACAAACTCCTGAAAAAACGTTTGATGATAACAGTATAACCCCAATCCAAACCTCCACCTGGTTAGTAATGTTGTGAGCTAATCCTTGTCATATAATTTCACCAAACCCACAGCCTGATCATGCTCATGATGAGGGCGCAGGTATTAAAAGAGAAATGCTCTTCTGGATTTCCTGATCTCATTAGAATAATTCATGAGGGCGACTCGGAGTCTGGCTTTCTGTTCGTCTGGCCGCTCAGCCCTCGGGTGGCAAAATAAAAGCCCGGTTTTGAAGAGGCTTAGCGCAGAAAGACCAGCGGGCCACCATGCAAACTGGAACCTGCTAATTATCTCGCCTGTCCACGGGATATTGGGAAATCCTCTCCTCGGCTGTTTCCGGGCTAGCGCGCTAGTCAAGATAAGGCCTGGGGATAGCTAGCAATGGCTAATGTTTTATTTCACTACTTTAATCCTAGTGCATGGCTAAAGGGACGGGTTAGCGGATGCCTCTCTGGCTGTGCTTGTAGTGAATGTTCAGGTCAGGATGTGCTAATTGGCAGGAGACGTTTATTTATTCAACGCTAGTTCCCTTTTAAACCATAAACAGTCCTCCAGCTGCCTACACTCTAGCCCAAACTGCACCCCGTTCACTATTCAGCGCACTATTTCTAGGCAAAGCCCTTTATGTAGAAGAACGCCATTTGGAGGGCGCGATGTTAGGCTCTAAGACTTGGAGCTTGAACGGCACGAAAAAAGTAATGCCAGAGTGAAAAGCACAGGACTTCAGAGACCATTTCAACGAACGGTTGTTAACACCGCAAGCGTTAGCAGGGAGCGCTTTGAGAAACGCAGAAAAGGACAATTGCCCCAGAAATCACCCATCTACATTTCAAAAAGACACCATCCATTCCCAGAGAACGACAAAGGAGTCCCATGCAGTGGTCGGAACTGGGATAGCACAGCAGGAACAGAGCATCAAAGTAGTCCGGCCCACTCTCCTCCCCGAGAGCTTATATCTGATATCGGGGCAGAGCTCGATGGTCGGTGCAATCAACACAGCAAGATAGATCCATTTTACCTACTGTCCAGGAGTTCGGTTAAGTGAGAGAAACAGGTTCCGTGTGACAAACGGAAGCCTATTTCCGTTTAAACTCCATCCTGTTACCACAGGCCCCGGTGGACAGTGGCACACTATAATAGAATGGGGTGCCGTTTGGGATTCAGCCTGACAGGAGTGGGGGTGAATAGGCTCTCAGCTCCACAGGGAAACACAGCCAGTCAGAGTCAGACTATTCTTTCTCTGAAGGTTAAGGCTTTCACGTTTAACATCCCTGCCTTTTTCTCTTTCACAAACAGCAATACGATGGACGTACACCGATAACAGGAGATTTGCTTGGGCCAAGAGATACCAGAAATCGTCATTAGACCGGTGGAAATCTTTCTTATCCTGATCTTTCTTGACAGACAGACACGCAGACAGACATGACACACAGTCTCAATCTTCACAACCTGTAGTCATTTCCAGATGCATTTATCTTCACACTACTTGTCATGTTATTGTTATCTTACCCTGTTTTAATCACAAGTTATCAGACTTTTAATTGAGATGCCTATTGTGCAGGAAATTTGTTCATAGACCACAGCTACTTCAGAAGCCGTGGTGTAGTACTGTTTGAGCACCCTGTGTGGACTTCGGAAGACTGAATCGTACACATTTTCAGCCCTGAAAACAGGATGCTGGAAGTCCGCTCAGGCTCTTTGTTTGCGCCAAAAACTTTGGGTTACTGTCTTGGCTGTAAGAGGCCCTTCTACCAAAATGAGTAAAGCCAATAGACTACAAAATGTCTGTAAGGAAGCTGCCTCAGCATGTTCCTGTCTTTCAAGCGGCAACAGTAGAGGTTCCCGGGGGAGTTGTGACAACACAAACCGCCCTGGGTGCCCCCTTTCATGTTTAACACTCAGCCCTGGTTTCCTCTCCCCCTCTCCTCCCTCTCCATCATCTCCTCCATCTCCTCCCTCTCCTTACTTTCCTTCCTCTCCTCCAGCTCCTCCCTCTCCTCCAGCTCCTCCCTCTCCTCCAGCTCCTCCCTCTCCTCCAGCTCCTCCCTCTCATCCAGCTTCTCCCTCTCCTCCAGCTCCTCCCTCTCCTCCAGCTCCTCCATCTCCTCCATCTCCTCCCTCTCCTCCAGCTCCTCCCTCTCCTCCCTCTCCTACCTCTCCTCCCTCTCCTCCATCTCCTCCAGCTCCTCCCTCTCCTCCATCTCCTCCCTCTCCTCCACCTCCTCCCTCTCCTCCATCTACTCCATATCCTCCCTCTCCTCCACCTCCTCCCTCTCCTCCCTCTCCTCCTTCTCCTCCCTCTCCTCCATCTCCATCCTCTCCTCCCTCTCCTCCCTCTCCTCCATCTCCTCCATCTCCTCCCCACCTCCCTCTCCTCCATCTCCTCCATCTACTCCATCTCCTCCATACCTCCCTCTCCTCCCTCTCCTCCCTCTCCTAACTTTCCTCCCTCTCCTCCCTCTCCTCCATCTCCTCCCTCTCCTCCATCTACTCCCTCTCCTCCATCTACTCCATACCTCCCTCTCCTCCATCTACTCCATATCCTCCATCTCCTCCCCACCTCCCTCTCCTCCATACCTCCCTCTCCTCCATCTACTCCATATCCTCCATCTACTCCATACCTCCCTCTCCTCCATCTACTCCATATCCTCCATCTCCTCCCCACCTCCCTCTCCTCCATCTCCTCTCTTAATGACCCAGACGGATTATTCGGTCTCCCAACCACACGTCAGTGGAAGGGCTGGGGGCTGCATTCCACTAAAATCCCAATTCCTTCCAGATTAGCGCACCGTCCAGGGAGCCGTTTGGGATGCAGATGAGGTGTCCTTTTCCATCAAGCTGAGGAAAACGCCGAGCTGCATCAAAGAGGCTAGTGTTGAACACAAGTCCTTTTGAGGCCTGAGAAACCCTGTAGTACTGACATCAGCTCTTCAAGCTGTGGTAAACGAGAGCGCCACTCAACAAGCACTCTTCAGAGACCAGATAGAATCAACAATCGGGAAGATTGAAATCCCCATTACAAACGACTCCTTCAATCTATCTTCCAGACCACAGCCGCCATGTTGCAAATTGCCCCGTATTTTTCGATGCAGTTTTCATTGGAATCTGGTTGAAGTAATGCGGTATGTAGAGAATAGGAAGTGATTTTAGGGCACAAGTTGAAAGTCTTATGCTTAAAATGCAACTCAATAATTACTGACAATGTTAAAGAAATAGTTATGAAATGCGTTTTCTTTCATAGGTATGAAACGAATAATTCAATAAATGTCAACTCCTATGAACGTCAACACACACAATTAAATGAATGAACAAATAGCTTGTGACACCTCATTATTTTTCCGTGGACTTGAAAGGAAAACCCCATGAGAGGGTGTCTAACAGCGGATGAAAATACAACGCATTCTTGTCTTTGCTGAACGTCCTTTTAACTTAATGGGAGTAAATTGGAAAGACCATTGAGCAAACACCAAACCTGGACCTATGCACATTCTTGTGGAATGTGCATTCTTATGGAAAGGTATTTTCGAGTGATCGAAATGAAAGCTTAAGCAAAAGCCACCTTGGGTTGAGTCCCCCCCCCTGTGTACGGACCTTGGCAACGCCTTTGCTTCCTTAATCCCTTTGAGGGGAAACTGCTAATCTGAGCTGTGATGGGCTTCTCCGGATTTCTCCATCCACGTTAATAACACAGACATCGCTGTGGAGGTGGTGGTTGACTTCAGGAAACACCGACCGCATTCAAGCTAAGAGGCTAAGGGCTTAAATGAGTCACATTCCTTGAAACCATCATCAAAATGATCTAACAAAAAGGTGCAGCACTGAATGACGACCTTGCGGCGGCCCAGATTATATATTTTTCTTCCAATAAACCTGACAGGCTTTAAATGAGTCCAACCTCACCACCTCCGTCATAATCTGGTTTGGGTCTACAGAGGTTTGTCCAGTGCTCTCTGAAAACCATTGCACGGATTTGCACGACAGGTCATTGGATGTCGCTTGCCCTCCATTACGGTCCTACATGACTCCAGTGTTTTGATCAGTGTGCGTGTGTGTGTGTGTGTCTGTGCGCGTGTGTATGTGTGCGTGTCTGTGTATGTGTGCGTGTCTGTGCGTGCGTGTGGGTGTGTGAGTGTCTGTGTGCGTGTGTGTGTGTGCAGTGATGGAGCAGTCTCTGCATTAGGATGACTCACTTGGAATCTGCTGGATCCTGTGGACCACCACAAAGGCATCAGAGAGGCCCACCTTCACCGGGTGATTGGCAGAGCTGATCATGGATACCTCAACTGGGATCTGGATGGCAGAGAGAGTAGGGCGGGAAAGAAAAGAAAAAAAAGAGAGAAACGGCGAGAGGAAAGACATCAATCAACAGCTGCCACACCTGTCTATCTAACTAAGCCAGCAGGGAATTGAACCCGAACCGACCGAACCAGACAAAAGCCTGGCAGTTTCCATATGCTGACGGAAGGCTGAGGTAAATGTGTTCCATTTGAGACTCTAGCTGCCGACAATGGAACTTCATTTACTGGCTCGAACAAAGGGCTTGGTCGAATCTGCTCATCTCCCAGGAAATCCATCAAAATGGAGGCACGGAATTAATAATTGTGCCGTTACAAGTCCGTGTAGAGATTTTACAAGAAGGACACACAATCTAATACAGTCCATATCTAATAGAGTGGTGGAAGTCAAAGGGAAGTAAATGCATAAACAGAGTTGAGGTCTGTACAAATAGAATGGGAAATAAAGCAGAAATAAATGTGTCAACACTAAAAGAGAGAGTGAAAATGAGAGCGATGAAGAGAGAGAGAGAGAGAGAGGGAGAGAGAGAGAAGCAGTGTGCTAACTGACTGCAAGGTTTTGATAATCACAAAGATATGATATGATAGGACCAGCCTTAAGCATTCATAACTTCACTGTTGTCAGTTCCAAGAATTCTGCAAAGAACATGGAGGAAAAAGTATAGCTTTCAATCATGGAAGTAGTGATTTAATTTGAATGGACTCCGTATGTATTCCTTAACAGATTTAGAACGTTATCAGCTAACTGTGTACTTTCTTTATTACACTATTTAACTACTATCATATCGGTTATATGCTTATGTGTGTAGAGTCCCTCAAGGGCCTTTTCACAATAGCAACATGTATTGGGATGACTTTTAAATATCAAAAACATTCATGTAATATTCAAATACACTTTGCAATTTACATATGCAACAGGGAGGTGTCACGACCAGACAATGCTTGCAGACCTCTTATTAAAGTTGGCTGGCTAACTTGTTTGGTTAATTATCTAGTTTTTTTATTTCAGTAAAACAACACGTGACCAGAACGAGATTAATTACTGATTCAACGTTAAGAATTGTCAGAGCTCCCTCCAAAGCCATTCTATCGCCACCTGTGGGCAGGCTTCGGCGTTCGTCTTCACTGGCCTTCTAAGCTGCCATCGTTCCTCCTCCCCCCTTCACATTATTGTCCGGTCTCGTCATCACAGACACCTAGCACCCGTTCCCTCATTAGAAGAGTATATCGGTCCCCTGGGTTTGGTCATGTCTTTGTGTGGAATTGTTAAACGATACGTGTGTTTCTCTCTTGCTGTACTGGTTGTGCTTCGAGTTTGAAGACGTGCACCTGCTATGGAATTATAGGCGCTCTGTCGCACAGTTTAGCCTTCAATTGTTAAGTACTAAGAGTACATTTATTGCAAGCGTTTGTGTTGGGTAATTGGGACATGGTTTATTAACAAAAACCCTCAACTCGATCTGTTCCTTTGCCGTGGCTCCATCTTTCCACCTACTACACCGTGACAAGAATAATGAAAAGGACAGAAGTTTTATTGACTGTTTTCTATATGGTGGCATTGCAATTGCATCCAGTGGTCCAGTGGGCCAGTGGTCCAGGTCGCTGTCTACAGGTGCACACATATCGCTGCCATGTGGGTATGGTTCCCTCCTGTACCCTTCGCAGCACACTCTCCTCTATCTTCATCAGATTCTCTGTCTCTCCAATGAAGCATGAAAATGCCAAAAATATATATATATTAAAAGTGTTTTCCGCATTACCTCTGACAGTAACAATCGCTGATTTTGATGTTCAGCTTTTTACATTGTTGAAACGGTCTCACAGGCACAAATCTGGCAACAAGCATTGTTAATTTAAATCTAATTCTTATAGTGTCAGTGTTGTAGTCCTCAAGTTATGGACGATTTTCAGAACTCATGACTCAACATCGGCACAACCTTTGGTGACTTGGACTTGCCGTTTCCACCATTGGTGAATGAATTGTAACGTGCACATACATGCTCGAGTGACTTGAATGGCTCGAACGACTTGAATGACTCAAATGACTTGAATGACTCGAATGACTTGAATGACTCGAATGACTTGAATGACTCGAATGACTTGAATGGCTCGAATGACTTGAATGGCTCGAACGACTTGAATGGCTTGAATGACTCGAATGACTTGATTGGCTCGAACGACTTGAATGGCTCGAACGACTTGAATGGCTCGAATGACTTGAATGGCTCGAACAACTTTAATGACTGGAATGACTTGAATGACTCGAATGACTTGATTGGCTCAAATGACTTAAATGGCTTGAATGACTTGAATGACTCAAATGACTTGAATACTCAAATGACTTGAATGACTCGAATGACTTGAATGACTCGAATGACTCGAATGACTTGATTAGCTCAAATTACTTGATTGGCTCGAACGACTTGATTGGCTCGAATGACTTGATTGGCTCGAACGACTTGAATGGCTCGAACGACTTGAATGACTCGAATGACTTGATTAGCTCAAATTACTTGATTGGCTCGAACGACTTGAATGGCTCGAACGACTTGAATGGCTCGAATGACTCAAATTCCATTTAATTTTACGTACCTTGACCCCAACCACAGAAAGACTTAAAAACTGGTGCAAACCAGCAGCATTGCACATTTGTGGGATTTTTGTATGTGCATAAAAGAATATATATTTTTTATGATTCCTTTTTTTCCGGGTCCATCAGTCTGTCTTCATTTTCAATTGGCGCAGTTACAGCAACTAACATTCACAATCTCTGTCACATGCACGGGCGTTTCACTGATCTGAAACTAGAAACACAAGTACGGATCTTAACCGCAATAAAACCTGGAAACCGTATGGGGATATAAAGTCGTATTTTTCACAAAGAGCGTCAATCACGACAGTCGTTAACTTGTCAGGCAATGTGGTACTGGTTCCTAACAACAGTGGTTGGAAAACACCCAGATATATCAACTCAATCCAGGAGAGTAAGACATGCGTTCACTCTGCTACCACAAGGAACTGAGGCAGAGGAAGCTAAGAGGCAGAGAAAGTAGAAAGAACGAGGGCTAGAAAATGAGAAGAACCGAAAGAGAAGCAAGAAGTCCCTGCTTCTGACTCGTGCTGTGTGACGCCATGCCTCCACTTCCCCTCTGGTAAATATGTGGTGAGAGGAGCAGCAGGAGAGAAACAGACACCGTGAGAGAGAGAGAAAGAGAGAGAAAGAGAGAGAGATAGAGAGACAGAGAGAGAGAGAGAGACAGAGAGAGAGAAAGAGAGAGAAACAGAGAGAGAGAGAGAGAGAGAGAGAGAGAGAGAGAGAGAGAGAGAGAGAGAGAGAGAGAGAGAGAGAGAGAGAGACAGAGAGAGAGAGAGAGAGAGAGACAGAGAGAGAGAGAGAGAGAGAGACAGAGAGAGAGAGAGAGAAAGAGAGAGAGAGAGTGAGAGAGAGAAAGAGAGAGAGGGAGAAAGAGAGAGAGAAACCGGAGCAGCAATAAAGTATAGGCTCGATTTAGAGGAACCAGCAGAGGCTGACCTCTTTGTAGGCAAAGACGATCCTTCCGTCACTGTGCAGTGTGGCCTGGAAGGTAAAGCTGCCCAGATTGTAGCTGTCCTGCAGGTGGACATGATCCCACTGAACCACCAGTGCAGTGCCTGAGGAGAGAGGTAGAGAGGTATAGGGTGGAGAGAATGGAAGATGGTGGGAGGAGGATGGAGAGGAGAGGGAGGGAGGGAGGGAGAGGGAGGGAGAGAAGGGAAGATGGTGGGAGGAGGATGGAGAGGAGAGGGAGGGAGGGAGGGAGAGGGAGGGAGAGAAGGGAAGATGGTGGGAGGAGGATGGAGAGGAGAGGGAGGGAGGGATGGAGAGGGAGGGAGAGAAGGGGAGAGGGTGGTGGAGAGTAGAGTAGAGAGATGGAGAGGTGGAGAGAAGAGGAGAGGGAGGGAGAGAAGGGAAGATGGTGGGAGTGGGGAGAGGAGAAGGGGAGAGGAAAGGGCCGGAAGAGGAGAGGGTGGGAGGGGGATGGAGAGAAGGGAAAATGGTGGGAGGGGGGTGGAGAGAAGGGAAAATGGTGGGAGGGGGGCGGAGAGAATGGGAGAGGAAGGGACAGAAGGGGAGAGGGTGGGAGGGGGATGGAGAGAAGGGAAAATGGTGGGAGGGGGGCGGAGAGAAGGGAAAATGGTGGGAGGGGGCGGAGAGAATGGGAGAGGAAGGGACAGAAGGGGAGAGAAAGAGAGAGAAGGAGAGAGGGAAGGAAAGAGGGACAGGGAGAATGTCAGAAGCATAAATAACCACACAGAACCCACATTAATTATAATTAGACTGCACAGAAATGCACAGAAATGCACAGAAATGCACAGAAATGCACAGAAATGCACACCGCAAAAGACCTGGAACACCGACACCATGGACCCCCCCCCCCAGATTAAGCTAAAATAAAATAAAGAAGTAACGATAATAGGTTCCAGTTCTGTTTTAAATGACAATTCTTGATAGTCAGTCACAACCAGTTTCCACCACCCACTTTGCATTGAAGGTGAATTTGACTCCGGTCGAAAGCCATTGGACCTGGAGAGCGCTAGACACGCAAGAAACCCCTAAAACCAAGATACCTTAGAAGAAGTACTGAATTTAAATTGCATTTAAGTAGATAAATAATGGATTGCGTTGTGTAATCCTTCATTGGGTGTCATTTGTTTATTGAGGTTTCCTCTATCTCTAAATGATGTTAAAGTGAAGATTATGTATCCAAACGTCAATACAAGTAAAAACAAAAAAACACCTGCCCAATGGGTGTACTTACTTATTCACATGATTGTAAATTATTACTGTTTGCATTAACCAGTAGACCCTTTTTTTAACAACAAAATGCCCTGTGGAAAAACATTGGCAACCCCCATTAGGGTCACAACCCACCAGCTGGCAAAAACTGACCATACACCGCCATATAAATATCTCTCAGATAAGAACCAGGGAGGTGGAAGGCTACTTATGTTTCAAATATTGCACCCTGGGTAGTCAAAAGGACTTCTGACACCAGTCAGCGGTTTGATAATATAGACTTCCATATTATATTATTATAAATACTTTCCACGCTGTTCAGATTTAATGTAAACTTTCGAGGGCCATTGGCTGTGACGGCCAGCGCAGCCAGTCAGTCATTTGGCAGCCAGTCAGAGCAATAAAGGTTTGTTAACACAAGTAATCAATTTTTCCATCACACAGCAAGAGCCGCTCCCTCCATCCGAAGTAAAGCGGAGATTAGGTTTCTCTGCTGACAGCTAGCAGTACCGGAGCCTCCAGAAAACCCTGTAATGATCCACATCTGGTCCCCAGAAGGGAGCTGAGGACCGGGCTAAAGCCGCAGCATGCCTCCCTGCAGTCGCTTGTGGTGACAACGGGGCTAGAGGCTCCCGACTGACAGAGTGGCTTCCAGCTCCTGCGTCTGAACAGGGGCCATGCCGAATTACGTGTGAGGAGGAAGAGGAGAGGACGTCAGACGAGTAACCGGGAGAGACAGAAGGTAATTCAGGTGTAGATTGAGCCCTCCTCCGCCAGACAAATGACATATGGTAAAGAAAGCCAAAGGCAGAGAGGTGACGTACAAGGATGAGAATAGACAGTTGTTGATACTTAGTGTCCGAACGGGCTAACCCGGCACGACAAGCAAAACCTAGTGGAACTCCCGAGCCGGGTTGAAATACATTGAGTTAAGTAGGAAGGCAGCCTCAGGTACCTGGGGCACCAATGCTAAAAATACAGGCTGGGTGAGAATGAGAGCACAGCACTGGTTGGCCTTGTTTCTCCCTGCACTGACTGGCTTAAATATGCTGCAGGAAGCCGGCACAACCAATCTGTCTCAACCGACTGGGAAAAACACTGTCGTCCGCTACACACTGCCGACGGAACGGCTGCACGGGGCCGGGGGAAATGCTCCGGGAACGTGTCCGAGCACATCGACACAGCGCTTATAGAAAAATGCAAAGATCTTGAAGTGAGAAAGGCGTGGTTCCGGCTCAAAATGACACCCCGTGTGCCCTATTTAGTCAACAGCCTTGCTCTGTATAGGGTACACTACACTGGGCAGGGATTAATCGGGTTTTAAACGAGGCAGTGAGGCCAGGATGAGGTTCCAATCAGCATCGGCAGGACATTGACTGATGGATGACCTGCGAGGAGAACCAGGGATGGGTATTGAATAGCTGCCACACAGTGCCTATGTCACGATGAGCTCCACGGGAAAAGGTCATTAGGCCGGTCAGTCACTAACTGGGTCCAAAATGACTCCCTATTCCCTGCACTGAGCAGAACCCACCGCTCCGGTGGTCTCAAAGAGCTCTGCTCAAAAGTAGTGCACTATATAGAGGAGAGAGTGTCAATTGGAACACAGATATACGGGTTGATTGACAAGCACTGTTTGGCTAAATAGACTGGTGTAGATGAGAAAACATGTTTTGAAAATATATATATCATTTTTTCAAAGAGTTGTCTTTACTTTTGGTACAGTTTGTAATGATCTTTCTTCTATCTGAGATGATTTTGTTTCTCGTTCTGCTGAATTCACTCTTCTGGTGCCAGTAGTCGGTCGCGGTCGCCGCTGCAGTATAAAGAAAAGACATCAAAGAAATGTAATTGAATGCCATCTACCATTGTCGAAGTAGATGACAGTTGAGTTCCTGGAGACGCTTGGGTCAAAGTTGGCCATGAGGGGGGCGATGTACTGGGTGGCTGTCAGCATCCTGTGAACCACGTCGCCTGTGTAGATGAACCCTGAGGTAGAAGAACACAGTGGTTAACACTTTATAAACACCATTATGTTCTCTCTCTCTTCCTCTCTCTCTCTCTCTCTATCTATCTCTCTCTCTCTCTCTCTTCCACTCTCTCTCTCTCTTCTAACGCCTTCTATTGGTCAGGAGTGACCAATAGACAAAAAACGACTCAATCAGGGTTGTGGTCGAGTTCGACATCCTATTATTTGACACATTCACCAAACGGTCCATCATTCTCCAACTACCCATCTCGCTATGGGCCGTACTGCGTCATCTGCCAGGCACTGCTGATTTATTAGCTACTGATGTTTCAAGAAAAGAAAACCTGAGGGGTCTTAAAGAGAAAATGCTGATATAGCAGAACCATTTCACTCATTCTGAACATAATGTTCCCGTGTTGAAGCTTCCCGGCCATCTAAAAAGCCCAGACACACAGCCACGCAAACATACATGTGTGTGTGTGTGTGTGTGTTATATTCCTGTGGTCTGCGTCATCTGAACACAGCACCAAAAGAGATGACATGATCTGCTCTTAAAAACAGCGCTAATGAAAAGCAGACTGTATCCTGAGTGCTTCAGAACCAATCAACACATAGTTAACCCAGCATCGTTAACTGCTCATCAGCCAAGAACCGTTGCTGTTAATTGTACCAGCCAAACAAAAAAGTACTGTCTGTTCATCTGGGGGAAATGTTATTCGCATAGAGCTACATTAACATTAACGGATGGTGGGAGAATATATCTTTGTGTGACAGAAAAACAACAGAGAGAGAAAATGCATTAAAATCCAAAAGGCCACACGTCTTCATGTAAAAGTTTCTGCCACACACTCCTTTACACAATAGTATGCCATCAATCATCAGGAAATAAAGAAATCAGTCATGAATGCTTAGGTGTTTTGTTTCTTAGGGGGTGGGATGGGGTGTGGGGGGGGGGTAAAAACACCTGACTAAGATAATTTAGTTTGTGACATATTTTATGCAAAAAATATATAAAAAAGCAGAACGAAGACGCTTTCTGAAAAGGTCACATGTAGCAGCAGTCAACTCTCTGATATGTTGTGTGACATGTATTTGTCAGGTGACCCCTGAAAAAAAGGCCAAAAATATTTTTGATCCTCTTAAAAAACACATTATTGTCTTCTAAAATGACACGATCAAGAGTGTCAATATGTGCACACTGACCGCTCACTCGATGCCACAAAGAGACACACTCCCATTCATTTACAACACGAGCCAGCGAATCTCGAATCTTCTAGCGCCAGTGACATTTGACAGTTTTGAAATGTTCATCTTTATGCAAATTTTGACCAATAGCAGGATAGCTGTTCACTGCCTAGAAGTCCCTTCTCTTTTCTATTTGCTAGATGAAAACATGGACGAAAAACATATAACTGCAGTATATATAATTCAAAAAATGTATGCATATTACAGTGTTTCAGAGATGGTAGGAATCACGTGTGAGTGATACATGCATACTGTTAAACAAAGTAAATTCCTATGTGGACAAATTATTGACTTGGCATCGTCTTAATACACTGCGTGATCGACAAGTTGAGTGAGCGGGCAGTGTACACGTAGTGTAGAAGTGTGTATGTGTAGTCAGTGGGCTACAGTGCTCTGGAGGTAAGAGTGGCTAAACTAGAGGACTATGACGTTGGGATGTATAGGAAGAAATGATTTTATTCGGGCAGTTTCTGTCATCTGTGTGCTCATTCCGTTTAATTGCCATTTTTGCTATACAATTGCAAAAATGGCAATTAAACGGAATGAGCACACAGATGACAGAAACTGCCCGAATAAAATCATTTCTTCCTATACATGCCAATCAATGTTATATTCAATATTGTATTGAATTTGATACATTTATTCGATTGACGTATGATATCTCTCTGAAAAGAAATGGAATGTTTATCGCAGTGCAAAGATGGACCGACAGACCAATGACTAAGTGGCTGGCCCCAACTCGGAACGCATGTAAACAAAAGAAAATAGAAGAAACAAGGAAACAGTTGACTAATAGTAAAAATATAAATGTGCCATAATCACAGAAGTAAGCTTATCCTGATGTAGTTGTCAGAACACATGCTGAGACCATACTGATTCAGTTTGAAACCGATTTCTTTATTGATTTATCTACTTGTTTTGCAATAGTTCCAGTGTCATTAATTGTGGGAATATTATGTCTCTGTGCTTTGTACTGTTCTCATATATCCATGCTCCTGGTGACTGGCTGCTGTTATCTGCGTTGTGGTCTTGATAATGACTTGTGACCATGCTACTTAATTATGTATCGCTATGGACATTCAGAATCACAGTCTACAACTGACATGATTGGAGGTTCCATCTTTTGCATAAATGTGGCGAAAAAATAGCTGACGTTTACGGTTGTAGTTGGGTGGGGAGACGGTCCTAACTGGTGTGAAAAATATGTAGAATATTAATTTGATACTGGGATGATACTGTCTGTGCCAGTGGTGTGTGTGGTGTGTGTGTAAGCCCTCACAACTCTAAGTTACGCTGGAGAATTATATCTGCTTAATGCCAAATGTAAATTTAGTCGGTCGAGCCCGGAGCTCGTACAATAAGGGTGAACAGGAGTCTACCTGACTACACAGCAGATGATAACTGGAGTCTACCTGACTACACAGCAGATGATAACTGGAGTCTACCTGACTTCACAGCAGATGATAACTGGAGTCTACCTGACTACACAGCAGATGATAACTGGAGTCTACCTGACTACACAGCAGATGATAACTGGAGTCTACCTGACTTCACAGCAGATGATAACTGGAGTCTACCTGACTACACAGCAGATGATAACTGGAGTCTACCTGACTACACAGCAGATGATAACTGGAGTCTACCTGACTACACAGCAGATGATAACTGGAGTCTACCTGACTACACAGCAGATGATAACTGGAGTCTACCTGACTACACAGCAGATGATAACTGGAGTCTACCTGACTACACAGCAGATGATAACTGGAGTCTACCTGACTACACAGCAGATGATAACTGGAGTGGCCTACTGGTTAGGGACTATAGGGCTAGGGTCTGGAAGGTCCCTGTTTCTAATCCCCCCCCCCCTACCATCAAGGTGAAAAAACCTTGTCGTTCGGTCCATGTGCAAGACAGTTAACCCTACAATGCTCCCGAGCGCCGTTGACGTGGAAGTCGAATCAGGTAACTGATTAGGGCTGCCTCCTGCACCTTAGGGTTGGGTAAAATGCAGAGGACACATTTCAGTTGAAGGCATTAAGTTGTACAACTGACAAGATTGGTATATTCCTATATATTCCTATGCAGCAGGGGACGATATAAGAACGGGTCCATTTGCCGATGGTCCAGAATATCTAGTCTGCTCTACCAATGTGTCTTTGGGTAAACTTGTGAACATGGGATGAGACTGAAAGAAGTAGACATTCAAAAAGCAGCTGTGAGGAGAGGCTGAGTCTGTGGGCGAGTATGGTGCACCTACCCATAATCAGTTTGCTCATTGCTCCCTGTATTTATTTCTCCCTTTCTCACACCTCTCACCCCTCTCTCTCTCTTTCTTTCACAATGCTGAATAACTTGACACGTATAATTTAAGTCTTACTCAATCAGTGCATTCCATCAGCGTAACCCCAAAACAGCCCCAGTATCAAATGCCTCATCTGACAACTGTTTTTTTTCTTTTCCCACACCTTTTTTTGAACCTGCCGTACGTTTTTCGTGTCGAAAGCGTTCACTTTCTATTTCGAACATCACCAAGGGGTTCAGACAAAAATGTACGATGCGGGGCCCACATGACCCTACATGGCCGCAGACGATGATCAGAAATGCACACAGACTATTTGAGGCTATGGAGCGCACACACACACACACACACACACAGACACACACGACACACATACTAGGATGAACAATAACAGACGCTTGTGTGCAAGGCAACTAGGTGCTACATTACGTGCAACCATAAGATTGTTGAGCAAAACAAATTGTTTGAGTGTGAACACGTTTTTGCTCCGAGTAATCGCAATCCTGTCGGAGTTGGCTGCATTTCAATGGAACGCGAAATAAAAGGTAAAGCCTTTTGAGATTTCTATTGTTGCAGCACACACCAACACGAAACACCCCTCCATATGTTAAGTGAAGGATGTTTGGAGACGATTGGCTATGTCCCAAGCAAGGGAAACTGATCTAGAAACATTCACAAACACAAGCTTAAAAGCAGCACTTTAAAGAAGAGCCATCCCTAACGGCCATTACTAACTAGCAAAAAAACTGTCATATTCATTATGGCCATCACTAACTAGCAAAAAACCTGTCATATTCATTACCGCCATCACTAAATAGCAAAAAAACCTGTCATATTCATTACGGCCATCACTAACTAGCAAAAAACCTGTCATATTCATTATGGCCATTACTAACTAGCAAAAAACCTGTCATATTCATTACGGCCATCACTAACTAGCAAAAAACCTATTATATTCATTACGGCCATCACTAACTAGCAAAAAACCTGTCATATTAATTTCCGCCATCACTAACTAGCAAAAAAACTGTCATATTCATTATGGCAATCACTAACTAGCAAAAAACCTGTCATATTCATTACGGCCATTACTAACTAGCAAAAAACCTGTCATATTCATTACGGCCATCACTAACTAGCAAAAAACCTATTATATTCATTACGGCCATCACTAACTAGCAAAAAACCTGTCATATTCATTATGGCCATCACTAACTAGCAAAAAAACCTATTATATTCATTACGGCCATCACTAACTAGCAAAAAACCTGTCATATTATTTTCCGCCATCACTAACTAGCAAAAAAACTGTTATATTCATTACGGCCATCACTAACTAATAAAAAACCTGTCATATTCATTACGGCCATTACTAACTAGCAAAAAAACTATTATATTCATTACGGCCATCACTAACTAATAAAAAACCTGTCATATTCATTACCGCCATCACTAACTAGCAAAAAAACTGTCATATTCATTATGGCCATCACTAACTAGCAAAAAACCTGTCATATTCATTATGGCCATCACTAACTAGCAAAAAACCTGTCATATTCATTACGGCCATTACTAACTAGCAAAAAACCTGTCATATTCATTACGGCCATCACTAACTAGCAAAAAACCTGTCATATCCATTACGGCCATCACTAACTAGCAAAAAACCTGTCATATTCATTACGGCCATCACTAACTAGCAAAAAAACTGTTATATTCATTACGGCCATCACTAACTAATAAAAAACCTGTCATATTCATTACGGCCATTACTAACTAGCAAAAAACCTGTCATATTCATTACGGCCATCACTAACTAGCAAAAAACCTGTCATATTCATTACCGCCATCACTAACTAGCAAAAAAACTGTCATATTCATTATGGCCATCACTAACTAGCAACAAACCTGTCATATTCATTATGGCCATCACTAACTAGCAAAAAAACTGTCATATTCATTACGGCCATCACTAACTAGCAAAAACCTGTCATATTATTTTCCGCCATCACTAACTAGCAAAAAAACTGTTATATTCATTACGGCCATCACTAACTAGCAAAAAACCTGTCATATTATTTTCCGCCATCACTAACTAGCAAAAAAACTGTTATATTCATTACGGCCATCACTAACTAATAAAAAACCTGTCATATTCATTACGGCCATTACTAACTAGCAAAAAACCTGTCATATTCATTACGGCAATCACTAACTAGCAAAAAACCTGTCATATTCATTACGGCAATCACTAACTAGCAAAAAAACCTGTCATATCCATTACGGCCATCACTAACTAGCAAAAAACCTGTCATATTCATTACGGCCATTACTAACTAGCAAAAAAACTATTATATTCATTACGGCCATCACTAACTAATAAAAAACCTGTCATATTCATTACCGCCATCACTAACTAGCAAAAAAACTGTCATATTCATTATGGCCATCACTAACTAGCAACAAACCTGTCATATTCATTATGGCCATCACTAACTAGCAAAAAAACTGTCATATTCATTACGGCCATCACTAACTAGCAAAAAACCTGTCATATTAATTACCGCCATCACTAACTAGCAAAAACTGTCATATTCATTATGGCCATCACTAACTAGCAAAAAACCTGTCATATTCATTACGGCCATTACTAACTAGCAAAAAACCTGTCATATTCATTACGGCCATCACTAACTAGCAAAAAAACTGTTATATTCATTACGGCCATCACTAACTAATAAAAAACCTGTCATATTCATTACGGCCATTACTAACTAGCAAAAAACCTGTCATATTCATTACGGCCATCGCTAACTAGCAAAAAACCTGTCATATCCATTACGGCCATCACTAACTAGCAAAAAACCTGTCATATTCATTACGGCCATCACTAACTAGCAAAAAAACTGTTATATTCATTACGGCCATCACTAACTAATAAAAACCTGTCATATTCATTACGGCCATTACTAACTAGCAAAAAACCTGTCATATTCATTACGGCCATCACTAACTAGCAAAAAACCTGTCATATTCATTACCGCCATCACTAACTAGCAAAAAACCTGTCATATTATTTTCCGCCATCACTAACTAGCAAAAAAACTGTTATATTCATTACGGCCATCACTAACTAATAAAAAACCTGTCATATTCATTACGGCCATTACTAACTAGCAAAAAAACTGTCATATTCATTACGGCAATTACTAACTAGCAAAAAACCTGTCATATTCATTACGGCAATCACTAACTAGCAAAAACTGTCATATTCATTATGGCCATCACTAACTAGCAACAAACCTGTCATATTCATTATGGCCATCACTAACTAGCAAAAAAACCTATTATATTCATTACGGCCATCACAAACTAGCAAAAAACCTGTCATATTATTTTCCGCCATCACTAACTAGCAAAAAAACTGTTATATTCATTACGGCCATCACTAACTAATAAAAACCTGTCATATTCATTACGGCCATTACTAACTAGCAAAAAAACTATTATATTCATTACGGCCATCACTAACTAATAAAAAACCTGTCATATTCATTACCGCCATCACTAACTAGCAAAAAAACTGTCATATTCATTATGGCCATCACTAACTAGCAACAAACCTGTCATATTCATTATGGCCATCACTAACTAGCAAAAAACCTGTCATATTCATTACGGCCATCACTAACTAGCAAAAACCTGTCATATTCATTACGGCCATCGCTAACTAGCAAAAACCTGTCATATCCATTACGGCCATCACTAACTAGCAAAAACCTGTCATATTCATTACGGCCATCACTAACTAGCAAAAAAACTGTTATATTCATTACGGCCATCACTAACTAATAAAAACCTGTCATATTCATTACGGCCATTACTAACTAGCAAAAACCTGTCATATTCATTACGGCCATCACTAACTAGCAAAAACCTGTCATATTCATTACCGCCATCACTAACTAGCAAAAAAACTGTCATATTCATTATGGCCATCACTAACTAGCAACAAACCTGTCATATTCATTATGGCCATCACTAACTAGCAAAAAAACCTATTATATTCATTACGGCCATCACTAACTAGCAAAAAACCTGTCATATTATTTTCCGCCATCACTAACTAGCAAAAAAACTGTTATATTCATTACGGCCATCACAAACTAGCAAAAAACCTGTCATATTATTTTCCGCCATCACTAACTAGCAAAAAAACTGTTATATTCATTACGGCCATCACTAACTAATAAAAAACCTGTCATATTCATTACGGCCATTACTAACTAGCAAAAAACCTGTCATATTCATTACGGCAATCACTAACTAGCAAAAAACCTGTCATATTCATTACGGCAATCACTAACTAGCAAAAAACCTGTCATATCCATTACGGCCATCACTAACTAGCAAAAAACCTGTCATATTCATTACGGCCATTACTAACTAGCAAAAAAACTATTATATTCATTACGGCCATCACTAACTAATAAAAAACCTGTCATATTCATTACCGCCATCACTAACTAGCAAAAAAACTGTCATATTCATTATGGCCATCACTAACTAGCAACAAACCTGTCATATTCATTATGGCCATCACTAACTAGCAAAAAACCTGTCATATTCATTACGGCCATCACTAACTAGCAAAAAACCTGTCATATTAATTACCGCCATCACTAACTAGCAAAAAAACTGTCATATTCATTATGGCCATCACTAACTAGCAAAAAACCTGTCATATTCATTACGGCCATTACTAACTAGCAAAAAACCTGTCATATTCATTACGGCCATCACTAACTAGCAAAAAAACTGTTATATTCATTACGGCCATCACTAACTAATAAAAAACCTGTCATATTCATTACGGCCATTACTAACTAGCAAAAAAACCTGTCATATTCATTACGGCCATCACTAACTAGCAAAAACCTGTCATATCCATTACGGCCATCACTAACTAGCAAAAAACCTGTCATATTCATTACGGCCATCACTAACTAGCACTAAAAAAAACTGTTATATTCATTACGGCCATCACTAACTAATAAAAACCTGTCATATTCATTACGGCCATTACTAACTAGCAAAAACCTGTCATATTCATTACGGCCATCACTAACTAGCAAAAACCTGTCATATTCATTACCGCCATCACTAACTAGCAAAAACCTGTCATATTATTTTCCGCCATCACTAACTAGCAAAAACTGTTATATTCATTACGGCCATCACTAACTAATAAAAAACCTGTCATATTCATTACGGCCATTACTAACTAGCAAAAAACTGTCATATTCATTACGGCAATTACTAACTAGCAAAAAACCTGTCATATTCATTACGGCAATCACTAACTAGCAAAAAAACCTGTCATATCCATTACGGCCATCACTAACTAGCAAAAACCTGTCATATTCATTACGGCCATTACTAACTAATAAAAACCTGTCATATTCATTACCGCCATCACTAACTAGCAAAAAAACTGTCATATTCATTATGGCCATCACTAACTAGCAACAAACCTGTCATATTCATTATGGCCATCACTAAATAGCAAAAAAACTGTCATATTCATTACGGCCATCACTAACTAGCAAAAAACCTGTCATATTAATTACCGCCATCACTAACTAGCAAAAAAACTGTCATATTCATTATGGCCATCACTAACTAGCAAAAAACCTGTCATATTCATTACGGCCATTACTAACTAGCAAAAAACCTGTCATATTCATTACGGCCATCACTAACTAGCAAAAAAACTGTTATATTCATTACGGCCATCACTAACTAATAAAAACCTGTCATATTCATTACGGCCATTACTAACTAGCAAAAACCTGTCATATTCATTACGGCCATCACTAACTAGCAAAAACCTGTCATATTAATTACCGCCATCACTAACTAGCAAAAAAACTGTCATATTCATTATGGCCATCACTAACTAGCAAAAAACCTGTCATATTCATTACGGCCATTACTAACTAGCAAAAAACCTGTCATATTCATTACGGCCATCACTAACTAGCAAAAAAACTGTTATATTCATTACGGCCATCACTAACTAATAAAAAACCTGTCATATTCATTACGGCCATTACTAACTAGCAAAAACCTGTCATATTCATTACGGCCATCGCTAACTAGCAAAAAACCTGTCATATCCATTACGGCCATCACTAACTAGCAAAAAACCTGTCATATTCATTACGGCCATCACTAACTAGCAAAAAAACTGTTATATTCATTACGGCCATCACTAACTAATAAAAACCTGTCATATTCATTACGGCCATTACTAACTAGCAAAAAACCTGTCATATTCATTACGGCCATCACTAACTAGCAAAAAACCTGTCATATTCATTACCGCCATCACTAACTAGCAAAAAAACTGTCATATTCATTATGGCCATCACTAACTAGCAACAAACCTGTCATATTCATTATGGCCATCACTAACTAGCAAAAAAACCTATTATATTCATTACGGCCATCACTAACTAGCAAAAAACCTGTCATATTATTTTCCGCCATCACTAACTAGCAAAAAAACTGTTATATTCATTACGGCCATCACTAACTAATAAAAACCTGTCATATTCATTACGGCCATTACTAACTAGCAAAAACCTGTCATATTCATTACGGCAATCACTAACTAGCAAAAAACCTGTCATATTCATTACGGCAATCACTAACTAGCAAAAAACCTGTCATATCCATTACGGCCATCACTAACTAGCAAAAAACCTGTCATATTCATTACGGCCATTACTAACTAGCAAAAAAACTATTATATTCATTACGGCCATCACTAACTAATAAAAAATCTGTCATATTCATTACCGCCATCACTAACTAGCAAAAAAACTGTCATATTCATTATGGCCATCACTAACTAGCAACAAACCTGTCATATTCATTATGGCCATCACTAACTAGCAAAAACCTGTCATATTCATTACGGCCATCACTAACTAGCAAAAAACCTGTCATATTCATTACGGCCATCACTAACTAGCAAAAAACCTGTCATATCCATTACGGCCATCACTAACTAGCAAAAAACCTGTCATATTCATTACGGCCATCACTAACTAGCAAAAAACTGTTATATTCATTACGGCCATCACTAACTAATAAAAACCTGTCATATTCATTACGGCCATTACTAACTAGCAAAAACCTGTCATATTCATTACGGCCATCACTAACTAGCAAAAACCTGTCATATTCATTACCGCCATCACTAACTAGCAAAAACTGTCATATTCATTATGGCCATCACTAACTAGCAACAAACCTGTCATATTCATTATGGCCATCACTAACTAGCAAAAAACCTATTATATTCATTACGGCCATCACAAACTAGAAAAAAACCTGTCATATTCATTACGGCCATCACTAACTAGCAAAAAACCTGTCATATTCATTACGGCCATCACTAACTAATAAAAAACCTGTCATATTCATTACGGCCATTACTAACTAGCAAAAAACCTGTCATATTCATTACGGCCATCACTAACTAGCAAAAACCTGTCATATTCATTACCGCCATCACTAACTAGCAAAAACCTGTCATATTATTTTCCGCCATCACTAACTAGCAAAAAAACTGTTATATTCATTACGGCCATCACTAACTAATAAAAAACCTGTCATATTCATTACGGCCATTACTAACTAGCAAAAACTGTCATATTCATTACGGCAATTACTAACTAGCAAAAACCTGTCATATTCATTACGGCAATCACTAACTAGCAAAAAAACCTGTCATATCCATTACGGCCATCACTAACTAGCAAAAACCTGTCATATTCATTACGGCCATTACTAACTAATAAAAACCTGTCATATTCATTACCGCCATCACTAACTAGCAAAAAAACTGTCATATTCATTATGGCCATCACTAACTAGCAACAAACCTGTCATATTCATTATGGCCATCACTAAATAGCTAAAAAAACTGTCATATTCATTACGGCCATCACTAACTAGCAAAAACCTGTCATATTAATTACCGCCATCACTAACTAGCAAAAAAACTGTCATATTCATTATGGCCATCACTAACTAGCAAAAAACCTGTCATATTCATTACGGCCATTACTAACTAGCAAAAACCTGTCATATTCATTACGGCCATCACTAACTAGCTAAAAAAAACTGTTATATTCATTACGGCCATCACTAACTAATAAAAACCTGTCATATTCATTACGGCCATTACTAACTAGCAAAACCTGTCATATTCATTACGGCCATCGCTAACTAGCTAAAAAACCTGTCATATTAATTACCGCCATCACTAACTAGCAAAAACTGTCAAAAAACTGTCATATTCATTATGGCCATCACTAACTAGCTAGCAAAAACCTGTCATATTCATTACGGCCATCACTAACTAACTAGCAAAAACCTGTCATATTCATTACGGCCATCACTAACTAGCAAAAAAACTGTTATATTCATTACGGCCATCACTAACTAAAAAAACCTGTCATATTCATTACGGCCATTACTAACTAGCAAAAAAACCTGTCATATTCATTACGGCCATCGCTAACTAGCAAAAACCTGTCATATCCATTACGGCCATCACTAACTAGCAAAAACCTGTCATATTCATTACGGCCATCACTAACTAGCAAAAAAACTGTTATATTCATTACGGCCATCACTAACTAATAAAAACCTGTCATATTCATTACGGCCATTACTAACTAGCAAAAACCTGTCATATTCATTACGGCCATCACTAACTAGCAAAAAACCTGTCATATTCATTACCGCCATCACTAACTAGCAAAAAACTGTCATATTCATTATGGCCATCACTAACTAGCAACAAACCTGTCATATTCATTATGGCCATCACTAACTAGCAAAAAAACCTATTATATTCATTACGGCCATCACTAACTAGCAAAAAACCTGTCATATTATTTTCCGCCATCACTAACTAGCAAAAAAACTGTTATATTCATTACGGCCATCACTAACTAATAAAAAACCTGTCATATTCATTACGGCCATTACTAACTAGCAAAAAACCTGTCATATTCATTACGGCAATCACTAACTAGCAAAAAAACCTGTCATATTCATTACGGCAATCACTAACTAGCAAAAACCTGTCATATCCATTACGGCCATCACTAACTAGCAAAAAACCTGTCATATTCATTACGGCCATTACTAACTAGCAAAAAAACTATTATATTCATTACGGCCATCACTAACTAATAAAAAATCTGTCATATTCATTACCGCCATCACTAACTAGCAAAAAAACTGTCATATTCATTATGGCCATCACTAACTAGCAACAAACCTGTCATATTCATTATGGCCATCACTAACTAGCAAAAAAACCTGTCATATTCATTACGGCCATCACTAACTAGCAAAAACCTGTCATATTCATTACGGCCATCACTAACTAGCAAAAACCTGTCATATCCATTACGGCCATCACTAACTAGCAAAAAAAAAACCTGTCATATTCATTACGGCCATCACTAACTAGCAAAAAACTAGCAAAAAAAGTCATATTATTTTCCGCCAAAAACCTGTTATATTCATTACGGCCATCACTAACTAGCAAAAAAACCTGTCATATTCATTACGGCCATCACTAAAATAAAAAAACCTGTCATATTCATTACGGCCATCACTAACTAGCAAAAAAACCTGTCATATTCATTATGGCCATCACTAACTAGCAAAAACCTGTCATATTCATTACGGCCATCACTAACTAGCAAAAACCTGTCATATTCATTACGGCCATCACTAACTAGCAAAAACTGTTATATTCATTACGGCCATCACTAACTAATAAAAACCTGTCATATTCACTGACTAATAGCAAAAAACCTGTCATATTCATTACGGCCATCACTAACTAGCAAAAAACCTGTCATATTCATTACGGCCATCACTAACTAGCAAAAACTGTTATATTCATTACGGCCATCACTAACTAGCAAAAACCTGTCATATTCATTACGGCCATCACTAACTAGCAAAAAAAAAAACCTATTATATTCATTACGGCCATCACTAACTAGCAAAAACCTGTCATATTCATTTCCGCCATCACTAACTAGCAATAAAACTGTCATATTCATTATGGCAATCACTAACGAGCAAAAAACCTGTCATATTCATTACGGCCATTACTAACTAGCAAAAAACCTGTCATATTCATTACGGCCATTACTAACTAGCAAAAAACCTGTCATATTCATTACGGCCATCACTAACTAGCAAAAAAACTGTTATATTCATTACGGCCATCACTAACTAATAAAAAACCTGTCATATTCATTACGGCCATTACTAACTAGCAAAAAACCTGTCATATTCATTACGGCAATCACTAACTAGCAAAAAACCTGTCATATTCATTACGGCAATCACTAACTAGCAAAAAACCTGTCATATCCATTACGGCCGTCACTAACTAGCAAAAAAACTGTCATATTCATTATGGCCATCACTAACTAGCAACAAACCTGTCATATTCATTATTACCATCACTAACTAGCAAAAAAACCTATTATATTCATTACGGCCATCACTAACTAGCAAAAAACCTGTCATATTAATTACCGCCATCACTAACTAGCAAAAAAACTGTCATATTCATTATGGCCATCACTAACTAGCAAAAAACCTGTCATATTCATTACGGCCATTACTAACTAGCAAAAAACCTGTCATATTCATTACGGCCATCACTAACTAGCAAAAAAACCTGTCATATTAATTACCGCCATCACTAACTAGCAAAAAAACTGTCATATTCATTACGGCCATCACTAACTAGCAAAAACTGTCATATCCATTACGGCCATCATTAACTAGTAAAAAACCTATCATATCCATTACGGCCATCACTAACTAGCAAAAAACCTGTCATATCCATTACGGCCATCACTAACTAGTAAAAAACCTGTCATATCCATTACGGCCATCACTAACTAGCAAAAAAACCTGTCATATTCATTACGGCCATCACTAACTAGCAAAAAACCTGTCATAATCATTATGGCCATTACTAACTAGCAAAAAAACTGTCATATTCATTACGGCCATCACTAACTAGCAAAAACCTGTCATATTATTTTCCGCCATCACTAACTAGAAAAAAAACTGTCATATTCATTATGGCCATCACTAACTAGCAAAAAACCTGTCATATTCATTATGGCCATCACTAACTAGCAAAAAACCTGTCATATCCATTACGGCCATCACTAACTAGTAAAAAACCTGTCATATCCATTACGGCCATCACTAACTAGCAAAAAACCTATTATATTCATTACGGCCATCACTAACTAGCAAAAAACCTGTCATATTATTTTCCGCCATCACTAACTAGCAAAAAAACTGTCATATTCATTATGGCCATCACTAACTAGCAAAAACCTGTCATATTCATTACTGCCATCACTAACTAGCAAAAAACTTGTCATATTCATTACGGCCATTACTAACTAGCAAAAAACCTGTCATATTCATTACGGCCATCACTAGTTAGCAAAAAAACTGTTATATTCATTACGGCCATCACTAGTTAGCAAAAAAACTGTTATATTCATTACGGCCATCACTAACTAATAAAAAACCTGTCATATTCATTACGGCCATTACTAACTAGCAAAAAACCTGTCATATTCATTACGGCAATCACTAACTAGCAAAAAACCTGTCATATTCATTACGGCAATCACTAACTAGCAAAAAACCTGTCATATCCATTACGGCCATCACTAACTAGCAAAAAACCTGTCATATTCATTACGGCCATTACTAACTAGCAAAAAACCTGTCATATTCATTACGGCCATCACTAACTAGCAAAAAAACTATTATATTCATTACGGCCATCACTAACTAATAAAAAACCTGTCATATTCATTACCGCCATCACTAACTAGCAAAACAACTGTCATATTCATTATGGCCATCACTAACTAGCAAAAAACCTGTCATATTCATTACGGCCATCACTAACTAGCAAAAAAACCTATTATATTCATTACGGCCATCACTAACTAGCAAAAAACCTGTCATATTAATTACCGCCATCACCAACTAGCAAAAAAACTGTCATATTCATTATGGCCATCACTAACTAGCAAAAAACCTGTCATATTCATTACGGCCATTACTAACTAGCAAAAAACCTGTCATATTCATTACGGCAATCACTAACTAGCAAAAAACCTGTCATATCCATTACGGCCATCACTAACTAGTAAAAAACCTGTCATATCCATTACGGCCATCACTAACTAGCAAAAAACCTGTCATATCCATTACGGCCATCACTAACTAGTAAAAAACCTGTCATATCCATTACGGCCATCACTAACTAGCAAAAAACCTGTCATATTCATTACGGCCATTACTAACTAGCAAAAAACCTGTCATATTCATTACGGCAATCACTAACTAGCAAAAAACCTGTCATATCCATTACGGCCATCACTAACTAGTAAAAAACCTGTCATATCCATTACGGCCATCACTAACTAGCAAAAAACCTGTCATATCCATTACGGCCATCACTAACTAGTAAAAACCTGTCATATCCATTACGGCCATCACTAACTAGCAAAAAACCTGTCATATCCATTACGGCCATCACTAACTAGTAAAAAACCTGTCATATCCATTACGGCCATCACTAACTAGCAAAAAAACTGTCATATCCATTACGGCATCAATAACTAGCAAACATGAGAGAGAAATAATTCCGCCATTGTGGTTTGTCGTCCAGTGGCTAAGAGTGAAAGATTGGGAGAGGTAGAGAGAGGAAAAGATTTGGAGAGGTAGAGAGAGGGAAAGATTTGGAGAGGTAGAGAGAGGGAAAGACTTAGAAAGACACGCCAGAAACAGAGAGATGAGATTGGAGAGAGAGCGATGGAGAGACACAAATGAATTGAATTGGACAGAATAAGTCAATAAGAAACAACACTCTCACCAGGAGCACATCACATTATATAACGGAGGACAAACAATGAAAAGTATCACCAGAACCATTTGTCCAGCCTCTCTAGTCTTACGGAAACTTTGCTTAAACAGAGTCTTTGTTTAGTTCTGGAGAACTGTCCTTGTTTAAAACAGCTGTCTTGATGAAGCAGCGAGAATAAAGGAATGCGGACACACATACACCCACGCACCCACGCACCCACCCACCCACGCACGCACGCACCCACGCACCCACCCACCCACGCACGCACGCACACACACACACACACACACACACACACACACACACACACACACACACACACACACACACACACACACACACACACACACACACACCCAGCGGGTCTTCAGTATGTCTGGCCATTAGCTTATCTCCCGAACAGCGGCGGCGAAAGCCACTTCTTCAATTAAGGGAGAGGCTGCCTGCTTTGTGCCTGTGTAAATCATAAAGGCAGAGGCTTCAGACACGAATAGCAGACCTTGTTAGCAAAGGCTGTCTGTCCCCCTTATCTCTCTTCCTCTCTCTCTCTGTATGCGCCTCTTGTGTGTGTGTGTGTGTGTGTGTTAACTGGCGGTCTTGTTATCCCGATTCATCCAACACACTCCACTCAGACGTCTCTGGCGAGCTTCAACATGCTTGAAACAACCCCGTGGCATACCCGCGTGAAATGAGGCCTCCGACCAAAGTGAAGTCTGGAGGAGTACAGAGGTGGCCAACTTGATGTGTGCGTGAACGAAAGAATTCAGCGCTCAGTTGGATGTCTGCAGGATTTATGTGCGGGTGTGTGTGTTTGTTTGTGTGGAGGGTTATTGAGGGTTACTGGCACAGTTAATTCCTCAAACAACTGGCTTCCAATCCTGGCCTTCTCAGCTGAAGCCACAGGGAGATTGGATCACATATCACCCGCTGGAGAGCAACACTATTAGTTATATAATGTCCTGCTTTTTTTGACAAGCCCCTTCTGCTGCATTCTCTTTGACGGACAGGGCTAACCTCTACCGCTACCGCCTCACACCACAACCCAAACCCTCCAGCGTTCGGCCCTGACAGCGCAACTCCGCGTTGCTTATTAGGACAGTGATCGGTACGCGCTGAAGCAACACGTCATGTTCTGTTACATTGCCTGGCGTTGTTATGACTCCGGATTCCCTTTAAGTGATTACCGTGACGACGCAACTTCCCTTCAACTTCTCCGTCGTTTCCTCGTCATACAAAAACATGCATCCTTTGCCTGCCTGCCTGTCTGCCTGCGGGAAGGCTTTTTGACGAGCCCTTCCGGGGTGCTACGGAAAAAGTGCGCGAAAGCTAGCTAGATGAAAATAGATCGAAAGGGAAGAGTAAGGGAGAGAGGACGGGAGACGACAGGGAAGTGAAACGGAGTTGTTTGCAGAGCTCAGGGGACTGCGAGGGGGCTGATAGACACCTTTTACCCCACTATTACTCAGTTGCCATCTAAAGGCTGGGTCTCTTTAACTTTCTTTGTCTCAACTGAAACCCTATTTCTTCATAGCACGCAACTTGCTCTGGGTAAAGATGCACTGTCATATGGACAGGGTGCCATTTGGGACTCACTTCGATTTACCGTTCATCTCTAATTACTATTGTGCCCGGTTCTGCCTGTCTATAGGATTTACTTTCTTTCTGGGTCAACAGTCCAAACGGGCAACAGTCCAATGGGTCAACAGTCTAAACGGTCAACAGTCCAATGGGTCAACAGTCTAAACGGTCAACAGTCCAATGGGTCAACAGTCCAATGGGGCAACAGTCCAATGGGGCAACAGTCCAATGGGGCAACAGTCCAATGGGGCAACTGTCCAATGGGGCAACAGTCCAATGGGTCAAGCGTGAGATAGAAATAGGGTGTCATTGTGTATGTGTATCACTACTAGCTGGTATAGCTGTAATTGGGGGAGTGTGAGTGGGTGTGGCTTTCCTCCACTGTGGACTCAATTGAGTCCTGGTTTTCAACCAGTCTTACAAACCCCCAGGCAGCCCAGGAGACTTGTTTGTGGTGTTGTCCTGTGGTGTACAAGACGAGGGTTTGGCGAGGCTGGCAGGCATGTCTCGGTCGGCAGACTGAATCTGAATCCTCTCACACACATGTGCACGCCCCCGCACACACACTCACAGACCCACACAGTCGTATCCCCAAATAATAAATGATGTGTCTGTGCACCAGATAATTAGATACCGTCTTAACATTCCAATGTTAAGCCAGATGTATTGCAAACACACCCATGCAAAGAAGAACACACACATACACACACACACTATTTTACCTCAGCTCGCATCCATACGATCTCCTTCTATTACATATATCAAGAGGAGTATGGTTCACTTACCACCCGTTGCTACAGTGAGGTCGCGCAGGAAGTGTCCATAGAAGGGAAAATCAAACGATAGATTGACTCTCTGCATTAAAGAAGAAGAAAAACACAGTGCCAATGTCAGCAAGGAGGCTCCAAACAAATGTTGGATGAAACCAAACGAGACACAGAAGACAACACGGACAGAGTGCACATAAGATGGCACTCAAGAGAGAAAATCCTCGTGTTCCATCAGTCTTTCGGTTAGTTAGATTTTTACATTGATAATTCATCATGTTATTTTTAACGTTGATCTCCCAGAACAAAATGACCATTGTGGTAATCGAAAGGAAGTGTTTATGAGTTTCAAACACTTTGACAAAATGGAAGTGGGGATAGAGAACATGGTTGAACAGCAATTTCAACTATTTTCACATGTTCTCTATGGACTGACTGGGCCACTTTATGAGGATTAAGTTTAACTCCAGTGTAGATATGGCTTTATTTTTGGGGTCAGTCTCCAGCTGGACGATGAATCATCTCCCAAGTATCAGGTCTGTAACAGATTTCATCACGTTGTCTTCCAGGATTTCACAGAATTTTGCTGTAAATATTATGTTCCAGGATTATGAGCTCAAAAAGGCCTGACGCCCACAGAAGACAACAGGTGGATGATCGTTTGGATCTTTTCCATGGTTAAAAAAAACCTTCACCCTTCATTTAGCCAAGTGAAGAACACTCTCCAGGATGTAGGAATTATCCTAGTCTACCATAAAGAGACAACTTCACAAGAGCAAATACAGAGAGTTCACCATAAGGTGCAAAACATTCATAAGTCTCAAGAATAGAAAGATCATATAAGACCTTGCCAAAAAATATCTAAAAAACCATCCCAGTTCTGCCTCGGTATCTGAAACAGCATTCTTTAGACGGATAAAATTAAGATCAACCTGTAAGTAATGAGAAGGCTTTGACCAGCTCATGATCTGAAGCAAACCACATCATCTGTAAAACACGGTGGAGGCAGTGTGATGGCATGGACATGCATGGCTTCTAATGGCACTGGGTCACTAGTGTTTATTGATGAAGTGACAGAAAATGGAAACAGCCGGATGAATTCTGAAGTGTAAAGGGATATATTGTCTGCTCAGATTCAGACAAATTCAGCAAATGAATGGACAGATGGACAATGACCCAAAACACGTTTTTTAAGGCAAAGAAGAGACATATTCTTCAATGGTCGATTTTATCACATGATCTTAACCCGGTCGAGCATGCATTTCACTTGCTGAAGGCAAAACTTTAGGCAGAAAGGCCTAAAGTTTTGGACGGTTGATCCATCGGTCTGTTGATCCATTGGGATTATTCTGCAGTACATATTAGATTAGATTAGATATTAGATTATTAGGCAGGAATAACTGAAGACAACTGCAGTAAAGGCCAGGCCATGCATCACAAATTAGAAACCCCAGCGTTTGGTGATGTCCATGCGTTCCAGGCTTCGAGCAGTCATTGACTGCAAATTATTCTTGACAAAGCATTAAAAATGAAAATGTCATTGATGATTGTGTTCATTTGTGATTTCTAAAGATAAATCTTTTAACTTCAGCTCATTCAGCTGATAGCAAAGAATTGAAAACATGCCAACTGAATTCATTTTTGTTTTATACTTCTTATTAGAAAAAAAATTGAAAGAGGGTGATTAAGGGGATGAATAACGGCTCCAACCACTGTCACGGCCTCAACTAAACACAGTTGGTTTGATGGCGTTGACCTCTGCAGTTTGGCTTGTCTTCTTCACGAGCCCCAAGCTAATTACGCTACGTCAGTATTCCAGCACCCTCGGGCTGAGACAACACACTGACTACGATCAACCTAGATTCTTCATCCGTTCCATAATAGATTTAATCCCAAATGGCTGTTCCATAGCTGCGTTCAGTAGGGCTGCGATTCCCCCGACGACCTCTAATCAACGTTTAGGTGCAACAGGTAAAACCTTGTGAATCAGAGTAAGCGTGTTCCCCTAAGACCTCGTCCATTGTCCCTGAATGGGCATCCACGTCGAGCCATGTGCTTTTCTCATGCCGTATCAGTCAGCCGACCGTCGACCTCAGTTAGCATGTAACCTTATCAGTATGCACCTAACATAGTAAAGGTCATCAGAGGTCCTCGTCTACAGGATAGGCACGGATGCAAACGGCTAGGCTTGCAATCCCCAGGCTAAATGACCCGCTCCAGATGGGATGCAGCGCTCAATTAGGCAAGTGTCTCTCCCTCTCCTCGTCCGCCTCCATTCATTTTCACTTTGATTTGATCCAGGGGGGGGATGAACGGGCCCCTGGCTTATGGATGCTCCGTACTCACAACACCTTGGTTACCGGTACTCCCAGCATACAGTTATTACAATTCATACCGTGTGGCATTTATTCCATGTCGATATTCTTACCACTGTGTGTGTGTGTATCCGTGTGTGTTTTTCCATTTGTCACTATGCTATATCTTGATGCTCTTTCTTCTTTCTTTAATTTCATTTTAGTTGGTTGGAGAAAAGCCTTTGAGCATTTCACTGTTAGTCAAAGCCCATCGTTAACAAAGCAAGCGTCAAATACAATTGCGGCTGAGCTGATATAAATACACATTTTGAGAGTGTGTCCTGAATTGAACCCTAGCCCTCATGCGTTGAATTTCTTTAGACAAGAGCCCATGGTTCCGAGATAGACCATAATAGGGAATTGGCTGCCTTTTAGGACCCAGGCAAGGAAACTTCTCAGTTCTACTTTGTGTTTTCTATTACTGAGCAGGCTGCACTTTCTATAGAGCTCTGCAGTTAAAAGGGAAACCATTTTCTATGGTTCAATTCATCACCCAGAGACTGAAGATGGATGACAGAATGCACAATGTGCAATTACATTATGGGTCTTCACTTGTTGTGGTCGCTACATTGTTCCTCTACTAACACTCAGCGCATTTGTATATTTTTTTATGTTTATGAATTAGGCTGCATGTCTTCTTCCTGGGCTACGGCGTCTAGCCAGTTTGCCTTTGACAGACATTCAGCTGACACCCTCAGCAAGCATGCAGGTGTCCAACCTGCCTGTAGGAGTCACTAGAGTGGCATGAGTCAAAGAAAAACCTGCTGAGAAAGTCAACCGACACCCAGGTGAATGTTTGGCACAAAGCCAAAGGAAGCTTCCGGACAGACTTTAGAATGCAGTAGACTTAGCGCATGATAAAAATCTCTTAGACCACTGCATTATCTTGGACCTACGAGTGCACTTTGCTAAACAACCCGTTTCCACAAACTTTATTAGTTTGTGCAGACGGACCCAAGTTTTCCCTGAGTTCAGATGTACAATCGACTTTACCTGTCTCCTTAACTTACAATTTTTTTTTATGTGAAACGGACCTCCAAGAGCTTCGAAACCAAATGACATTCATTATAAATGTATTTCATATCATATAGCTTTCAGGTAGCTATCCTTTTTCCACCTCGTCAGAATGTGAGAGTAAAGTTGTCTTACCGCTGCTTGCCTGTGAGTGTTGGACAAGATACCATGGATCTTCACTTTCTCTTTGTCCATCTGGTCAACATTTACCCACAAGTCTTTGCTCGTGGGGTCTGTGGGGCCGTATGTCTTTGATGTGTAGTAGTTGTGGTCTGTGTCCTCCTGTTAAACGAAACAACAAAACACTGATTGTTCACCCTTTATTTTGTGGTATCTATTCAGAGACAGTCTATATTTATAGCCTATATTTACGGCAAAACAGAAACATTGTCACGTTTAACTTGGTGAAGTGGTGTAGATTAAAGCCAAATGCAGAGCTTAGAACTAAGGTATTCATTCCAAAATCAAACAAACACAACAACAACGAACAGAGAAAACATAGACTGGGTTGAAATGAAATTGCGCTATAGAGCGACTTACTAAATACACCAAACAGCTACAAAGAAACAACACCCACCTACCGAACAAAGACGTAACTCAAAACAATAAAAAAGCAATGCAACATACAAATGAGCAAACTAAATAGAACTAATCAATAAAACAGAACCTGGTGTGGCTAATTAAACAACCAAACAGATAGTTACAGGGTGGCCAACTGAAATAGAAACACGGATTGAGGACAAGTCATCACTAGTGACAAACATCGATTTGATCAGTGGCCTGTTGCCGATAGCAACGCAGTAAGAAAACAAGCGGTGTAGTTTGTAGTCTGGGATTTATGATAGACATTGCTCTAAAATGTGATGAGGTTAAGAGTGATGGTATTGAATTAGAGTGGATGTAAAGCTGTGATTTATTCAAACATGCTCTCTCTCTTTTTCTCTCTCTGTGTCTCTCTCTCATTCTCTCTCTCTCCCTGTCACTCTCATCCCTGCTGTTCAGACTCTAGTCTAAATCAAGTCTCTCCTGAGCCCAGATCCTGGTCCAGCCAATTTCCATACCCAGACAAATGAATACAGACTTCCACTCAGCAATCTCTTCTCCAGTTATAGTGTTATTATGCAGAATGCACTAAATGCGTTGTAACCACTGTCAACAACCTCAGAATAGTTTTCAGAATAGTGTTATCGCTGCATTTACAAAAATAATACAGACCGTTGCTCCACAACCTTGGAATATTACAATTATGCAGCATATATGCATCGTATATTTATAAAGACAATACCCTACGTCTGCATCTCAGTTTATACTCAAGTCGTTTAGCAATTCAGCCTTTCATTGAACATTAATGACTGGTACTGGGAAAATAAAGTAAGGTAGGTCGACGTGTTCTCAGAAGAACGGGGTGGAGATTAAATTTTTGCATGACTTTTTGTAAACTAGTGCTAGTTAATGATTATGTTTATACGTGAGTGTTTGTATTGAAGGCATCTATTTGCTTCCTCATTCAACCCAAGTCGATCCAATCTGGCCACGGTCAGCTAGTCAGCGTAATATCCGTAATTAATTAAGAAACCCAGAAAATGTCTTCGTGCACTCATAAAAGCATGGCCTAGATGCTTTTATGGAGTGCAAAAGGCCCGGTCAAGTTTAACGGACACATTCATAACAACTTTTACGAGCCGTGAGGAGATTTGAACTCCACACGAGTCCCTTAACTGCTTCCTGTAAGTATTAAGCTGAATGCCCTGCGTGGAACCCTTATCTCCTGTGTCCGTGTCCCAAATGGCATTTGATTCCCTATAGAGGGTACAACAACCCACAGAGCTCTGATTAAAGGAACATTTATAGTGGTGGGATAATGCAGAATTTAAGACAATGAAAGAACGCCTGTATCGGTCGTCTAACCAGGTTTTCCCACAACTCCAATCCCAGTCTTCATAGAACTTTTGTTAAACCCTAATCTGGCACACCTGATTCAATTACTCAAAGCTAAATAATTAGTTGATAAGAATTTACTATGGTTGCTGTAGATCATTATTATTAGTTAGAAGAATATTGCTGTATGATTATTTTCATGTAAACAATGTTGGAAGGCACTTTAAGCAAAAATGAAATGCTTGCTTTTGTGGTCTAAAAACTTTTTATCATTTTTGTTACATAAATTTTAGTAAGAAACACGTTGTAAATTCTCCAAATGTGAGTAAATATCAATCTTCATTCAATAACTGACCAACCAAAACTATTTTACCATCTAACTAACTGACAGGGGAATGACATAATCATCTATAGCTACGAAACAATTACGGTGTAGGAAATGATGAGAATGTAGTTCACGTTTGTTAAAATATGGAAGACACATATTTTCTCACAATATGTTACTCTAGATATTTCTATTAGGTAATTTTTTTATTGGCCTGCACAATGTTTTATTAAATCAGGTCAGGCCAGAACTGCCCAATCCGATTGGCCAAATATTCAGTGTCAGTGTACAGGGACGACGTACATGCTAGTGTGTGTAGCGTGAGTACAGGGACGTACATGCTAGTGTGTGTAGCGTGAGTACAGGGACGTACATGCTAGTGTGTGTAGCGTGAGTACAGGGACGTACATGCTAGTGTGTGTAGCGTGAGTACAGGGACGTACATGCTAGTGTGTGTAGCGTGAGTACAGGGACGTACATGCTAGTGTATGTAGCGTGAGTACTGGGACGTACATGCTAGTGTATGTAGCGTGAGTACTGGGACGTACATTCTAGTGTATGTAGCGTGAGTACTGGGACGTACATTCTAGTGTATGTAGCGTGAGTACTGGGACGTACATTCTAGTGTATGTAGCGTGAGTACTGGGACACACATGCTAGTGTATGTAGCGTGAGTACTGGGACGTACATTCTAGTGTATGTAGCGTGAGTACTGGGAGGAAACGGCAATGACCAACGAGAAAGGCAGAGGGTGACATGTACACATTGTGGTTATTGGAATAGCAACGAGGTGTGCGTTATAAGTGGCGAGAGAAGGCCAGTACGCAAGCGTGGCATTCGCCATGGACATGTTCACATTGTGTTGGCACAACAGCATAACCACTCTTACCAAATAACTCTATCTGTGTTCTCCTGTCTCCAAAGTCACCAATCACGTAAAACCAGGACAACTTCTTAGTCAGTAAACGTGCTGGAGTACCACTTTATCATTGTGTGTTGAAGACTGATAATATTTAGCAGCCTTGGAGGTTTTGCTCGATTGTGTTTCTGCTTGGGGAGAGAGGAGGCTTTTCATCTGATCTCTATCAGACTGTTTCCTAAGATAATCTGAACAGTGTGGTGTGTGTTTGTGTTTCATAACTAACATAGCTTTTCTAATAACTATAAAAACATGTGATATTGTTTTTCTTGGAGAACGGTAGCCTTGAAGAGCTGTGGGCCAGTATAAAACCATCACATGGAAGACACAAATTGAGTAAATAAAAGCATGTACATTGTTCTTGGTCTGCATAAGGGTTAATACATATTAAATATTTTGAATTGCAGCTAGGCAGATAGGATATTGCTTCTGATTAAGAGCAGTTGGTAGCTCAGTGGTGGAGTGGATGCTTTGTGTGCATGATGTCCTGGGTTCAAATCCCAGCTGCTCCCCAGGTCGCTGTTGCAAATGAGAAATAGTTCTCAATCGGCCTACCTGGTTAAATAAAGGTTAAATTAAAAAAAATGATTGGTTAACCTTAAACACCCATCAACAAAGAAATGTTATCGCATTTGCGAGCAGCCCATGCAGACAAGGATTGATAAAAAAAAAAAAAAAAACTTTAGCTCTCAGTCCGGCTTACTCAGCAGATTTGTTTCAAAAGTGGGGGAGGAAACACGCTTAAACATTTTTTTTATGTTTTTCCTGCTAGACCCAAACAGAGCAATAATACATTTCCTGACTAACCGGCACAACATGTTAATGCTACTTCCCGAGGAGGAGACGATGGAAGAGCTCCTCGGAGGTGGAGGGGGGACCAGCTGGCTGATCTTGCCCCAGTTTCCCCACCTGTTCTCTGGGGTGAAGTTATTGAGGATGCTGCCATCCTCCAGCCAGACATACGGGGGACACTGGGTGCCATGGTCAGAAAGCAGAAGCACAGATGGTACATAAATGGGGCTGACGGAGACAAGACGAGTGTAATATATCTACATTCAGCCTGTCCTAGTAAACAAGACAGCATTGATACCCATTCATTTGACGCAACATTTATCGTGTCTACGCTATTGTGTCTACGCTATTGTGTCTACGCTATTGTGTCTACGCTATTGTGTCTACGCTCGCAACCGAGTTGTTCATCAAGTGGGTAATAAGTGAATGAAAGCGGGATGGAAAGGAGAGATGTTCACCAACTGGGCTTGGAGGGTACAGCAGACGCGAGGTGACTAGAAGATGAATGATGGATAAGAAAGTAGAGAGAGAGAGTGAGTAACCCCGCCAGTTAAACTGAAATAAATTCTATACTCTACACTTTCTTCCCTTCATCCATCTTCTAGTCAACTCGTCTGCTGTATTTTCCAAACCCCGTCCATCACAGCCAAGATGTATCGTTTTTTAAAGAAGACGGTCGGTGCATTTAATATCAGTTTGGCGTTGACATTAAATCCAGTTTTGTGCCTATATACATTTAGAATGCCTGCGGAACCCAGAGTGCTGGCACAAAGTTTCATTTTCCAATTTCATATGTGAACCTTTTACTTGAGCGGCTGCATCAATTTTGCATTAGGGCTATGGCTGAAAATCACAAAGCTAATGTTTTCTTTTTTGTTTTAAGTTCAAAATGTATTTGCCGACTCAAGATTGCAGTGGTCAAATATTGTTCCGAGACGATAGAAGAATATTTCCTCAGCAAACATTGAACTTTGGTTTTAACCACTTAGCTCAAACATAAGGAAGAAAGTTGAACAGTGTGACGCCATTTGAAAAAGCAATGTGCATTACAAAAGTATGAATTCCTCCATTCACTAACCTCTAGGTAAATAAATGCATGAAAGAAACCTCACTGAATGTCCTGCATCATTCAATACGGAACGTGTGGTGAAATAATGTGGTTTTGGAGCACCCTTGCCTGCTGTATTTTGTCTGGAGCCTCCTTGCCGGCTATATTTAGTCTGGAGCCTCCTTGCCGGCTGTATTTTGTCTAGAGCCTCCTTGCCGGCTGTATTTTGTCTGGAGCCTCCTTGCCGGCTGTATTTTGTCTAGAGCCTCCTTGCCGGCTGTATTTTGTCTAGAGCCTCCTTGCCGGCTGTATTTTGTCTGGAGCCTCCTTGCCGGCTGTATTTTGTCTAGAGCCTCCTTGCCGGCTATATTTAGTCTGGAGCCTCCTTGCCGGCTGTATTTTGTCTGGAGCCGCCTTGCCGGCTGTATTTTGTCTGTTTTGTTCGAAAGGTAAGTATTCATAATGTTCTTTTAACCAGATCTCTATTGGCCCTAAAGGAAATGGTGTGCATTTTGTGATGCAGACTAGTTTACTTAGCACATGGACAGCCCACATAAATAGCACTAGTTCCTACCTATAATCAATGAGATGGTCCTAGGAAAACGAACTAACAACACATGTGCAACTTTCATCGTGTTCACTTCAAGTGCTTTTGCCAGGAGTTGTATTAAAATGATAGCAGAACAGTTAGTCTAAGGTCCATCGCTGGAACAGAGACAGACTCCACAGGTGGAACAGTAAGATATGCTACAGTCAGGACAGACTAGACACCGGGAGTAGATCAACAACCCTGCAGCTTTAACCTCCAAACATCCATTACGCTAGTGACTGACATAGTACTGCTGATGCACATCCATCCACATATGCAAATGACACTAGGTTTGTTCTATTGTCTACTGTAAAACGAATAATGACTGTATTTGTGTTGTGGGCCACCTAGTGGCCAGGAGGTACTGGGTGTGGTGGATTACTCTCAAACAGGGTCTGAGTTAATGGCTGTCCCTAATTATCTAAAAGAGTAACAGATCTGTGACAATTACCTGGAGATCTAAAAATAAAAGAAACATCCTTTATATATATATATATATATATATATATATATATCAAAAATTTATATTTTTTAAGCATCATTCTGAAATGTCTTATATGATAAGAAATCGGGCAGAAGGAAATCAAATGAAACAATGGAATTACTAAGCCCAGTCAATTCCTAGAGGAATAAGTCCCTCTCTTTACCATTCATTTCTAGCGCACGATAATCTTTCAAATAAACAGACATGGAGAATGTAATATTGCATCTTATCTCATCTGGTATTCTCCCAAGCAATCAGATAGAGAGTACAAGCGCAGCTGAACAGACGGACATCAGAAAGCACTTAAGTCACACAACTCTCCAGCCAACATCAAAGGGAATAACACAATGTCCATGTTTGTATATTGTTATTCTCAACAGGACCTGTATCAGTCTAATTAGAACTGGCGGTCTCATTGTAAAACCACTACCAACAGGTGGGTGTTGGCTGCTACAAGGTCACCGCAAATCTGACCAAAACAACCTACTATAATAAACGAAACGGAGCACAGTAAGTAGGCTGTCTGTTACTGCTATGCACTCTGACATATAGAAAAAAACGAAAGGATACCAGGTCTAGAAATGAGCAGATATGCAATTTCCTTGATTTATTTCCCTGTCATACAGCTCGATGGGCTATGACAAATGAAAGAAAACAAATTCACCGGACAGGAGACAATAGTTTATCATTTGATCTGGGATTTCAAGTCTTCGGGTTGCTATACCTTCATTATAAATTGCCTATATTGTTAGGTAACTAACCTCTGGTACCAACGTGATTACAATATAGTAATCCTTATGTAACTAACCCCTCTGGTAACAATATAGTAATCCTTATGTAACTAATCCCTCTGGTAACAATATAGTAATCATTATGTAACTAACACCTCTGGTAACAATATAGTAATCATTATGTAACTAACACATCCGGTAACAATATAGTAATCGTTATGTAACTAACACCTCTGGTAACAATATAGTAATCATTATGTAACTAACACCTCTGGTAACAATGTAGTAATCATTATGTAACTAACACCTCTGGTAACAATGTAGTAATCATTATGTAACTAACACCTCTGGTAACAATGTAGTAATCATTATGTAACTAACACCTCTGGTAACAATATAGTAATCATTAGGTAACTAACACCTCTGGTAATAACAAGGTAACAAATAAAGAATATATACAATATAGAAACACTTTTGTTTCATTGTTAATGCACTGCTTATTTGGTAGCAGTGAGCTGCTTCTGTCTTTGATAAACCCATGTGGAATTTAACATGGTGTCAGTGTGCTAATCCTCACACATCATATTTACAGCTGACAACACAAAAGCAATATCCCCAGTCAACACAACAACACCAAGATAAAAACTCATGACTAACAGGCTATGATTTGAGACAAGCACTGACTGGTTCGGCGGTCGTCTATTGTAAAAGGAATCTGAATCAATACCAAACGTAAATGCAAGGTTGGTTCCAATTGTTTTTTAATGCAAGCTCGTTCTCGCCGTCTGTACGACATACGAAAGTCGCTGAGATTAACCCGAGGAAAAACCCAGAGTTTATGTGTGTGTGTGTGAATCTGTGTGTGTGTGTTTACTTCAGGCTTCTGTACTAGTGACACAGCGTAATGTCATCACTGTGTCTGTCTGTCTGTCTGTTGGTCGGTAAATAGATGTTAGAATGCAATTTCATGGGACGATCAGGTGTTCATATCTTTATTGGCACTAGCTTCCTCAAACACACTCTGCTATTGTAAAGCTAATGGCCTGCATCGGCAAAGATTCTTGGAGTCAATGTGCCAATATACGACCAGATCATTGAAAAAAAATTCTGTCTTCTCTGATGTGAACTCTTGGGTGGAAAAAAAGCTAAAGAGGTCAGTTGTCTTTGCAGTCTCGCTGGTCTTGAATGTTACTACAGAATCTTCCAAATTTCACACATTTACACAAGCACTACAATTTACATTGTTTCCACTTTCCATACATTTTTATTCTGAAGAATTGCTTATGATCAAATCACATTTGATCTTAGGTATATAATGACAATCGGGTGCATGGCCAACGTAAACACCTGCATGGACATGAACCAAGACTTGCGTACAAGTGACAATGACTTTGAGTATTACAGAGTAAATGGCAGATTACTGTTTAAATATATCTTAATTCCATGACAGAATTACGCTCAGCACTCTATCGGAGCGCAGGACTCATTTGTAATGAACATCTTTTATCAGTCAGAATAAATGTTCCCAAGCCTGCTGGACCGACCACATTTACTGGGTAAAGTGCTTGCTCCTTAGCCTCTTGGTTGACACATATTTCAGGGTAAACCGTCGACCCATTTTCTCTCGGTCTTAAAACGGAAAGTATTCGCACCCTTTCACCTTCGTCACACTTTTTTTATTTGTGCCAATTAATTGAAAATATATATATATATATATATATATATATATATACATACATATATATATATATATACATGTATCTAGTCAAAAGAACTTGTATTCAGTACTTTCTTAGGTCTGACTCTTCCAGCTTTGCACACCTGGATTTGCGTTTTCTCCTGTTGTTTGTTGTAGATTCTTTCAAGTTGTACTAAATAATACATCTTCATCCCAGTCTCAGGCCCTGCAAGCTCTGGATCAAGTCTTCATCAAAGACGTGTCTGTATTTGTCTCTGCTCAATTTATCCTCCACCTGACCAGTTTCACAGCCATTGCTACTGACACGTACCCTTATAGCATGATGCTTCCACCAGACAGTATCTACAATACAATGTTGATCCCAGGTGGGTTGGCAAAAAGTCAACTGTGGCACAAGTCACATGACAGTTGTATGATGGTTACAGGAGGAATGTGTCACAACACACAGCTCACCACACCCTGCTGTGTTAATGATTGTTACAGGAGGAATGTGTCACAATACACACTGCATCACACCCTGCTGTGTTAATGATGGTTACAGGAGGAATGTGTCACAATACATACTGCATCACACCCTGCTGTGTTAATGATAGTTACAGGAGGAATGTGTCACAATACACAGCTCACTACACACTGCTGCGTATTGGGCTGTGTAGCCGCAGAGTCCCCATGTCTGCCGTCAAAAGTACCAATAACGGACATGGAAGCGTCGGAACTAGACCTGGAAGAAGGTTGTCTGGTCCAACGAGCCCCGTTTTCTTTGACATCATGTGTGCGGCAACTAGGCAAGTGCACCTGGATGCACTGTGGCAAGACAACAAGTCGGTGCAGGAAGTGTGATGCAATAAAGTAGATTCTGCTGGGAAACTCTGGACCCGGACATTCACGTTGACGTCAATTTGAGACGTGTCATATACCTAAACATTGTTCCAGAGCAGGTAGAGGTATATACTGAAGTCTGTAAAACACACAGGGTTGCGAATTTAGGACGGCCGGGGACAAAACTGGAAGTGTAGAACTACTGAACTTTCAAGGCACGTTTCTTAGACGTTGGCTCAACCTTGCTCTGTCGGAGTTCAAGCGCAGCAAGGTTAGACACGCAGTCCAACAACGACAAAGGAATGGGTGAACCTTGACACAAATTCACGATTAGATCTTTTCCCCCATTAAACTCTAAAAAGAACACGGTCACAAATACACCTTCTAACACATGTTTGTCAACCCACAGCTGACGAATGTATGGAAGGTAACAGTGCAGAAAAGAAACAGCAAACTCATTCAGACAATTGGAAACGGCATTCTGTGGCGTCCAATCATTTTGAAAAAGAAAAAAGGATGAAAGAAGAGCCAAAAACATCATGGATGCAGAAAAAGCGGTGGAACATTGAACAGAAATTGAAAGAAAGAACATTCCCAAAATGAAAGAAAACAAGAGAGCTTGTGTTCAAACTTGAAGAACATTGCTCAGAGGAACTAGGCTTAGATTAACACTGGGAGCTGGAATGTAAAAAAATATGGATTTCAATCTACTACCAACATATGTTTACCTGAAGAATAACACATTACACAATTAAATAGAACCATTTCAAAATAGGTATGCCTAAGAAAAATGGCACAGCGTTCAACATTAAGGGATGATGAAAGTTACATATCTATAAAAGGAAAGGAGACCTAAGACTCTTTGACTGGCTGTTTGATTCTGCTGATTGTGGATGAGAGAAGTCACCTGACCAGACAATATTAACTTCATTGCATAATAAACACATATACAGTATGAAAATAACCACCGATTACTCTAGCCAAATCACAGGATACTTTAGCACAGCGACTGTAGGCTTTGGCTTCTCTACAAGAAGAAGAATATCAATATGGCTGCATATATAAATTTGTAATATAATTGCATGGCTCCTCGAGTCATTTGTCAAATCTCATTATTCCATCCCATCCTTCATCCCACGGCCTCCCTCTCTAAACGCCCTCCTTTATTGGCTTCCCCTTCCTGTTCATATCTCAGAGGAGATGAGACAGTTGTTATGGTCAGTTGGACAGAGAAGGAAAGATGCCGGCAGCCTCTTATTAGTGTGAGGATGTGAAAAGAAAATACCTCCGCCTTCCTCTGGAAAGACAGCTGTGCATATTAGTGGGGAGGACTGTGTGCAAGAGGCGGCTTAACAGGGGAAATGACGGGGTACTGTTAAAACCTGTCCCTTGCAAATGAACCAATGAGCCAGGAGGGATACAAAACAGGAGGGAGGAGTTTGTGTACATGCATGTGTGTGTGTGTGTGTGTGTGTGTGCACAAGTGCATGTGTGTGTGTTTTAGCAACCCTCTGTCATCTTGTGAAACTGTGCCGGGCTGCAGACCTGAGGTGATTAAAAGGCACACGGCAGACGTAACAATCTATTCGCCCCAGCGGCCCCGCTGCCGTCGTTACCGCAAAACGACTCGGCACAAAGCCGCGGCGCCGGGGCCGGGCCAGGTTCTTGCCTTCTATTTACAGGGAGACACAAGACGTAAAGCCTGTGTTTCATCCACGGCCCATTTGTAAACCTGTAACTGGGGGAGAAAGATTGACGGGTCTAACTTGATAAGCCACTGTGTTCTGGGTTCCGTCCAAAGCTCCAAAGTGCTTGGATGAATAAAGGGTGTGCGATGTAGTGTGCGGGGCAGCATTTAGAACACGGTGCTTGGATAAATAAAGGGTGTGCGATGTCGTGTGTGGGGCAGCATTTAGGACGTGGTGCTTGAATAAATAAAGGGTGTGCGATGTAGTGTGTGGGGCAGCATTTAAGACACGGTGCTTGGATAAATAAAGGGTGTGCGATGTAGTGTGCAGGGCAGCATTTAGGACACGATGCTTGGATAAATACAGGGTGTGCGATGTAGTGTGAGGGGCAGCATTTAGGACACGATGCTTGGATAAATCAAGGGTGTGCGATGTAGTGTGCAGGGCAGCATTTAGGACACAGTGCTTGGATAAATAAAGGGTGTGCGATGTAGTGTGCAGGGCAGCATTTAGGACACAATGCTTGGATAAATGCAGGGTGTGCGATGTAGTGTGAGGGGCAGCATTTAGGACACGATACTTGGATAAATAAAGGGTGTGCGATGTAGTGTGAGGGGCAGCATTTAGGACACGATACTTGGATAAATAAAGGGTGTGCGATGTAGTGTGCAGGGCAGCATTTAGGACACGATGCTTGGATAAATACAGGGTGTGCGATGTAGTGTGCAGTGCGGCATTTAGGACACAGTGCTTGCTTTGGTATCTTTCCGAGGTCCTTCGAGGTGATCCTCTGACCGCAGACACCAGGTTGTGCTGAAAACCCACCTGCGGGCTGTGCTTTAATTTCATTTTTAAGGATTCATCCGCCAAAAGCTCCTGTGGTCCTGTTTTTCATTACCATGTAATCAATCTGTCCCAGGGAGACTTTACTCTCCTCTGGGAAAATATGTAGGTACAGGGGATTTGAGGAACTAAGGCAGTTCTGCTTGTTTTATTTTAAATAGAGACCTCACAGGTAATAGGGATTTTATTCTGTCTCAGGGTTATTTCTGTGACCTATGTGTGTGTGTGTACGTGCGTGCGTGTGTATTTGCGTGTGTGTGTGTGTGTGTGTGTGCATGTGTGTGTCTAGGTAATGATAAGGCAAACTGTGCGCACAATGTTTCCCATATAAGGCTAGGATATATATATGTAGTGAGTGTACCTCTATCTGGGAGCTGTTGTCCGTGTCCTGGTTGTCCTCTGCTGACAGCAGGCCTGGAAACCCCCCCTCAGGGTCTTGTCCCTGACCTGGCACGTGGTCCTGCTGGACCTGGTCCTGGCTGGCCCTGTTACTGTCCATGACGCGTGGCTGTTCTGGGTTCAGCCACCTCCTCCACCGGTGGCTGTACAGCTTCACATCCACTGCCATGTCCTCCTCAGCGAGAGGCAGCCTCTCCAGGTAGGAGTAAGATAGCCCTGGGGAGACCGAGGAGAAAGGAGGTCGACTTGAGACGGTTAAGCAGGTGGAACAGGCTAGGTTTTGAAGCGGTAAACATTAAGGATTTTTGGGGGGGTTAAAATGGAATCGCCGAATAAAACACTTTCTGATTCTGACTAGCTGGCGTTTATTCTACAGAATCTTGTAAATGTAAATAATGAGAGAAAAACATAGTTTGGTTTGGTTTCTGGTGTAGCGGGCACAAGGTCACATTAACACGATCCTAATGGACAGGAAACATTGGCAAACACAGAGTGGAGATTAGGTAAAGTGCTAATCTTTAATCAGTATTCGCAAGTAGTTCAGTTTGTAGAGCTCGTAACGTCTGGGATGTGGTTTGATTTCCGTCTGAGAACTTTACTTTACATATATACCCCTTTGACACCCCATAAATGATATAATGTATATTATTAGACTTCTATGTGATTTATTTGTACATAATATTTCAACGTGTTTAATAACTTTGATTATATAACTTTGTAATATACCTAGCTGATGATCAGCAGAATGGTTAAAATAATGACAGACCAATTAATTTTGTTTAATAAGCAAGCTAGCTGATGTAATACATCAGACATGTCTAGGCTTGATATAACCTTTAGTCAACTGCTAAACAAAAAGAGTCCTCACCAACAACATAAAAGACCAGAGGCTTAAAGGGTTACAGTATTCAATTAATGGGTGCCAATATTTGTGGCACAAATTGGTTTCTTCTCTTTTATGATACTGTTATTTTTACTTTAGTTAAAGGTTAGATATTCGAATATTTTGAATGAAATATCAAGGGGATAAACAATAAAACATTTTCACAGCCCTTTATATTATATTTAACCTTAGGTGCCAATACAAGTCACTGTATCCTGTGGAATCCCAGAAATGATTGTGTCTACTAGCAGTAATTTGTAAGCAATGACATATCTCAACCATTATTTGGTCGAGGTAAAATGAGGAAAGGGCTATAATGTGCACCAGCGGACTGTGGCAGCATATTACCGGGAACAACAGTACTGTTACGGTCAATATGGTAGTGAACCATTGGTTGTACAACAAGCTCGGTTTGGTCATTAATAATCTGCCACTCTAATAACTCTCATAACTCACATACTCAGCAGACTCATGTCATTGTTTCATGGAGAAGTTAAACCACGTCATGGAAAAGGTCTAAACAAACACTGTGATTGGTTGATTGAAGCCACGCCTATAAGGCACTATATAACTGGTAGGGCTATGGCAGAAAAGTAGTAACTAGGTTCCAGTTGTATTTGGGAATGTTTTGTTTTTTCTTATTTCTCCTGATTTAGTGCAACAGGGGCATCCTCTGGTACGGGACAACTCTGGGTCCTTGTTTTATCTGGGCAGGTGACGTTTGAGAAACAACCCCAGCCCCCAGTCACTGCCCATCATATGTAATAAACGGAGAGATGCCGCTGGTGACATGAGAAGAGGAGCCTTGTTAGAATGTACACAGGCACTTCATTAACATCTCTAGACTGCCGGGCTGACGAACGGCATTTTCACAGCAGGTGGTGGCCAGTTCCGTGAGTCACACTGAGGACACAAAATCCAAGTTCCTGCCTGGTCAAGGTCTGTCTTTTAAATACGTCCTCGCCTAAATGAACATTCCCGAAGTTATACGAGAGCTGACGTTAGTTCAATTCCTCCCTGACTGTGCGCTTGGTCGTTAAAGTCATCCCAGCTATGCTAATGTGGTTGCCCGTATAAACAAACAACAAACCGCTGTTTCTTCTCTGTTCCAAACTCGTCTCTTCTCTCTCTCTCACTTCCACTTTCCTCTCGTTCTCCCTGTCTCCGTACATCTCTGTCTCTCTTTCTTTGTATTTTGCTCTTTGAGGCTGTCTGTCTGTGTAATGGGTTCCTCTGAACAGCAGGAGTAAGGAGGTAAGAGTGAAGTGGAGGGACTTCATATGCTAATCCACCCCAAAGTTGTGTCGGACAGATTAAACGGGCAGTGAGCGTATGCTGCTCAGAGACCAGTTGCTGCACATCTGGGACCAGGGAGTCACACACACACACACACACACACACACGGCACATACTTGCAGGAAGAACATAAAAATCAGTAAGCACGCAGCATTCCAGGAAAACCGCACAACAACATTGCTACTTGTAGGTTGTTGCTGGGTAATCCATTGAGATTTAACTGTGTGCAATAATAGTGAGTGCATGTGTTCTATTGACACTTTCAAAAGGCAATATTTCAGAAGCTGAGTGAACAGGGGCAGATACTCTGCTGTCCTTGCTTCAAGAGATGTCTGGTTCCACCATCGTGTGCCAGGACAGAGAAGGGCTTTGACAACAGTGAGGGGGAGCTGAAGTCCAGTAGGAGTGGGACGGTGAAGTGACAGAACAAAGACTGTGGCTGGGGAGATTGGGTTTGAACTTTGCCTTTAGATAGGAACATGCAATTCCCTTTGCTGCTCTGTAGGCAAGTACCAATGTATTGTGGTGTGTGTGGTAGCAACATGTAACACTACTGTTGAAATCGTTATGGTAAAATCTTCATCAATGTCATGATTTAATTCAAGGACCGAATAACAGCTGTAACAAGGCAGAATATATCATAATTTAAACATTCACATTCAGATGTATTTCTCTGTTGATAACTGGTCAAAAGGTATAGTGAATGTGAAAGAGAACCCCACAACCACAGAACCCCACAATCACAGAACCCCACAACCACAGAACCACACAACCACAGAACCCCACAACCACAGAACCCCACAACCACTGAACCACACAACCACACAACCACAGAATCCCACAACCACAGAACCACACAACACCACAACCACAGAACCCCATAATCACAGAACCCCACAATCACAGAACCCCACAGCCACAGAACCCCACAACCACAGAACCCCACAACCACAGAACCCCATAACCACAGAACCCCACAACCAAAAATCCCCACAGAACCCAACAACCACAGAACCCCACAACTCCACAACCACAGAACCCAACAACCACACAACCACACAACCCCACAACTCCACAACCACAGAACCCAACAACCACACAACCACAGAACCCCACAACCACAGAACCACACGACCACAGAACCCCAGAACCAGTTGACAGCCAGTTTGACATGTGTTTCCACTGCAGTGTAACCCTAACAATGTCACATTCATCTATGTCAACATTTATTGTTGACTACATTTATAACACGTCCGTCAGACAAGGCATCCACGCGTTTATCCACATGTTTATCACGTTCGTTGGCTTTGCTTTGTTTCGAATTAAAACCCATTGAGCGTGATACTCTCTGAAATCGGTTCCACCGTGGTTCGTGACAGAATATCAGTAGACATCGCATCTAATATCAACCAAGTTTGAGAAATAACACCAGACATCCTTTAGCTCAACTTCTGATGACAAGGCTAAAACGCAACACAGTTGACTGGCGCAGTCTAAGTCCGCAACGGAGTCCTTCAGAAGTCCCTCTCCTCCATCCCGCAGTGAGAACCCCTCATTATACAACCTGAGCACTGGCGTCTCTGGAGCACGTAATACACAGCTAATTACTATGCAGATCTCAGTGCTGTTGTTCTTTGGTGTCGTACTGCTGCTGCCCTAGCCAAACATTCACACATTATCTCTCTCTCTCTCTCTCTCTCTCTCTCTCTCACTCTGGCCAAACGGCAACGTTCTTCCGCTCCCTCTTGCCTCACCAACTGAAATTAATTAGTTAAATCCACCGACACACATTGTGTGCCCGCGAGATTGTCTGTCAACGGATGCTGTATATTATGTCCAGAAAAGAAACCCATACAGTTCTGGAATACATAAAGCGACATCAGCCTTTAAAGGATCCTTGTCAAGTTGGCCAGTGAGGATACTTCTGAATACACTCTGACTGGAAAATAGACACCCGGAACAAATGTGCGCTGCTCTTCCCCTGACTTTCTCAGAGTCACCATGGAAAAAAAAACACCTGCGCTGCGGTCTGTTCATCTCTCTCTATGTCTCTCTCCCTGTCTCTCTCTCTCTCCCTCTCTCCCTGTCTCTCTCTCTCCCTCTCTCTCTCTCTCTCTCTCTCTCTCTCTCTCTCTCCCTCTCTCCCTGTCTCTCTCTCTCCCAGTCTCTCTCTCTCCCTGTCTCTCTCTCTCCCTGTCTCTCTCTCTCCCTGTCTCTCTCTCTCTCTCTCTCTGTAACGGCACCTCACATTTCCCGACTGACTTGGGTTCACTGAACCTTCTTTAGGAAAGAGTCCTCGTTCTGGGGTGTTGCAGGTCCAAATGCAGACCCCTGATGAACACCCAGCGGGACGAGTCTCCTCCAGGATGTAAGAGCAGTATTTGTGTGAGACGAAACCTTTCCTCTCCCCGCGTCTTTCAATCCCCTTGAATGCTCTGCATTCTGTCCCGATGACTCTCAGCTCAGCTCACTGACCTCTGCCTGTTCACACAGCAAATCCACGAAACAACATCTAAAGCTTTAAAAGACAGTTATGCAATCGTAAAAGGACAAAGTAAACATCCCGTCTGCACCTCTTTGTTCTGTCGGTTTCTGAGTACTTGGGTCTCGCTGGTTTACACTAATCTAGCTTTGTATCTGACTCAGTGGCAATGACAGGAAACTTGGTGGGCTTTGTTGAAGGGACGTTTTGTGTCTGTGCGTTCACATTTGGACACGTGGGTTTGTGGTCGTATGCGCACGTACATGCGCGTGTGTGTGTTTGTTGGCATGTTGGTGTACTGAATGTTAGAGGGAAGCAGAAGTGGAAAAACTCCTGAACTCCTGCGTTCAACCGTACATATTTGAATGTGTTACCAAAAACACTGTTTTTGTACATTTAATTTGAAGTGCAAGGATGTCAATAAGCTTGGCCAGGACATTATGGACCATTTGACCGTACAATGTGTAATCTACAAACACAACACACATTCAACACAGAAATCGCAATTAGGTCACAAAACCCAAGTAAGTATCTTCCCTGCATCCCCTCGCATATTTATTTTTTCCTTCCCTCTTGAAACCATTTGAACAAAAAACATTCAGAGAAGACGAACTCAGAGAAGCACACTAATTGGGTGCGCGCAACGTGAAATCATTTGAAAACGACAAGGCTTCAGAGGAAATGATTTCAATTAAACGGTAGTGAATTAGAATCAGGCATCTGATCGTTTCGCTGGGTTCTCCGCATTAGTGATTAGTCCCTGGTGTTGTCAGGAGGTGTGCTCTGTTAACACGCACAGACACAGCTAGTTGCCCGGAAAATGTCTGCAAATACCTTGTTCGGCAAAATCAGAATCACCAAGAAAAGATTATCTAAAAGGCAAATGCGATCCAACCGTCCCGATCTCATCTTCACCCTCCTCTTCCACGAACCTGAGCTCCAGCCCACTTGCCCTTTAAGGGTTCAGATACACGACGGGATAGAGGGCAGGACAGCGCTGGAGCGCACGCTTGAGTTTTTCTTCTTCTTGATTCATTAATCTTAATTAATCCCCTGAAAGATATGTGAGCATGACCTTTATCGTTGGGTCAGAGATGACAAGGGCAACGAAGGAGAAAAAAACCAGCAGCAGAGCTCTTCACTGAAAAAGACAACGGAACGTGGGTCCAGACATGAAAATAGTTTGGTTTCTACAGTTTAACTAGCCCCATGGGTCTATCTGAAGGGGCTCATCCAGGCTGTAGATTCCCAGGAATAAGACAATATGACAGGACAGAAATACAGACAGCCTTTTAGCAAACCTAGAGTGGCACAATGCAGACACTGCTGGGAAGAAACCCATCATACACCCGATAAAGGTACAGAATTACATCCACTTGGAGGTTTGTTTCATCCAAAAAAGACTTCCACAAAACCTATATTCGGCGGCAGCCGGGGAAAAAACCTTCGCCCAGGGCTGTGAGGTAGATGTGTGTCAGAGCAGAACCGCTCACCTGAGGAGACACAGGGTCACCCAAGTGCATGGCCAGGGGCTTGGATAATCTGACAAGTGAGATATGAAAAACGTTTGAAGCAGAAGACAGGTTAAATGTCCATCCAAAATGGCCCCTTTTGACTATTCCGTTGTTTCTACCAGGGCCTGTGTGGTGCCTTGTGGCTTTATGCTGTAGAGTTCAATTTCATGTACCCAATGGAGTTATTTTGCTAATAGCCACGGTTTGTACTTTTAATAAATTATATCGGAAACTATACACATTCGGAGAATGTTTAATGCAGCGTAATGATACAGATATCTCTCGGTCGGTACCAGGTACAATTAACAGATAACGCAATCTACATGTTCTGCTGTTACTAACATCTACGTGTCTCATATAGCATTAAACACACCAGTGATTCCAGAAGTGTCTCCTCGTGACCTAGTAGCAGCCTGTTCCTCGACAGATGTCTGTGCACAACCTTCGTCGAGAAAAGACGGGACTAATTGCTAGCAAAACAAAATGCCTGGAGCAATCATGTGAGCATGACAGTCAGACAGGATGTGTACCCAGAGGCACAGCCTATGCTCTGTAAAACGCATCAATAATCCATATTCCACACGGGCTCTGGTTAAAAGTGCATGGTTAATAGGGTGCAGTTTGTGAAGAGGCTAATCTCTTTTTAGTGCCTCAGCTGCTCCGGCTGTTTGCCTCGGGAGGGCTATCGTCTGCTCTCTGAGGTAATAACAAGTCTGTGTTTCAGGATAAAATGGTCAGAACGACAGGTAGGAACAGGCACGGCGATGGAACACTTTCTTCCGTGTAATTCGCAGGGTGTGGAAGAAGCGCGCTCGGCTCCCGTGTCTGGCCGCAACACTTTTAATGTGTCTCTTTTGCCTCCGTGCCTCGTGGAACAGACAAATCTGTGCGGTCCGCGGTCGGTGGTCGGGGGAAAATACATTATAATCAACGCTCGTTGTGTAACTGAAATCAGCCATTGAGAACCGCAAGCCCTATCTGCATAAAACCGTAGTAGGTCTTGGCGGGAGCTGTCTGTGTCGTTCTCCTACCCGGTCTATCATGGGCGTCTTACACACTTTCTGCTCAGGCCTAGACAAAATGAAGCAATCTTCTGCAAAAAACGGTCTGTATTAAAGTACCCCTTCCTGTAGAAGTTTCTGTATTGATCGGCTCATTTGTGTACACAATTTTGTGGAATAAAGTACCACTTCAGCAGTTCTGTTGAGACCGCAACAATATTTTGCTAATTTCTTTGTGACTTGTCATGCTTTATTGAAAAGGGAAGTGGTGAAACGGGAGTGTGCAGTTGACCACTGGACCACGCTGGGCTACGTTTAAGCGTATCGTTAACACACTCAGTCAAATCCCCCCTCAGCCCCATCTTATTCTGGAAGCTTCCGCCTCCCAAGTGCCAAACTACTCTCTACTCAAGAGCCCAAAGGGCGCTGGTCAAAAGCACAGCACACTTAAAGGAAAGGGGTGTCAGGCGATCCAGTTGACGGTCTCATCCAAACGTTAATTAAAGAATATAATAAACAACACGTAGCGCGTGCTGAACATAAAGTGGGACATTCAATTAGGCAGAGCGTGTTAAATCTCCTTTAAAGTGGAACAGAGTGCCATGTCTAGGGCTGTTGTGAAAGAGAAAAAAACGCCACACAGCCTGAGAGGAAAATAGACCAAAAAAATGGTTCATAAATAAGAAACAATTTTCACCCGTCCAAAGTGTTAATTAAATTCATGCAAGAGCTGTGGGGAGATTAATTAGATCAAGACTAATGTTGCACTCACTCTCTGGTCCTCTGCGCCCGGGGAAACTCTGATCCAATGAAGAGGTCTGTGCGTGAGTGTATGTATCCGTGTGTGTATCCGTGTGTGTGTATACATGTGTGTGTATACATGTGTGCGTGTGTGTGTGACTGGATGCAGGAGTACATTCTGTTTTAGCTCGAGGTCCAAACTAAATAGAATCTCTTTTAACTTTACATTTGAAGCAGCTTTCCTTCACACTGTTACGTGCTTCAGATCCAAATTCAAGCTGAAGGAAGTAATGGCTGAATAACAGAGTGATTTAAAGCCGGTGTTCCTCAAAGGAAGCTAGGTTACAGTACCTCTCCAGCACCCTTTATGGATATTGTTAATAAAAATTATAATTTATGACAGTGGGGTTGCTGAGCAAAAGCATTCAAATAAAAATACAAAAAAAACTCAAACGCCGGGTCACAAACCCAAAACATATACGGTCACAAACCCAAATCACATGGACACAAACCCAAATCAAACGGTCACAAACCCAAATCACAGGGTCGCGCGGACTTCCATAACCACCAGTAAGTTTGCACTCACCACAATGGCTTGCTTCATATAATCAGTGGTTGACTGTACACAGAGACTGGTCAACTTATGTTCTGTACAGCACACTGCACTTACTGCAGAACACACACACATGCTGTTCTGCACATCCACACACACGTCCGCACACATAAACACACAGGAAAAGAAAGGCACTACAGGAGACAGGAGAACGAGTAAAGTTGAAACAAAGAACTGTAGAATGAAAAGATGAAGAGTAAGTGATGAGGAGTAAGTGATGAGGAGTAAGTGATGAGGAGTAAGTGATGAAGAGTAGGTGATGAGGAGTAAGTGATGAGGAGTAAGTGATGAGGAGTAAGTGATGAAGAGTAGGTGATGAGGAGTAAGTGATGAGGATAGGAGTAAGTGATGAGGAGTAAGTCATGAGGAGTAAGTGATGAGGAGTAAGTGATGAAGAGTCAGTGATGAGGAGTAAGTGATGAGGAGTAAGTGATGAGGAGTAAGTGATGAGGAGTTAGTGATGAGGAGTTAGTGATGAAGAGTAGGTGATGAGGAGTAAGTGATGAGGATAGGAGTAAGTGATGAGGAGTAAGTGATGAAGAGTAGGTGATGAGGAGTAAGTGATGAGGATAGGAGTAAGTCATGAGGAGTAAGTGATGAAGAGTAAGTGATGAAGAGTCAGTGATGAGGAGTAAGTGATGAGGACTAAGTGATGAGGAGTAAGTGATGAGGAGTTAGTGATGAAGAGTAAGTGATGAAGAGTAAGTGATGAGGAGTAAGTAATGAGGACTAAGTGATGAAGAGTAAGTAATGAGGACTAAGTGATGAGGAGTAAGTGATGATGAGGGATAGAAGAAGAGTGCTTCGTGGGTGCCATCACTATGCAGTGTGTGTGAATGAGGGCTTGTGGAATTTCCCATTCTGGTCAGGCAGTCTGTGTGTCTGGCCTATATTTCACTAGATTGAGTGATTGTAACGGGACAGAATACTGTCTGTGTGTGTGTGTGTGTGTGTGTGTGTGTGTGTGTGTGTGTGTGTGTGCGTGCGTGCGTGTGCATGCCTTTGAGTGTGTTTCAGCGAGTGTGTGTGTGTTTGTGTGTGTCTGCATCCGGCCTTGGGACACTTGAAAGATTCCATCCGAGAAAAGGCCTGGCAGGTAATGTATCAGAAGACTCACACAGCACCAGCGAAACATTACACAAACAATATTTGCTTCAGTACCTGTAATGATCACACATACTAGCTTTGTCTTCCCACTGTAATGGCAAACACTGACATAGAATCTCATGGCATCGACACAGAACTTCAACTTGAACTTTAGCCATTAATTCAGAGTGGTGATGTGTCCATTTGAGGTCAAATGCACCACAAAGGTTTGTGATAGGGTTAGAAAGTTCACTGTTACGTTTGAGCATTCCTTTTGGATATGAGCTAGAGGTTCAGGTTTGGCGAGTGTTTACAACACAACAATAATAAACGCCTATTCCTGGGATTGACACACTGTCATAAACTAGGTAGTGTAGTGCTGGATAAATCCATTTGCACAGCCGAATGATCACGTTCAATGGGTTGCATTACACCAATTAAACAAATATTACAACGAACGGAAAAACACACTTTGAATGAAATTGAATTGCGCTACTAGGCGATTTATAAACAATGTCAAAGACAGGTCTATACAGAAACCAAACACTCACCAGCATGACTTGAAACAATGCAAAGCAAAGTACAACCACACCCAGTGACTTAAATGCACCTGATAATTACCAAACTCAAACCAGGTGTGCATAATCAACTCAAACCAGGTGTGCATAATCAACTCAAACCAGGTGTGAATAATTAACTCAAACCAGGTGTGCATAATCAACTCAAACCAGGTGTGCATAATCAACTCAAACCAGGTGTGCATTATCAACTCAAACCAGGTGTGAATAATTAACTCAAACCAGGTGTGCATAATCAACTCAAACCAGGTATGCAAAATCAACTCAAACCAAACTGAAAATGTGATTCGTGTTCGTTCACACAGCCCCTCAAAACCTGAATAGAAAAATTATTCCCTAGAGGACCGGGATGAATATCAGATTTCACCTTGGAACTAGCGTGGACTGTCTGAGAATCTTTTTCCACTTTTGGCTTCAAAGCACCACATCTTCCATCTGAGAAATCTCTATATGTCAATTCTCTTGTCATTTATCACTTCCTCAGAGGTCTTGCTTGGCAGGGCTTAAAATTGAAAGCGGTCAGAAATGTGACTGAACTGGGCAAAGTAACAGAAAGAGCCCAGAACCCAGAAGTCAGACCATTCCAGTCTTTTCATCCTTAAGCCATCACCGACATGTGTCTGCACTTGTGTGTCTGCGTGTGTGTATTTGTGTGCGCTTGTGTATTTGTGTGTGAGTGGTTGTGTCAAACTTTCAATCAGCACTCGAAGTTAAGGTGAGTAATACAATGAACATAAGAGAGCAGGCAGGGTCAGATTCTGTCGACCTGGGAACCAAAGATGGACTGAGTTCCCACAACTCCACTAAGCAGCAGCTGGAACAGGACCACAGGGGTTCAACCTCTGGATTAGGATGCGCGTGTCAGTCTGTCCATAAGGGAACGTGCATGTCTGTGTGAGCACCATCGTGCACCAATGTGTGCGTGTTGCCAGCGTGTTCGTCTCCTGAGCAGATTACTAGAGCGAGGGTATACACAACACACGCCTACTAAATGGTTTGAGGATACCCGCATCATGGTTCTAACATTGCAAAAAAGGATTATATATTATAACAGCCGGAGTTTATAAAAGACAGATTACAGCTAGGAGAATACCCCCGGATCATGTTTGATATTATGCCCGGGTTATGCATTATACATTGTATTTGGGGTTGTCACCTCTCTCTACATAGTCAATGCTAATTTTTTCTTTGACACTTTTTTTAAATTAGAAGCTGACTGTAGTGCTATGGTCATGTATATTTGCATTAAAATACTACTGTTGATACCTTACGGAATAGAGAAACAAAAAATAACTGGCACTTCTGATGGTTTTGTAGCTATTACACCGCCTGGGAGAACGTGTACTACATTAAATAGACTTCTTAGTGTTGGTGAGCTGCTGTAATTACGCTAATTAGAAATCATTTGGAGCCGGGCTAGTGAGTACCTGTTATTAACTATGTTCACTGCTTGGCTGTCCTTATAATCAGGCCAGACTGAGACATTCAAGGATGGATAAATATTATTCCCACATTCAATGCAAAACATTTTTAAACCTACATGAACGGTGCAAATAGAGCAAAAACAAACAAAAAACATAGGTATAGGTCGTTCATTCGAAATGCGAGTTTTTTTGATCTGTTCGGATTCGTTCTATCCACAAAATCGACAGAAGTAAGTCCAGGGAAACCTGAACGTGTACACATTTTCTAAAGTACTGTCAAATATGACATTTGGGTGAAATGGGAAGAACATTTTTAGGTGCAATGGGGAAAAAAGGGATATTGTAATGAAAACTATCCTTACAAATGGAGATGTTGTTCTAGCAAACAACAAGATCAGAGAACAGAGAGTACAACTGTGTTTTTCCTTTAGCTCCTGAGGAGAAGTTGTTGTAATTTAATTGCAGACTTGAAATGATCGCAAAGCTCATTAGCATGGGCTCAGATCAATGGGATAATGGCGTCTTCATCTTTTAAATGAACCTCAAGCAATAAAGCCATCATCTCAGTGCATGTCATTTATCTGGCACGCTGATGCTTTCTCACAGGAGAGATAAATGCTGTGGTGGATTGAACCTAGAGAAGGCTAGGATGAACGTAGCTGGAAATGTATAAAAGCTGAAAACACACAATCACTGGAGCTCAACGAGGACAGAAAGAACGAGTTGAATAGACTAAGAAGTGCCGCTTCGAGGCCGAAAAGATATGTGAGAGATGTGACAAGAGACGAGAGCGTCATGGATAAGAGATCTGAAGTCGCTTTTGGTGCCAGGCAACCGTTCCAGTCCAGCTTGATGAAAGATGTATTTTTCCTTTTCCAGGTAGCTGAACGAATCCAGGGATACGACCAGGGTTTTGGATCGCCCCGGGGCTGAGGCCGCAGGTGAGACGACATTGGGCCTAAAGACTCTGATCTGATTACACCCTCAACTCTGAGAGAAAACGACGACAGTTGACACAAAAGGCCAGCTGTAAAGACGCGTGCACACAGGGCAAACACCGCCGGGTGCTTAGCAACGCGCTCACCTCGCCACAAGCCGCGTGAATCCGATTTGACGAGCAAAATAAGACATTTGTTTATTTCCTTTCCCCATCGGGAAGTTGTTTCTGCGCCATGCGTAGGTAATGGGTGAGTTTAAATTAGCCAGCCTAGCCACGTGGCTGTATGAGTAGGCTCTCACGAAATGCGAAAAAGCAATCTATTCTCAAGTGCAAAATATAAGGGAGTAGAACAGTGTTTGGGAGGGACACCGTCAACAACAGTCAGCCACCAGTGATTTGTCTGATGAGAGTATTGATCCTACCCCATACATGTGTTTCACTCTCGTAGGGTTGGAGCCAATCGCACACTTCAGGACTAATGGTGGCCTTGCACACCGACACAACCACGGCTGTCAGAGTCTCACTGTCCGGGAGAGAAGACAACAGAAGGTGCTCCGGTGAACAGCCACCCTGTGGAATGTTTTCCCGTCAGTTTCTTTTCCGATTTGCCTCTATTGTGGTGTCACACAAATACAGAATATGTGAGGAAGACGCATGGAAAAATGTATCCAGACAGCGCCCGGAGGAATTTATGAATTAAACACTGCAAGAATATCGAAGTGGTCTGTAGAAAAAAATCTAAAGACATTTTTTTCCTTTGCAAAACACAGACATGAATTGAATCATTTGAGGAATATCCCCAAAGCAGCAGCTATTCTTCCTGGAGTCTTGAAAAATGAGACAGCATCAACTTCAGAAATATTTGTACTATGGTCAATCTTTAGTTGTTAATTAGGCTCTATCTAGTGTATGGCATCCTTAATGTTTTGGCTATGTCTCCGAACTATTTGTCTTATTTGACAGTCTAGTGAAGGACTAGAAAGCATTACTTGTATTGAAAAATCTTTGGTCCTTTTCTGTGTCAGGGACCAGATAATGTCTCAGAAATAATAATACAAAGCTTAAAATCAAAATCACTAGACAAGTACAAGCATCATGTACTAATGATTATAGGAAAATGCTGTGAACCAGTTGGTCAAAATACCTTTTTGGTATCGTAAATCGGGGGGACTTTATACTAGAGAAGCTGTACTTTTTTTATGGTTAATCCAATATGTGTGACAATCGAAAGACATCGAAACATTACATTTCGCATTACAGTTTAGTGCTTAAAGACAGGTAACAAAAAACGACAAATACATCAATTTTAAAAACCCTTCTACTTCCTTTTTCATGTTTTCCATATCTAATTGTAATGTATTTACTGTCAACTCTTCATCGCAACAACTTGTGGGAGAGTTGAAGTTTGCTGAAGGCATTACAGCAGCTTATGTGTTCTATTGGATGAGTAATTTCTAAACCATGTGATGGCAGCTGACATGAAGCAATAGTAAGCTTTTTTGTTATCATATGTTATACATGACTTTAGGATACGTCTTTGTCCTTTTAAATTGGGGTTTGTAATTTCTCTCTCTTGTTTGTTCATTTCATTTATTTTAATAAATTAAGTTCAGTCACGACATTTCTCAATTTACAGTACGTCAACCAAACAGCTGAGCAGTCTGACCTTTTTTATATAATTGAGTCATAACATTTTTCAATTAATAATCAATCAGGCGTAACTGAGCGTTTACATAAAAAAATTGAAAATTCCATTCAACCTCCCTCTGACCTCCCCTGTGGATAATGTATCACGGATATGTCTGGAGAATATTGCAAACAAGGCACCAAACATAGTATAATATGTCACAGTCTCACAAAATTTAAGGCCATGTCTTGACAATGTTTCTCTTCCACCAGTATGTTGTGTGTGACGATGAGAGAGAAAGACAGAGGAAATGAGATACATGATGTCGTCAAAGGTGTGGAGGTATGTAAGAAAGGAAGGAACTCATTTTTCAAGAGACGTCATTCCGCTCAGGGAGGTGACGCATTCTGTCTCCTCGAGATGAATGTACCTTCGTGTGAAATGTGCAAATCAATCCCAGAACAACAACGAAAGACCTTGTGCAACCTGTACTGGAAGAGGAAACGGGCGACACATGTAAAAACATGGACCGGAAGAAGAAACGGGAGACACATGTAAAACATGGACCGGAAGAAGAAACGGGAGATACATGGAAAACATGGACCAGAAGAAGAAACGGGAGACACATGTAAAACATGGACCGGAAGAAGAAACGGGCGACACATGTAAAACATGGACCGGAAGAAGAAACGGGCGACACATGTAAAACATGGACCGGAAGAAGAAACGGGCGACACATGTAAAACATGGACCGGAAGAAGAAACGGGCGACACATGGAAAACATGGACCAGATGAAGAAACGGGAGACACATGGAAAACAGGGCCTGGTCATTATTACCGTAATGACCGGAAAGGAGACACAAGACCTCACACTTTTTGGGTATTCAACTGCGTATAGATAGATAGATGGATAGATAGATGGACATATTATATATAAACATACATTTAGATAGATATTCTACCGGCTGCCTGAAGCAGCAGGCAATGTAACAGGCTTCACCTCTCGTCTGTCTGTCTGTCTGCCTCTCTGTCTGTCTGTATGTCTGTCTGTCTGTCTGCCTTCCTGTCTGCCTCTCTGTCTGTCTGCCTGCTTGTCTGTCTGCCTGTCTGTCTGTCTGTCTGCCTGTCTGTCTGTCTACCTGTCTGTCTCTGGGGAGACAAAAACAACAAGAGACAAAGACAGTCAGGGATGTTTTTTACATTTACAGAATACTAGTCAGGAGCTCAGGGAAAATGGAGCAGAGTTGGGAGTTTTCAGCTTTGCCCCTCCTACACCTTCTGTGAGGCAGCCAGCACTAAAGGATAAGTCTGACATTTAGCCTTTGTCCCCATTGGCACACTATCCCCTATGTAGCACACTCTCTTTGTCCAGTGCAAATTTGAAGAAGGGCAATTAAAAGGATAGCCATTCTTTGTTACTTCTTCAATGTATTCACATGGCAGCTAGCACCCATCCCCCGGGAGAATAACTCATAACTCGGAAATAACAAGCAGAGAAAGTTTACACATATTTTAAACATTTATTTCTCCCACACTTCGAATGAGTCCACTCCGCAGTTCAGTTCCTCATGTGACCGCCTTAAATGTCCTGAAATAAACATTATTTGAGGACATATGTTGAAGAACAAGCTGAGAAACACATACGACTCTACCGTTACCGGTTAGCTTAAAGCTGTTAAAAACGGAGCTTATGGGCGGAAGGAACTGTAAGGTAAAAGCCAGAGGAGTTAGCGACAGGCGGCTGGTCTTAGAAATAATGGCTTCTTTGAAGTTTTGTGTTGTTTCTTGGTTGTATGTCTGTCTGTCTGTGAGTCCATGTATCACAGTAGTTTCCTGTGTCTGTGGCCGTAGGGCCAGGTGTTACTGTGGACCATCTCATCAATGAAGGCTGCTATTGAAGTCTCTCACCAAACAGACACATCTCTCCACCGTTACCGCCAGAGTAAATAATGCAGAAAATTGTGTCTGAAATGTCACATTCTGTCCTGTTTGCAACGCAGCGTATATCTTCATACATTTAAATCCTTCTCTCTGTTCTTGCTCATGAAAAACTATACCCACCGTGCCATCTATTTACAAGCCTGACTGCATAACGCCTGCTACTAATCGCCCAAGAGATGGTCGTATATCAGTGGCACAGTTACAAAATCACCCCACTCTACTGTATAATCCGCTCTTTCCGGGCCAAGAGACCAAATAAGGGGAGCAGGCTGGGATTTGAGATGCAGACAGTGTGTATTTCTACTTGATTAAAACCCAGGCTATGACAGAAATGAGAGGCTGACTGGGACTATAAGTGAGCTTATCAGCGTGTCTGCACATGTGTGTTTTTGTTGTTTTCTTGTGAGCGAGCGGGCAGTCATGGAAGTGGGCTTGCGCTGTCAGGTGCCGAGTGGACCTGAGGCAACGGCTGCCAAAAAGACGCAAGAGCACACACACACGTACGCAGAGAAAGAGACCTGTCAGTGAGACGTCAGGATGTGTTTGCCATCTGTTTATACAGTAATTAGCAGTTACAAAGAACTAAAGCCCGGCTGGAGCGGAAAAGCATACAATTCCCTCAATACCATGTAAATGGTTCGTCAATATCTTACATTTAGCTACACATTTATCCTGTGCTGTCTGCTATGCATAAATGTTTGGGTAAAACACGATTATAAAAAAATATTTGTCTGAATTCACATATATTCTTCAAGTTGTTACAGTATCTCCGTTTAGTGAATTTGTCATGTGTGGTGGAAACCTTTCAGAATTATCCCCCCACACACGGGATAATTTTCACTTCAAAACAGGTTGCTTCAAAACAGGTAAAAAATTGGAAACTATATAAGGATTAGGATTTGCGAGAGCACCAAGGGTGTTTACAGAGGAAAAAAAACCATAGATATAACTCACAAAAACATTCACATATGAGCAAAGGCGAGAGGCTGAAAAAGAGAGACAGAAAGAAATCCAAAATAAATGTCTACGAGAACCCAAAACAAAAAAGACAATTATGGGGAGATGAAGGCATAAAGCAAAATTTAAAAAAAGAAATTAAACCTGCAAGCGACTGCTCAGGGATTCAACAGGGTCCGCTATGTTACTACCCCAAGTGCTGCAGAGCGAAGAGCAATGTGTCGTGTTACTAGATGTGGGCTAAAATGACTGACAAGATTTCTGACCAGAACATGCTTGGGATCCATTTCATTCAAAAGCAAATATGTCATATATTTCATACTGGCCAAATTTCAGTAATGATATTGCTGTAATGTTATTGCTGTAATTAAATTGCTGTAATGATATTGCTGTAATGAGATTTCTGTAATGATATTGCTGTAATGAGATTTCTGTAATGATATTGCCGTAATAATATTGCTGTAATGTTATTGCTTAATGTTATTACTGTAATGATATTGCTATGCAATTCCGCACTTGCTTGCTACGGACATGGTTGTGTATGCAGTAATTAAAATGCATCAAACTGATCAAACTTGCTCATGAAACGCCAGCAGGACGTTTTGGTACCGGAATATTAAATACAATATCTATAGCAATCTAATCCAAAAACATCAATATCTGTGAATTATCAATATTCACAGATCGGCACCATGTTCACAGGTATGTGGTCATCAAATGGTCCAAGTACATGGGTCAAACAGCTAGCAAGCTATGGCTCAATGTCAGCAGTCATGGGCACTCTCGTGTGGAGTTTCACATTCTCTAACATGTATTGCATGCAAATCTACCCTAAATGTCACTGCACTCACCCTGGTTAAATCTTCTTTCAGCGTCAAGTTGAAAATGCAAGCTTCGCCTTTATGTTCTGCCTTCCGGGCAGATCTGCCTCGAGCATGTGTTTGAAAATGTGAAACTCCCACTTGCGATGACCGGATGGTTATGAGTTTGACCTTTGGAAAGGGTGTACAGGTTCTAAAGACCTTTTGAATGAACTTCTTAAGACCTGGAAGTTCTAAAGACGTCTTGGCCAGATTCTAAAGACCGGTTGAACCTAGATGTGAAATGTACACAGGTTGCTAAGAATATAAAATGTATTGAAGAGGAGTGAAGAGAGATGAAGAGGGATGAAGGGTACAGCTGGTTGACCTGAGGCTGGACAGCATTACACCAGATTCATCCCAAGCTTGGCCCTCGCCTCCTCCGTCCTTCCCCGTCCCGTCTTTTTGAGTTTATTGTCTTCTTTTACAAGGCTAGAGCTGTTAACTTCCATCCAGCTGTATAGTTCTGGACAGATTCCACAGAACCCCCTCCCCTGGCCTATTTGGGAAATCAAGGGAATTTCCTATAATTCAAGGCACCGGATTGTTGGGAAGTTGAGACCGCCAGGTTTAATTTACACCACTAGCCATAAACTAAACAACGGTTCTTCCCAGACGCATGACTTTCCATCTGCAAATGTCTTTTATTATATCGAGTAACAGACAATTTATCTGCAGCAGGTATGGTTACAAAATTCTGGCATAAAACATTTCCAAAGTAATTCAGAAATACTTGACTGTAAGATAAATGCAAAAATTCTGTAATTTTACCAGAATTGCACAACCACTGGTTTTGATTAGAGATGGCTCGGTATTTAAGGTGCGATAAGATAACAATACTGTAGTACTTGGATATCCACCTGATCGATACTAAACAGATACCGTCTTTTTTTCCCTATTTTAAAAACAAACTGTTAATAATAGATTTGTTTGGATGCTCTTTGCTTAACCTAATCATCACACCATGTGTCGTCTCATAGATCATGGCGATATCCGATCCAGCGTTTTTGGACAGTATTGGACAGATTATGATGCTAAATGTCCATTAGTGTATTCCTAGTGTTGATTCTAATATGTCTAGTATGTCACTGGCTTTCAACAAATTCACACACGGCATTAACTAATAACTACTAAAACAAATGAAGCCCATGGGTAACCATCTGAGCAACTGGTGACCGGGAAGAAGCAATCAGAAATCCCCTGCCCGCGATAGACGTGTCATGGCAGTGAGATAGAGGTCTTCAGCAGACAGGGTCATATTATCTCCGTCAATCACCCTGCAAATCCGCTTTAACGCAGGCATCTAGCGGGACAGCCGTGGTGTCAGGGGAGCCTGAGGCGCCTTCATTACCTGCCTGTCAGCGGGTTTGTGCGCTTATATCAAGCTCCATGTGTCGCATGTCATGTCCAGGCAGGGGCCTGTCACTGTGAATTTGCCACAGGACACAAACACACACACACACCACAGGACACAAAAACAACACCAACACACACATGGGTCTAGTGAGATGAGATGGTGGTGAAGGTTGTGGGGATTGTGTCATCGGTGCTGTGTCATTATCCTCACCGCTCAAATGATTTATTACCCTGAAGAACATTACATACAGAAATAAATAATTAATCACACCTGGACTGAGCTGCTAATTTGCAAGCAGCTAAGAAGTCCCTTGGGCGATGCATATTGGGCAGCATTGCCCCGGCAGAAGAAGGGAAAACTTGTTTGTGTACCAGACCGAGGTGGTCGGGTGAGTGAGGGTTCTCTGTAACCATCAAGACTTACTGGTGGGCCAAGCAGTGTGGATAAATGCTGACCATGTTGGCTGTCAAGGAAGAAGGCTCGCTGTTATCAATACTCCCAAATGTGTTGGGTGTTGTTGCCAGTTGTGGATAAGATGAGGATAGGTTAGGTGAGAGAAAGAGGGTAAAAAACTGCTAATCATAACTACCACACCAGAGATATGGGTCATTAGTCATTTGCTTTCTTTACGCTTTTGCCTGCTTTTTACTCCTAGTCGTCTACTGTTGCTTATCCCGTCTGCGCCTAAAATGAAATACCTTTTCTATATTACCAAGGGCCATTGAGCTCTGGTAAAAAGTTCAGCGCAAAAAAGCCTCTATGTCACGATCTAGGTGTGAATAAAAACAAACCGTAAACGGCAAAAACACTATTTACTAATAACATATAAACAGCTCAGACACAACACTCACTCTATACATTGATGTGGCATCGAAAGAATATCAATCACCGTGCACCAAGACCCAGTGACTTTTATACCAAACATAATCACCAAATCTAAACCTGCTGTAACCACTCTAATCGCCCACAACTGATTCAGGTGACTTTAAACGTATACACGTGTTGTCAGGGTACTGCAATGCCCTCCTAGCCCTATACCTATAAAACATGCATGTATACCTATAATACCTATAATACATACATACTTATATATACACACCTATAATACATGTATGTATACCTATAATACCTATAATACATATATACTTACCGGTATATATATATACACCTATAATACATGTATGTATACCTATAATACCTATAATACATATTTACTTATATATATACACCTATAATACATGTATGTATACCTAAAATACCTATAATACATATATACTTACCGGTATATATATATACACCTATAATACATGTATGTATACCTATAATACCTATAATACATATATACTTATATATATAGACCTATAATACATGTATGTATACCTATAATACCTATAATACATATATACTTACCGGTATATATATATACACCTATAATACATGTATGTATACCTATAATACCTATAATACATATATACTTATATATATAGACCTATAATACATGTATGTATACCTATAATACCTATAATACATATATACTTACCGGTATATATATATACACCTATAATACATGTATGTATACCTATAATACCTATAATACATATATACTTATATATATAGACCTATAATACATGTATGTATACCTATAATACCTATAATACATATATACTTATATATATACACCTATAATACATGTATGTATACCTATAATACCTATAATACATGTATACTTATATATATATATATATATATATATACACCTATAATACATGTATGTATACCTAAAATACCTATAATACATATATACTTATATATATACACCTATAATACATGTATGTATACCTATAATACCTATAATTCATATATACTTATATATATACACCTATAATACATGTATGTATACCTAAAATACCTATAATACATATATACTTATATATATACACCTATAATACATGTATGTATACCTATAATACCTATAATACATATATACTTATATATATACACCTATAATACCTATATATGTGTGGCCTTTAGGATACAGTTAATTTCTTCCCAACCGCCAGTGAATAGATTAGATTGGATTTGGCCAACCCTGAACCACATGTACTGTGATATGTAGTTCCAGCAGACACACTCTGTAGACAAAACAAAGATCGAAAAATGTGGACCTCATGTTCATTGTTGGCAGGATTCACTGTTTCAAACAAACAACATGTTCATAAACATGACAGGGCAATATCTGTAATTTACTGTAACAATGATTAAAGACTTGAGTCCGAGATTGCCCCGTTAAATCTAGATTGTGTTCTATGCATGCCATAGTTTCTGTGGCTAGTTGTTATGTAAGACCAACAAATCTAATTTCATCACAAACACCTGTTTTCTTTTATTATTATCTGCATTTGTGTCCCTTGTCGAAGACACAATTTAAGTTTCAGCTTTCCCAAAGTTCATTGTCTGTCTTTGTGTTGGTTTATCTTTACGTATTGTTGTTCCATTCCATCTAGTCTTTGTTTTCTCCTGTGTTTCCTGGTTCATTGAACCAGTCCTCTGTTCAGGTTTTTGTTCATTTTAGTCCATTTATTAAGTCAGCCGTTCTCCTGGCGAATGTGTCCAGCTTCTTTGTGCAGCGCAGCGCTGGTATGTTTTTGTTAGATCACAGATGAGTAACAGATTTATCTATTGGTTACTATTTGACCTGACTTGGCATGTTTGTCCTTGACTAAATATGATCTATATGTTGACAAGATTTCTGACTGTCTACCCTAACAATGAGGATAAGACGGCAGGCAAGTAGAAACAGGAGAGAACATTTCAGTCAATGAAAGGCCAGGTACAAATGTGCAAAACACTTTTTTCTAAAAGTGCCATGTGAGTCATGAGTTCACTTGCTTGTCTGTACATTCCCCACAAAAAAACGAAACAGTCAAATAACCTTTCTTTTGCAAAAAAAACAATCTTTCACACAAACCCTCGTATTTCTGAAATTCTGCTATAATGGCAAATTCAGAGAACCATTTATAATAATTAGATCCTAATGAGCACTCCTTGATGGTGGGTGTCATTTTCAAGACCAAACTAGGGTTAACACAATGTCCGATTCCAAACACAAAAACATCTCCTCTCACCAATCCTTCGTTTACTATTGGTGTAAGCAGGTCACTTCTTTTATTCTGAGATATCCTATGTCAGTTTTGCACAATGTTTTCCTTAAGGAGTATTTATTTGACCTGCCAGTAATGGGCATGTCTGTTGGTCACTGTAGTAATCAACACATAGCTGGTATTAATTATATAATGTGTAGTGTCTTCCTTGTATCTGAGAGAATAATGTCACTGAGGATTGCGGTACCCCATATTGGGGTCACCTAACTAAATATTGGGCACTAGATCACTCTCTCTGCTGGAAATCTTCCCGTTCTGTCACCTCGTTCCCTTGCTAAGTCCACTAGCGTCCTGGTCGAAGCCTGTATTTGCTATATTCGCCACAAGGCCACTTCTGTTCTCTTAGCCGTCACTCATCCCAATAGTTGAACTTGCAGAGCATCTGACCATTTTCAGAAAACATCTCCCCGCACCGTTGTCTTCGTGAACTTGCACTTTTCATGTTTTTTATTTGTGTTGTCTTTTTTTGCGGATCGTTGCTGAAACCCAATTCATTGCGTGGCAGAGTGTACTTATTGCTTTGGATAAGAGCGTCCACTAAACAACTGAGATGTACAATATAAATGTAAATATATTTCTGTCCACATAGACAACCAAAGATGGGCTGTCCATAAGGCAGTTGAGTGAAAAAACAATGGCTATTTTAACGTTAGCTCAGTGGACCAATGCTCTATCTGCCTGGCCCAATTTCTGGCCCGGACCGTCTCTGAGACAGACGCTGGCTGTAAGCAGCAGGAGCGGCGTCTCGCCGGTTGCAAATCTCTGGAAATCGCAAAAAGTCTCACACGTTCAACACTGTGAATAATACCCCCATAAAAGCCCAGTAGCTAGTTCGGGTCACGCACCTGCAATTACTGACACCTTCAGGTTCTATTACTGATCTCTCGTCAAAAAGGAAGCGATGCTGACTGACAATATTGGATTTAGCTTTTGGTTGTCTTAAGGCCTGAGGCGGTTACCAAACCACATCCTAATATATTTCTAGCGCAGTCCCTTCTGAGAGTTGGGGGAGGGGTGTTCTAAATTAGTCTTGGAGGTTACATCGAGTTTTTCTGTGAGAGCTCAGTCAGACAACACATCAGCGATGGTATTGATTAAACATGCCTCCAAAACGGTTCGGCGTGCTATTTGTCGCGTCGGGATCGGACCGAGATTTCGAGTCGTTGATGTTTTCGGGGTGATATTAGTGAGCCTATTGATTCATTTGCTTTTTCTTCCAGCAGGAAACTTGACGTTTTCCGCAAAGGTATTGATTCCAGGGCTCCTAATGGTTGCCGGGAGCCGTCGACTGGGTCAAACGCACATGCTTACGTGCACACACTAATGCAAAGACTCACCAGACACAACCGTGTTATACTGGGACTATTGAAGAGGGTGGGAAAGATGGGTGGTGGAAAGGAAGCGAGAGAGGAAATAAGTATCTGGTGCTGAGCAGTTGTAGCTGAGAGGCAGATCTAAGGCCTGACAACGCAGAGTTAACCTTAACTCTGTCCCATAAAAACCTAAGCTAAACCCTAAACCCAAATGGTAAATTTTACCTAGAAAACGTCCTTTTCCCTGTGGGATATACATCCGCAGATATATCTTCCTTGTTTCCCGGGGGGTCTTTCTGGTTTTCGGTTTTCAGGAAAAAAAATAGAATCATAATCAGTATTAGAGTCACCTCAAATTAGACACACACAGACGAGGTCTTTCAAGAGAAAACAGCACGAGTGGCCAGTCATTAGAAGCATTTCCAAAATCACATGACACGGGAAAGTTAAGGCAGGAAACAAACGTGTGCTAACTGATCACATCCAGTGAGTCAGAGGGAAAGAATGGAAGTATGTCCACTGGTCTGTGGAGGAAAGCAACACTAGGGGCCGGCAGGACACTTTAACTGCAGATGTGAGGGCTGAAGTGAGTTCGTAGAAATCTGTGGTAGAGCGTGGTCACATTGAAACGAAAGCAGATGGGCCAAAACAGGGTGGGAGTGATGACGTCTAACAAAGAATGTTGTTTTTCCAAAAGTGACCTATGTCCTTAAATAGAATCGTGCCACAGATATCAACTGACAATATCTAATCAGACTTTGTACACAGCGTTGCCTAGATAGAACTGGCAGAGCTGCTATGTAGCAGGTGCAACATGAAAATGGACAAACCATATGACGGTCGTCCTTCACGTCCACACAAAAACACTTTTTTTGTCTGATTCAATCTAGTCTACAGCTCCTCTAGTAGCAATGAACACACTCACACACACTGACACACATGTTTTCTTGTCTCTGTACAGATGACGACACCACGGCCCTCTCGTTTGGGATACAGAGATGGAATCAGGGGTGTTATATATCATTAAGGGGCCAGTGTCCCAAACAACACACCACTCTCCCTTCATCGTAAGCAGTCCAGTGAAGGTAATAGGGAACAAATTTCTCACTTTCTCTTTCAAGTGTCTCCTCTCTTTCTTTTCATCTCTTGTTCTTACTGTCTGTTTTTTCCCTGCTGCCGTCATTCATGACTTTTAATCTCTCAAAAATTATTCTGAAATAACTCATCTGTGCCTGCAGTTTAACCGTTAGAAGATAAACCACCACTTGACAGGTGTAGTTGTCTCAATGTAATATGTAACTGCTCAAGATTATCTGACGCTGGTTTTCTATTTTTCTCCCACACACACACACACACACACACAGTCACAGCCAGCCGTGTGAGGGAGGCTGACCTTTTAATAAGCTCTTTGTGTTCATCCGCCCATTTAGTTTGTTGAATCCTAATTACTTGCAGAGAGAATGTGCACACAACACGACAGTCTTCTCTCAGCATGTGACTCGCTGTTTTTTATCTACAGATACCAAGTCGGGTTCATCTCCCAAATAGCTCATTTTCGGTTAAAAAAAAAACACGTCTCCGGGTGCGGAAATCTAGTTGAAATGATGTTGTCGATATCAAACAGAATCAATGAATTGTTTGGAGAGAATAATGTTGTCTATGAATAACACTGACAGGAGGAAAAACTGAAAAAATACATGCCAAGTACTTTATTCTTGTTTTCTGTCAGCACCCTATTGTTTTATAAAAAATGTGCCAACGCCAATAAAGATAATATAATGTAAAGCATACTTCAAGGGACAGACGGCACTTTGAATTGGATTGCAGAAGTCAGTCCGACAATTCAGATTTTAATTCCGACTGCTCTCCAGATCTCAGAAACCACCCCTCAGTTTCCCATTATAACAAGCATTTACGTTTTCCATTAATAAATATGTTAGTATTAAGTTTGGTTGGTCACAGGTCGCAGGTCGTGAGCCAGGATAATGCGCAGCGAATTGGCAACCTGGCTACAATAAACGTCCATACTGTTCGAAGGGACAGAGTGCCCAGGTGGGATTTAGGCTGACACGTGATCAATAACTACTATCATATGACGTGTCATGCGCATTGCCTAATTTATGATGCTTAACTAACTGTCTCATTTAATTAGTATGTTCTCTGACCGCTGAGCTCGGGACCTCATATGTATATACCCCGGTTGAACCAACCAAGTCATGGATATTTACTTAAGATTTTGTAACGACTCAGATTAATTTAGATGCAGTATGCAGACACACGATAATGCCAAACTTATGTGGCCACCCTTCCTAATGTTTGGAATCAGGCATTTCAGCCACACCAAGTTGCTTACAGGTGCATCAAATCCAGCACATTGCCCTTAAATCTCCCTAGACAAACATTTTTAGTACAACGGGTCGAACTGAAGAGCTCAGTGACTTTCAACGTGGCACTGTCATGGGATGCCACCTTTGCCACAAGTCAGTTTGTGCCATTTCTGCCTGTTTGGAGGCCTCACATCACTCACGTCAGCGTGCGCAGTGCCCAGACCTCAACCACACTGAACACCTTTGGAATGAACTAGATTGGCGATTGCGAGTCACACGTTCTGATAGTGACGTCGCTTCCGCAACAACTGTGCACTCTTTGTCAGAGGATGGAGCGTCAATTACTGGTATGCAATGACATGAATAATTAAGTCCTAATTAACCTGCCAGAATTAATTAACTCTTTGTTGCAATTAGTGTCATCCAGGGTCCACTGCACATTAGACTGAGAGTCAATTAGGATGATTCCTGATTAAATGAATGTGACTCACCCGATATTCCCTATACAGCGCACTAGGGCTCTTGTTCAAAGTAGTGCACTACCAAGGGAATAGTGTGTTATTCGAGACGAGACATTATGAACGGATCCACTATGTAGATGCTTAGACGTTCTGTAAAGGGGCCAGGCACACGGGACTATAAAAGAATCCGGCATGAGTCTTAGAAGACACAGATGCACTGAGTCGGTAGGCTTTTAAGATGTGTTCACCTGGTTGAATAAGAAAAGCACAAAATATGCCTTTGAACATTCCTCTTTCAACATTCACAAGTGCATGCCCCAGGCCAATGCAGAAAAGATCAAATGACTTAAGTAACTTAAACATAAAAGATAAATGACGCATGACTACGATAAAATGAAACATCTTTACCACCATTATTTACCCGACGTTCACTACCTGGGAAATGTTCTAGTGTTACTGTAACAAATGAAATGGTTTAGTGTCTCAGACTGTGCAAGCCATGTCTGCCAAATGACTCCCTATTGTCTATCTAGTGCACTACTTTAAAATGCAGCCCTGAACTAGTGCACACTTTTATGTGGGATATGGGTGCCAATACATCAACTCTTCCTTGAACAAACGTTACTGGGGACTTACTGCTTGCCAGGCCTGCCCAGGAAACCAGAAATCCTTGAGTGCAAACGAACCCAAACACACACTGATACAGGTGTGCACATGCTAACACACATGCTAACACACATGCTAACACACATGCTAACACACATGCTAACACACATGCTAACACACATGCTAACACATGCCATCTACACAGACACACTGTTACAAGTACAGTGTTTAAACAAATCTCAGATGAGCTTCAGAAAGAGTGTAAAATAACCAAGCAACCGTTACTTGTTCATTTTATTGCTGTCAAAACACGGTGGTTTGGTTTCAAAACTCAAACTATCTCTCTAAGGTTTCAGTTGGTTAAACTGGGGTTAATTTAGTATAATATCGTTTTTTTCTTCTTCCAGAGAAGATAATGTGTTTGAGTCCAGGTGAAACCCTAACCCTCAGTATTGTGTTGGGGAAGGTTCTCCACGGGCCCATACTGTGCATCCAAACAGCACTCTGTGCACATTCTATTGTCTATGCCTCATTGGCCCAGCTTGAAAGTAGTGCATGACATAACAGATATGGTGCTATTTGGGAGAGACAAGCAGGCCTAAACAGCTGGGGGATATCAGTAGAGCCAGGCACCAGACCAAACCAGGTGGCTGATGGGAAGAGTCACAGAACACATGTTCTCCAGTTCCAGTCACACAGTCACCACTAGTAAGCAGATAACCAATATCATGAACTAAGTAGGAGCTCATATTCAGAGCCATTTATTATTACTGGGCTGTGGGGTTGACCCTTCTAGCAACATCATAAGATATATGAACAAACTTGCAAGTACATTTTACACAGGTAAGTAGCTACCAGCAAGGACCGTGTTAGCAGAAAGCAAGACAAGTACAGCCATCAAAAAATTAAAAAACCGTCAACAGGGTGTTAGCTTTAAAGCTGTCCTAGCTTCAAAGGGACGCTAATTTCACAATTTGAGGGCTTGGACAGAGAACAGCTCTGACTGGCGCGTGTACTACAAGACTGCGGCTCTTCCCGTAGACAAGCGCCCACATTCTTATAGTACACGTTTCATCTGAGTTTCATCCGGATGCCTGTGGAGTGTTGTGGAACGATCTGCGATCTGCGGCGTTACGGTTGCGTGGCACTCATTAGTGAAACTACCACTATATTGAATAGAGAGGGTTTTTTTCTGGACCTTTTGGCAAAACTCCAGGTCTAATGTCAGTGATAAACTATACATACGCAGATATGTGCTAGAGCTTCCGCCTCAGTCATTCAGCTTATTTGAACAAAACAAACCAACCATGGGCTAGTCTTGCTCTCTCACGCCTTATAAGCAACATAGATTCTCAGCTTCTTCGCCCAAGGCAGTCTGCTGATAAATCAGAGCAAACGCTATTTGTAGTCCCGGGAGTTCTCCGTGGTTATTTCAGAACAATTACATGGAGAGGAGAACTTGCACAATGACAACACCTACTGTACTGTAAAAATAACAGAAGAGCAATGTGTTGTTGCATACCGGTATATGCCAATAGTTCTGCTTGATAGTCTGCCCATGAAGCTAATGCATCACTGGACACAAATGTCAATGCAAGATCCATAGTAGAATAAATGTAAGAGAAAAGCTACCTCACTCTACGGCGTCCTGATAGCGTAAAATGAATATGTGAATTAACACTGATTGATTTTGTTTTAAACCTACATCTGCAATGGCGTCTTATTCCTGTTAGGTTTTATTTAATATTCCCGCTAAAAGAAAAACAGAAACATAAAATGACACAGAAATTAATGGTTCCAAGATTATCATAGCAGATTTTATATCCGAATTCAACAAAACGGTAATTATGTGGACAGCGTTGAATCGACGGAGAGTTTCTTCCTCAGTATTCCAGAAAATGTCTCACTCAAATGTGCCACAGTGAGTGACAAAACGATACACTCATGAGAAACTCTCTCTGTGTGTCAACATACATAAACACACACGCGAACCCACACGCTCGCACACACATGTAACAAAGACATGTGTCAGCTTGTTATTAGCCCCAGACAGCCTGGTACTAACGGGAGCTACAGCTCAGCCCGGGCTGGGAAGGTGATGCCCAGTGACGGGTCCGGGGTGAGAGAACCCTCCCATGGTCCTTTGTCTTCCGTTCGGCATGCCTGGACACACTGAAAGGCCCCTGAAGGACCCCCTCCATGACAGACACTTGAAGGAGGTCTTCAACATATCGCTAGTGACCGTCGACACTTAAACCAAACCTACAAAGATAGACCATAAAGAGAAAGAGAGACAGCGAGAGCGAGATACGAATATCCTTTTAATTGGAATGTTTTAATGGTTTCATACAAATATATTTAAAGTCTGATAGGTGCATTATTGTGATCCTATCAGGGATACCGTGTTTGATACCTTATTTGTTGACTAATAATTTAGACTGGGAGCTCTGAATTTGATAAACGACAGAATCAGTTATAAAACTCAAGGACAAATGATAGACTCCATCCAGAGATTTCATTAAAGTAGATGAGGCATTCATAAAAAGCACCCGAGCTTCAGCTAGCAGGGAAATAAATGTTGCTTGAATAATCTCTTCTAGGCTGATGTGACAGACATGGTTTGTTCCATCTAAAAGAAAACACATTCTAATCTTTGGCTTATTCACCAACTCATTATTGTGTGTTTTACTGTACACATAACATAATGATTTTGTATACTTGGCTGACGTGTCAGACATGATTTGTTACTATAAAAGAAACACATTTTTAATCTTTCGCTTCTCATTAATGTGTTAATGTGTTTTTAAAGAAAGATTTTATCAAACCAAATCCCAAGATATTTGTAAGAACACTATGTACAAAAGAACCGTTGAGCGTAGTAATTTCAGGGTCACCCAAACCAAGATTCTGTGATAAAAGAATTAGCATATACTTAGCTTGATTTGCTTTTAATACCAGCCGAGCTTTGAGTCCAAAAATTCGTTTTGTCACAGTTGGAAATTAGACAGCAGGTGTGGAACAGCCAGATTAACAGGGAGCTGAGCTTGTAGTACGAGTCATCAGTTCACAAATTAAATGGGCCATTTCTTACAGAGTTATAGGTCTAATTAATAGACAGAATAAACAATATAGAACCAAACATTTAATAATGTAATAACATGGCTTTTATATTGTTTGGTTTTAACTACACTAGCTGGCCAGCAATGCAATAATGAGCAACACCTCTATGTGTTTTACGAGTGTAGAAACATATCATGTTGTTGTGAGTCTTTGACATGGATAAACCTTTCAATGCAGATGTGAACAAAGCACTGGCAAAATGGCACTAATATATATGCTGGGCATGAATGAAACTGAATTATTAGTGTTTTGTGCACAGCAGGAACATTGAGAATGTCAAAATGCTAGGATTTGAATGTTTGTTTGTTCCCCCAGTGGGCGACCTGCACCTCGAGTGTCACAACGTAGACAGGAAGTAGAGCCCAGTGAGTAAAACATGTCACCATCACATCACTGCTCCATTCATAGTAAGTAGAAGCCAGTAGTTTGACAGAATTTTTTTTTGGTTTGTCAATGCAGAAAATAAATGTCATCTTGGTAACCGTGATTTTCTCCCAAGTACCCTTCAAATGTAAAAAACTGAATATAATTCATGGCATGGTGAATTTGGTGGTGTTTAGCCTGTGCGTGAACTGGATAATACAGAGATTAGAAAGAGAAACAGAGAGACGGAGACAGGGAAAGAGACGGAGCGAGACAGCTACAGAAACATGCACACGCACACTTTACAGGATATGTTACATTTCTCACTCTACATGCTCCATCCAGAACAAACATCCCAGCTCTACAGCAGCGTTCCCACCCGTTATGTTGTTGAGGTAGCAGGTTTACGTTACCCGGAAGGGGACCAGAGTAGACCCACGCAAGGCACAACTGGCACCGAGCTATCCCAGTCCTCGGGAAACCCAGTCAACAGCCAACAGCCGAGCCAAGTCTTAGGTTCATTCGGTGAAACGTGCGACATTTTCTAAAGTTCAACATTTTCAAGGAGCTTAATCCCTCTGTGACTGGCTGGCTGCTTTGACTTGTCGTCGGCTGCTCAATCCAGAATTCTTCAAACTTCAGGTATCAAAGGACCTCAGTGTCACAATCAGGAGACAACCTGGCATCTCCATTCTTGCCAATGAGGTTGTTCTTGAGCGTACATGGAATTTAGTAACCACTATACTGCAGATAATGTCATAGCTTGTGCTAAGATAACCGCTCATACAATGCATTTGTGTGTTCAACATAAAAAATGTCTTGGGACAGGGAGTTTTTTTCCGATGCTCCTTCTTCTACTGTCGTAACAAACAGATGTGTGGTATTTGAGAGTGTGTTGCTGACTGAGAAGGGCAGAGCGCCACTTTAAACGCATGACCTTCCTGACATGGAACATTCTAGACAGGAGCAACTCAAAAACCCCACATAGAGCATTCTACACTCCACTACAGCCACATGCGTGACAATTATAGCCATATGGTCTTGAGAACTACCATCGCTAAATCGTAGACCATTATCACCATAGCACACACTTGCCTCTCTCGGGTACAAAGCACAGAAACTAGGGGAGAGGTGATGAGAGAACACTCTACATATCTATTTATCATCACACACCCTGCAGGCAATATATGTGTCTGGTGATAAAACTCCAAACCACATAAATCTGTTTGGATAAAACTATCCAACTTAGCCCCAAAATAATAAAGCGGCTGACTGCTATAGAACTGATAAGACACCCTGTTCGCAGCGAACGCTGGTCTGAGGTCAGTGCCCCTACGCCTACCCTGTTGGGCAGTTTATCAAAGGGTTTATAAAGCTTGGCGAATATATGTGTCTTTTAATAGAGCACGCTGTTAAGCCCATAAAAAATCAATTTATGGAATAAAAGTGTTTTTGGCAGCAAAACCTCAGCAAAAAATCTCCCATCCTCCAACTCATAGTTTCTATACCTGTTGTAGGGGGCCCTAATGAACCATATGTATCTAATATACTCGTATGTATCTAATATACTCGTATGCATCTAATATACTCATATCCAATATACTCGTATGTATCCAATAAACCCGTATGCATCCAGTATACTCGTATGCATCTAATATACTCGTATGTATCTAATATACTCGTATGCATGTACTCGTATGCATCTAATATACTCATATGCATCTAATATACTCGTATGCATCTAATATACTCGTATGTATCTACTATACTCTTATGCATCTAATATACTCATATGTATCCAATATACTCGTATGTATCTCATATACTCGTATGTATCTAATATACTCGTATGCATCTACTATACTGTTATGCATCTAATATACTCTTATGCATCTACTATACTGTTATGCATCTAATATACTCGTATGCATCTAATATACTCATATGTATCTAATATACTCATATGTATCTAATATACATAAGAAACAATGACAAAACAGCCCACACTGTTAGTAACTTCGCCAACTCTAAAGAAAAAGGCTAAGAAAACCTAAAGGCCCCAATAACTGTTTGAGCAAAAAGTCTGTGATGGACGTGAAAGAGCATGCAATGACATCGGCGGTACATCAAGAGCAGCTTAACTGCACAGAGTTTCATTAACCACTGCCCCCCCCTGTCCCCCACCGCCCCGGGCATCACCTTTATCACCTAACACATGCCACTGACCCCGTGACCCCCTACACCAAAGCTACCTAGAAAGGTCCTTCACAGAGCGAGGCGTGACTAACGCGAGAGCCCGGTGTCTCTGCTTCGTGGTATGGGACCGTACCATCCAGCAACAGAGGGGCTTGTCACCACATACAGAGCCGGACAATACCCAAGACCCAGCACCTCCCCCTCCATGGGGCACCCCACCCCCATCCTCCTCTGCCCATTCATGGAACCTTCTTTCAGGAGGCTCTTTCAGGAGTGCCAGTAAACGGACTGTTTTTTAAAACAACCAGTTGGAATGTGCAGAGTCACAAAGAGAGGGAGAAGGAGAGAGAGAGCACGGGAAAGTGGGAAGAAAAAGGAAGAGTGAGATTCCTTAGAAGCCCTAGAAGGCTTTCGAAACGTCCCATAATTCTCTTTCTGACTCGACACAAATCTCCTTCTTCAGACGGACAGGGAACCTCTTTTGGTAGAACGCTTCATCTGTGAGACTTGTATCACACAGCCCGACAGTCAGAAACAAGCGGTCTTAACCTTGACGCTCAAACTTTTGTCTTTGGGTGCCTGTGTGTGTCAGGGCGTCTGCGTGTGGAGATGTGTGCGCGGGAGCGGAGGCAGCTTGAGGCCTTATGATGGATGAGAAGCCAGAGCCGTGGATAACTGCCTGTCCTGGTTAAGCCACTCTCGACCTGAGAACCCACTCAACTCCACACGGCGCATCATAGCAGAGTAAAACACAAGAGTTTAGCACGCACAGTCAATAGCACAGCAGAGCAGAGTCTAACATGGCCAAGTCTAGCACACAACTGACTAACTAACAGTTGTCAGAGCACAGCCCATGAATCATACACCACCGAATTAGTCTCAAACACAAACGTATAGCACATTAACCGCACTGAGTGCGGGCATTTATCAATTAATTAATCAGACCACGTCGTTAGCAGGCAGATCGAGCCAACCGAAACTGACCCAAAATCGTCCCTTCGCGTTTATTTCTGATCCATCTGTGAGTTTGCCACTGGCTTCGGCCGGAGACGTCACATGGCTATGAGGATGTGTGAAATGTTTAACAGCAAAGTGTTGAGCTCGTGACATGTTCTAATGTGGTCAAGATGTAAGCCACAGCTCTCCTAACTGAGATGTATATAAGCGGACGAGTGTTTGTGTCAATGTGTCCATGTGTGCACGTAGCCAATAAAATATTTATATTTTCTATGTCTACGACTTCTGTGAATGCCGGTCTATTGGCCAGACCAAATGTGAATATCCATGAGACACAATAAGTGTCCAGACAACCGTTGAACAATGCCTTGGAGGACACCTTTAAAGCAAAGAGACAAATGATTTAAATTTGCAGGCAGCCATCCTATTGCCTCCAACTGCAGGACATGATGCAGTCATTTTTTAATAATGTCAACGGATTCAACATGTCAAATCATCGTTGTTCGGCGACACTGTGTGGGCTATCTTGATGTCTTTCTGCACATGTGTCACGAGTGAGGATTCAACCTGTGTAATACCTGTGTAATTAGTTGGGTAATTGGTTTAGCATATTGCACACACCAGGTAGGGGGGTTTGTATTTAAGTTGAGCGTTTGCGTTTTCACATTGTTCAGCATGTGTTGTATTAGGGAATATGTATTAGGAAATATTATTGATGTGTTTTGGTTAGTCGCCTGTTACGCGCAGTTTAAGTTTCACTTTCACAGTGTATATGTTTTACCGTTCGTTGCTACGTGTTTGTTTTCATTGTTTAAATAAATACCACAAACGCACTGTCCTGGCTCTGCAGTTGACCTGCACTACACCTGAATGGTTCGTGACTACATAGCTTAAATACATTTTCGTGGTCTTGTGTTTACTTCCTGTCTATGAAGATTGTCCTATCAGGCAAAGACTTGACTCAACCATAAAACAAGAGACTGTCTGTCTGTTCTGCTAACCATAAAAAGCGCCTAAGGCATAAAAGAAGAAAAAAGGCGTTTACCGGGAAAAATCCTGGAAGTTGTGAATCTGTCTGTGCCAAGTAAAGGTTTGATTCTCATGCAGGATGATCCTGTTCCATGTGTTTTCTAACAACTGTTGAATGATTGTAATCCCTACATTCAGAAACAGCAGCTCTGCTTAGATAGACAACTCGAACTGTAGGTGGACAATATGGACTCATTCAATTGAGCACTAGCTGGACAGTATGGACTCATCCATAACTAGAGCCCTAAGCGGACAGAATAGACTCACCCACAATTTGAGTTCTGATCAGAAACTATGGTCTCATCCATTACTAGAGCCCAGGGTGGACAGAATGGACTCATCCACTATTAGAGACCTAGGTGGACAGTATGGTCTCATTCACTATAGAGACCTGGGTGGACAGAATGGACTCATCCACTATTAGAGAACTGGGTGGACAGTATGGACTCATTCACTATAGAGACCTGGGTGGACAGAATGGACTCATCCACTATTAGAGACCTGGGTGGACAGTATGGTCTCATTCACTATAGAGACCTGGGTGGACAGTATGGACTCATCCACTATTAGAGACCTGGGTGAACAGAATGGACTCATCCACTATTGGAGACCTGGGTGGACAGTATGGACTCATCCACTATTAGAGACCTGGGTGGACAGAATGGACTCATCCATATTAGAGACCTGGGTGGACAGTATGGTCTCATTCACTATAGAGACCTGGGTGGACAGAATGGACTCATCCACTATTAGAGACCTGGGTGGACAGTATGGTCTCATTCACAATTAGAGACCTGGGTGGACAGTATGGACTCATCCACTATTAGAGACCTGGGTGAACAGAATGGACTCATCCACTATTGGAGACCTGGGTGGACAGTATGGACTCATCCACTATTAGAGACCTGGGTGGACAGAATGGACTCATCCACTATTAGAGACCTGGGTGGACAGAATGGACTCATCCACTATTAGAGACCTGGGTGGACAGTATGGTCTCATTCACAATTAGAGACCTGGGTGGACAGTATGGACTCATCCACTATTAGAGACCTGGGTGAACAGAATGGACTCATCCACTATTGAAGACCTGGGTGGACAGTATGGACTCATCCACTATTAGAGACCTGGGTGGACAGAATGGACTCATCCATATTAGAGACCTGGGTGGACAGTATGGACTCATCCACTATTAGAGACATGGGTGGACAGTATGGACTCATCCACTATTAGAGACCTGGGTGAACAGAATGGACTCATCCACTATTGGAGACATGGGTGGACAGTATGGACTCATCCACTATTAGAGACCTGGGTGAACAGAATGGACTCATCCACTATTGGAGACCTGGGTGGACAGTATGGACTCATCCACTATTAGAGACCTGGGTGGACAGTATGGTCTCATTCACTATAGAGACCTGGGAGGACAGAATGGACTCATCCACTATTAGAGACCTGGGTGGACAGAATGGACTCATCCACTATTAGAGACCTGGGTGGACAGTATGGTCTCATTCACTATAGAGACCTGGGTGGACAGTATGGACTCATCCACTATTAAAGACCTGGGTGGACAGTATGGACTCATTCACTATAGAGACCTGGGTGGACAGTATGGACTCATCCACTATTAGAGACCTGGGTGAACAGAATGGACTCATCCACTATTGAAGACCTGGGTGGACAGTATGGACTCATCCACTATTAGAGACCTGGGTGGACAGAATGGACTCATCCATATTAGAGACCTGGGTGGACAGTATGGACTCATCCACTATTAGAGACCTGGGTGAACAGAATGGACTCATCCACTATTGGAGACATGGGTGGACAGTATGGACTCATCCACTATTAGAGACCTGGGTGAACAGTATGGACTCATCCACTATTAGAGACCTGGGTGGACAGTATGGTCTCATTCACTATAGAGACCTGGGAGGACAGAATGGACTCATCCACTATTAGAGACCTGGGTGGACAGAATGGACTCATCCACTATTAGAGACCTGGGTGGACAGTATGGTCTCATTCACTATAGAGACCTGGGTGGACAGTATGGACTCATCCACTATTAAAGACCTGGGTGGACAGTATGGACTCATTCACTATAGAGACCTGGGTGGACAGTATGGACTCATCCACTATTAGAGACCTGGGTGGACAGTATGGACTCATCCACTATTAGAGACCTGGGTGGACAGTATGGACTCATCCACTATTAGAGACCTGGGTGGACAGAATGGACTCATCCATATTAGAGACCTGGGTGGACAGTATGGACTCATCCACTATTAGATACCTCGGTGGACTGAACAGACTCATCCATCTTAATCTTCACGTAGGCCTACTCCACAAACTATACATAAGACTGATCCCTAATCAGATAAAACACGGCCATGGTAGGGGGCTGCACACCCTGGCAAAAATCACATGTTGTTCTCTAGAAAATCATTCTTCTAGAACAAGAACAATGTTATTCACAAATCAGTTCAAATAGCTAAACCAGGCAGTTGAATTGATAGGATGTCACAGCTGAGTAGAAATGTTGGGAAATGTTTTATATGTATGCAAAATGCGAAAAAGCACATCCAAACCCTAACAATACGAAAATACATGTATTTATGAAAAAGGCTGTGTTCGTTTGTATTTATTCTATTGATAATAACGTCTAAAACCCGTGTTGTGGTGTCTGCACATACATAACAGCTGATCGATAAAATCAAATAGCGGGGAACAATAGCCTGGCGCACCACAAGGCGCCTGCATATCCCGTTACTGGACGTGCACGCGTACAGTACACGCACGCACACACAGACGCCTTATTTACCTCACGCACGCAGAAACCCATTCAGCCCATTCACCAAGTGCTAAAAAGCCTGTAAATCAGCGCTGGTGTCGCGTATGCACATTGCTTTGTTTAATCAATCACAATATCGAAGCAATAATAGTAACACTAATAATAGTAATAACAGCCTATATGGGTTATCGTACAATTTGGTCATTAGTAACCGACCATAAAATGATTGGGTCTGATGTAAATCCAGTCAAAACCCGGATAAATCAGTCTACAGTCAATAATTGCATTCATATCTTGGTAACACAAACATTTGCACTATTTCACCGGTTTAAACCAATAATTCATAACGCATTATAAACGTGCACCTGGCATCCTGCAGGCGTGCATATTTAATTCCCATTATCTATACAGATATTAATATATTTAATACATGTTAATATCAGCTAGTAGTCTACGGGGGTCCTACCATTTGGCAGGTTTCCGGGCACCTGAGACGTATTTCCCAAAGACTGACAAACTAAAAGAAGTCCAACAACCAAGTCGAATATCTTCACACCCGCCATATCCGAGATCCAAGACTGATTGCACTGCTTCTCTTCTTTAAATGTATTTATCAGGCACCAGAAACCCTAGAGGGGTCCAAACGTGCACACCAAACGTGCACACTCCACTCAGAACTCCAAAGTCAGGTCTGCAATAGAAAGACAGCTGTCCAGGCGTTCGGCGGAACTGTGTGGTGCGCTGATTTGCACAGTGCGAATATCGTGTGCTGTTGTGTGCGTGCGTGCGTGCCTGCGTTGAGTGAGTGAGTGAGAGAGTGAGTTAAAGAGACTATTGGGTAAATGCGCGCGTAGGCTCGTCCGTGCACGCAGGTTCCCCAGACAAACAAGCAACCCGGTTCAAAATAGTCGGGTCACCCCAGCAGCTCCGCGCACACAGCTCTCAGGAGGATGTGTAATGTGTCTCATTCATACTCGGAAAAGAGGAGGTGTAATAATGTGAGTTGGATTCCCGGGACCGTGAGCAGCTTCTTCCGTCGTCACCGGATCACTACTGTTTTGCTTTGGTCACTCTATGCAAACCTGTGGTCAACAGGACCATGTCAGACCATGACTATCCCCGGGTTGCATTCACTTAACAACGGGATAGTTGACCCTTCCGTGACACAGTAGAGATCAACAGGTAAACTCACAACAGGTAAACTCACAGCAGGTAAACTCACAACAGGTAAACCCACAACAGGTAAACTCACAGCAGGTAAACACACTCTACGAGTAAGTTTGTTTTTTCAATTAACTAATTAGGTCGTTGTTAAAATAATTTCCTACATTGCTCGCTCATTTTTAAGGCTTTGCCAAATAATATGCAGGTATGTGAATGTTAAAAGTCATCTAGAAATAAAGGTTTCAATGCATATTCATGATTATCTGCCGAAATCTTGGGTCAAGATAGTTTGTCATAACAATAAAAAAAATCCACGCGCGCGCGCACCCACACGCACACACTTCTGACGTTGGGTGGCGCATATGAACTTGTTTAGCGCCGGATTGGGCCGAAATGGCGCCCTCTTTTGACGACCAAGAAGGAAAGGAATGCAAGTAATGTAATATCATTCAGATATTATTTAAAATGTCTAATTATTATATTTCACTTGAAAATGTAGAAATGTAAAGTATCTGCTCTTTAATCACTGCATTAGGTTGTCTTCTTTCTCAGGAGTTCTTAAATGTACCATTTCAACATTGGGCAGCAGTTACTACAGAAACGTGTTTCTGGCAGCAGGGTTGGAAAGCCATATTAGACCAAAAGCCCTCAGGTGAGCCTTTTGGTCTAATATGGCTCCATGCCCACGTCATGGAACTCATCGTCATTAGTCCACCTTTACTTGGCCCGGATTATATCCAAGAAGAAGTTGCCACACAATTTGAAATGAATCCATTTGCACCATGGGACTACTGTTGACTGTGCGTCGCTACGCTACCAGTCATGGAAAAGCTTAATGATGAACAGATCATTTTCATTGAATAAAAAGCTCCTTTATATGGAACCTGGAAAGCTTACCTGGACATCTTATAATCAGCCAAAGCACTTCACGTCAGTCATTTGGATGATGTAAAGTGGAACATATCTTTTTTTTCACGCTACATAAAATTGTAGACAGCAATATATTTTTAAGTTGAGTCGGTAACAGAAAGTCAGGCTTAGTGGGAACTAATTCTCCAGAAAAAAAAGACATTTTGAAAAATGTTTTGGTGAAACTCCACACTGCCAAACCTTTAAAGCCCTTTAATTCTCAGTTAAACGCACAGTCAGCCATAACCCAAACGCCCTGTTTCATTCAATAGCAGTTCTATATCTAATTATCCCATGGCGGTGTTGTGTATAGCAGCACTAATAATGTCCATTATCAGTGCAAGTAATTGGAACTGCGATAATAAAATGGCCAGAAAAAGTCTTGAATTGTGGAACAATATACTCTTTAAGTATCACGTTTGTAGAACGTTGGTTGAATCCTTTTACCAATTCAGCTTTCCTGTCTCTCACATCTCTCTGACAGTCCCCTGCCTTTGGTTCAACAACACTGCTGAATAAGTCAAATACACCAATAGTCAGATAACTTCCGGATATTCCCATGCAGTTCTATACCTATTCATGCTCCTGTATTCATGCTCCTGTAATACGTACATGTCACTATTGGCGCTTTTCCACTGCACAGAACCAGCTCGCCTCAGCTTGACTCGACTCAGCTTTTTTGGTTTTCCACAGGGTAAAAGTTGTACCTGTACCTGTATATAAATAGTTTGGCTAGAGATTGCGTGAGAGCTGTACATATTATCCATTACGAATACTATGGCAAACCGAAAGAATGCGCCGTGAGAAGCCACATCTCGCGGATCAAACACAGCATACACTCGATTTCCTCCATTGTCTTATGTGTGTGTGGGTAGCGAGTGTTGGTAGAAGGACGCGGACCTGAATGAAACACGCTTCTCTTGCCCGGTATATTATACAAGTAGACAATTCTAACACGGCGCATGTAGTACGTCCGGACTCCATTTATACTACCCGGATTCATACTATATAGAACATACTTTTTTAACGGTCGCAAAGTACGTTCTTATTTAAATGTAGTACATACTCAACATAGTACGCGATTTCGGACGCAGCCTGTGTGTCGCGTAGAAGATTACGTCACAGCATTTTTCTGCCGCGCCGCTATGACGACCGGGTACTATTGCGCAGGTACTATCTGCATTGGAAAACGGAGCGAAAGCAAGCCGAGCCTAGTCCGGCCAAGTCGAGTCGAGCTGGTTCTTTGTAGTGGAAAAGCGCCATATGTGACCTACCACTATAGTAATGATATTGGTAATCTCTACAAATGATTAGTAATTTTAGAGCAAGTTGTCATTTACTGGTTGCAAAATTAATGGGTGAAAGAACGATTTGCTCAGTTAAAATAATCTGTATCCCATTACTGGATACAGCCTGCCTAACTAGTCTGGTTACTGAGTCTAGTCTGGTTACTGAGTCTAGTCTGGCAACTGAGTCTAGTCAGGCAACTGAGTCTAGTCTGGCTACTGAGTCTAGTCTGGTTACTGAGTCTAGTCTGGTTACTGAGTCTAGTCTGGTTACTGAGTCTAGTCTGGTTACTGAGTCTAGTCTGGTTACTGAGTCTAGTCAGGCAACTGAGTCGAGTCTGGCAACTGAGCCTATTCTGGCTACTGAGTATAGTCTGGTTACTGAGTCTAGTCTGGCAACTGAGTCTAGTCTGGCTTCTGAGTCTAGTCTGGCTACTGAGTCTAGTCTGGCTACTGAGCCTAGTCTGGTTACTGAGTCTAGTCTGGTTACTGAGTCTAGTCTGGTTACTGAGCCTAGTCTGGTTACTGAGTCTAGTCTGGCAACTGAGTCTAGTCAGGCAACTGAGTCTAGTCTGGCTACTGAGCCTAGTCTGGTTACTGAGTCTAGTCTGGTTACTGAGTCTAGTCTGGTTACTGAGTCTAGTCTGGTTACTGAGTCTAGTCTGGTTACTGAGTCTAGTCTGGTTACTGAGTCTAGTCTGGCAACTGAGTCTAGTCTGGCTACTGAGTCTAGTCTGGTTACTGAGTCTAGTCTGGTTACTGAGTCTAGTCTGGCTACTGAGTCTAGTCTGGTTACTGAGTCTAGTCTGGTTACTGAGTCTAGTCTGGTTACTGAGTCTAGTCTGGTTACTGAGTCTAGTCTGGTTACTGAGTCTAGTCTGGTTACTGAGCCTAGTCTGGTTACTGAGTCTAGTCTGGCTACTGAGTCTAGTCAGGCAACTGAGTCTAGTCTGGCAACTGAGCCTAGTCTGGTTAACTTAACCCTTTATCTGCCTGTTGCACTGTGTGCTGTGGAATCCAAGTCTATTTTTCAGATACATCTTATTCTGTTCATCAATTATATTACGGGCGCCAAAGAGTTTCTATAAAAACTGTATTTTCCATTGAATTGTTACTAACTCTGTTAGGCCATTATCTTCATGTTTTACAGAGAATGGATCATCTGTTGGACAAGGCCGAACACGGGTTCCTGTCTAGGACACGTACTGACGTTGACACCAAGAGGGAGCTACGCGAACATGAGGAAATAGTCTATAGATAACATGTGAATTCGACCATATGGTTGCCTTGGCAGCTACCCTGCTCTCCTCATTTGTTTCCTAACTTTTTATCATGTTTATTTTATGTTTGAACAATTTGCTCGTCTCTATACATTGGGCAAATCCAGACATTGTACGAGGACAAGCCATTGTAAAACACTGCCACTTTTTTTAGCCTTTTGTGGGAGGGAGGGATCGACTTATTGCTAAAGTGCTGTCTGGAATTCAAATGAAGATGTGAGGTTATTAAAGTGGGCCTTTTCTCTCACTTCTCTGTGGTCAACTAGAGACCGGCAGTGTGATGATAACCAGGTTACCTGCGGATCATCTCTCCCATAGTTTTAACATGCTTACATGGTTTATGGGTGAATTTCAGCTAGGTGGTTTAGTAGTGTTGTGTTTTCCCAAACTACACCAATATCATCATTATCATATAGATTTACTTTAGCCAATTTCTACTTTCTATTGCTAAAGGCGACATATATGTTCAGGGGGTACATTATTCCAACATTTAGTCACTCACAAGTACAGGGGCTACATATCCTAAAGATTTCACATTACTATATGCAACTGGAAATTATTTGAATACATTTTACCTGCAGTTCATTTATTGTTATTTTGCATCAGTAAGTTATAACAAACGTTATGCACGGAAAGGCATAGACAAATTGCAGTCACGTGGAAACACCAAACAAGATTAAATTATGTATATACAGTAGCCTATGTATCCTGCCTAATGTTTACAAGACTGTATCTTAAACTACCCTGGACTAGCCAATAATATTCCAGTCTTGTTCCGCAAGAACAGAGGAGGAAACTAGTAATGTCATGGTTGAAAATTCAAAGTAAATTTGAGAAGACTAAAGGGCAATGCAAACTGACAGACGGGCCGGCGGGCAAGTGCAAATGTAAACACTCAGTCACTCAGAACAATTCTGTTTGAAAAAAATATTTTAAACATTAACTTAAATCATCAATTGCTAATGTCTTCCGGTCATTAACGTGTGTATTTAGGCTAGCGGTACAGTACAAATCGTACATATGGTCTCTTAAGTACTACAGTCCCTTCAACCGTTGAACCTTTTAACTGCCAAAATACAGCAGGAGTGACTTCACTTAATAGCCCACACTGGAAATCTAGTCAATGTCAATGTGTACCAATGTGTGCTCTGTGCCAGACATAGGCTGGTTTGTTCAACTCTGAGGTACTACGTCTCTACTCCTCCCCCCGGCTCATTCTTCCTTTGTAAGTATTTGACCTAGTCAACCCATCACACAGAAGTCGGGTGGTCACAGTAACTCCATCGACCACCCTAGTGACTTTGTTTAGGGGGGATGGAAGTAAACACTTGTAGGATGGTATACACGTGGTTGGTTAAGGCGTGTTTTTGTTTCACCACTCTGTATTCGCGGTCTCTCATTCCATTAATTTCCGCCCAGTGCAGAGGTTTAACAGAGTCATCTGTTATATACAGAGCGATAAGATGAAGTGCAGATCATGTAGAGGGATCTCCAAGCGTGTTTGGATTGTGACACGTTGGGGGGTGGGGCGGGGCAGGTGGGAGATGCCTCTGTATTCCTGCACTTAGTTTTTTCCATTTCAGATTAGCAATTATACATGGTTTTGTAAGTTTCTGGAAAAAGATACGCAGTAGGACAATGACACCAAACATCCTGCCATAGCTACTTTAGTTTTTAGGGCCAAAAAGGGAAATGTTCTGCACTTGTCAAGTCAAAACACTCTCTTATTGGACATAATGTTAACCTGTGAAGCTACATTCGGGCACCCTAAAATTTACTATGTACAAATGTGGCGTAAATTCTTTTATGGTTCACGTTTGCCGTTCACCCCACTAGTCATTGTTTCGTCTCATACCCAAAGTGCTCCAATTCAAAACGCTCAAATTCTTTACTGTACTTTATCAAATCCTTACAACACTGAAACCTTTCTCCTCCCTCAGAGTGGCTTTGTTGGTTTTCTGTTTTCTTCACCCGTGTCATCAGCAGTAAGAAAAAGAAGCCCGCTGACTTTAAGTCCAGCAGTCAGTGTTACATTACCAGAGTCTGTTTACTGTTTGCAAATGGGTCGTGAATGGTAGGTGTCAGCGATGCGTTTCCCCTAAGCATTAGGCGCTTGGCGCCTTAATTAAAAAAGGACACCGGGACTGCGTCCTAACTGCTAGGCCGTATCCCTACTCAGTCCCAGACGTCTCTTGAAAAGGGCTCAAGGGCTTATGGCCTCTGGTGAAATGTAGTGCACTTTGTAAGGTTTGGGATTCCATTTTGGACACGGACCATGACTTTGTGGTCGGAGTCAGAGGAACAACAGGCACCCTAAAACATGTTAATGACGGTTAGCCACAAACGAGAACAAAGGAAGCTCTGTCTTTTTTCCCATTTTATTGTCGCACTACTCGCTTTTCCACCCTACAAATAGGAATATTAGAATGTATCGCTTAGCCCAATGGAGATGGAAACTTTAGACACACCGTGGTTCACTTGGGAAAAGGAGAAGGCATTAGCCCGAACTCGGAGAGGATGTGCACAAACCATTTCCAGTGACGTACAACAACATAGAAAACCTTCTTCAACCAATTCAGAGAGAAGTTCTGTAAGGTGTTATTTCCAGATTAGCAGAAAGTTAGTACAAATTGAATGTATCATCGTTCCTTTGAAAATAAAGGGAGGATTAACGAAGATCGTGGGTGATCTATTAAATTAACAGCTAAATAGACTGTCCTGTAGTGACCATCTCTCGACACTAAATCACACTGGCAGGTTTAATTCCTGGACCCCTTGCTGCCAACACTGAACGTTAAACTATGCAAAACGTTAAAATCACGTCTATTAGTACGGGCTGAAGATAAATCGACTTCCTCGTCATTTATTTACAAAGTTAATGAAGAAACAAGGAGAAAGCAATCAAGCGTCCCAACCTTGTCAGTACTTCGCTAAAGTGGTTTGTCTTCTGTTATTTCTCAAGTAATGATTAACCTTTACAATCCATACTTAGAGGTAGTAAAGAAAATATGAATTTACACCTGCCAATGTACTTTAAATGTTCCTGGCTCTTATTTGGAGATTCCATTCTTGTGCTTTGTTATCTTCATAGTGTCAGCAGACTTTTACCAGGTCTGTTTGAGGTTAGCGTGATGTTTATCTGTTCTGTACTGCTTGGAAACACATCTGCAGTACAGAAGGTGAGGTAAACGTAGAAACGATGTCTCTCTGATAGCTGTCGCCTCTACTGCTATTTGTTTAACTTTTTACATTCATTACACATTATCGACCTTGCTATTGATAGTTTCACACCACCGCCAACATAGCTGAATCTAAAAATAGCCCGATGAAAAAAACGCTGACTGGTGTTGCTTTATGATGAGCCGTCAAACAGGCAAACAATGGCTCTGCATGCCGGCCCGGTTCTGCGGTGTTTCTAGCAGCGCCCCTATTCAGCACGGGAGTGAATGACTGCGCTTCCAGAGGCTGACTAATTGACTGACGCTGGTGCCGCCAGGGACAAAACGAGACCGAGAGAGAAAGGAGGAGAGAAACGCCCGATGGCTGCAGATCCCAGTCGGCTGACGATCGAATGAGCATGGAGAAGGTGTGTGTGTGGGGGGGTCGTACGAGAAGGCACTGTTTTTGTTTTGTTAGGTCAAATGTCAGCGGGTCGAAACAAACACAACACACTGTTAACCATCAGTGGCGGCTGAGAAAAAGGCTGAGCTGTCACATTTCTGTAAGGGGAGGGATTCAGGGAATTGGGTAAGAGTGAGGTATGGGAAGGGAGTGAGGTATGGAGAGAGAGTGAGGTATGGGGAGAGAGTGAGGTATGGGAAGGGAGTGAGGTATGGGAAGGGAGTGAGGTATGAGAAGGGAGTGAGGTATGGAGAGAGAGTGAGGTATGGGAAGGGAGTGAGGTATGGAGAGAGAGAGAGGTATGGGAAGGGAGTGAGGTATGGAGAGAATGAGGTATGGGGAGAGAGTGAGGTATGGGGAGGGAGTGAGGTATGGGGAGGGAGTGAGGTATGGGTTGGGAGTGAGGTATGGGGAGGGAGTGAGGTATGGGGAGGGAGTGAGGTGGGAGTGAGGTGGGAGTGAGTGATATATGGGGAGAGAGTGAGGTATGGGAAGGGAGTGAGGTGAGGTGGGAGTGAGTGATATATGGGGAGAGAGTGAGGTGGGAGTGAGTGATATATGGGGAGAGAGTGAGGTATGGGGTTAGAGTGAGGTATGGGATGGGAGTGAGGTATGGGGTTAGAATGAGGTATGAGGAGTGAGTGAGGAGTGAGGTATGGGGTTAGAGTGAGGTATGGGGAGTGAGTGAGGTATGGGTTGGGAGTGAGGTATGGGGAGGGAGTGAGGTATGGAAAGAGTGAGGTATCGGGAGAGAGTGAGGTATGGGGAGGGAGTGAGGTGGGAGTGAGTGATATATGGGGAGAGAGTGAGGTATGGGGAGGGAGGGAGGTGGGAGTGAGTGATATATGGGGAGAGAGTGAAATATGGGGTTAGAGTGAGGTATGGAGTGAGAGTGAGGAATGGAGTGGGAGTGAGGTATGGGGTTAGAATGAGGTATGGGGAGTGAGTGAGGTATGATGTGGGAGTGAGGTATGGGGAGTGAGTGAGGTATGGGTTGGGAGTGAGGTATGAAGAGGACACAAAGATGGAGTGAGAGCAGTGCCCTTGAGCCTGTACAGTTTGCTGTACCTGAATAGAATGATTTCAGTGTGCAGAGTGAATGGACATTTAAAAGACAGACATTACACTTGGATGACAGAGGAGGTCGACCAGTATACCTTTGCATAGACAACTGTAATAACAGACTAGCCTGCTCACCAAAAGTGTGTGTGTTTGCCTCGGCATACATGTGTGTGTGTTGTGTGAGGTTGATGCTGGAGGACTGTATGCAGAACAGTTGTGACAGGCTGACCTATCTGTAAACAAGGCAACAAAGGCAAATATTCTATTATAAAACTGAGCCAAATTGCTTCCTGTAAAAGTTTTCTGAGGACATGGTGGTTTGAGGAAGGATTCAAAAAATTGCAGAAGGCCTTTATCCACCAACTTCCTTTCCAAGTATCCAAACACACACATATTAAATATAGAGGAGAACACGGCACATGGAACCGTCTGTCACTATGTCAGGTTGTTTCAAATGTGACTTATGTTTTTAAGTCATCATATTTGCCCTATTGCCAAACATTTCCTGCCGGAATCAATTTTGGTACTTGCTAGATGTTCAACATAATGCTGTAATTTAGTATTTATCTGAGCAGGTCGTGATTTATACAGGAAGGTCAATGACAGCAGATATTAAGTGATGTTAAGGAGAGCAAAGCAGAATATTTCGGTAAAGAAAAAGCTGCAAATACCAAGGGCAGACAAAGACAGCGAGAAAGAAAGACTAAAAAGTCCAAATGATTAAATACAACATCGGTCAAAGTGTGGTAGAACAACTGAAGATTGTAAAGTCAAATATAAAAGTTCCAAGTAAAAGTAAATTTGACGCATTCTATAACAAGAGACATTATTCAGCATGACGTTTCTAATGTTTGAAATCACTTAATAAACATGGGAAATGTGAAATTCAAAATCATCTTTAATTGGACGGGTGAATTTACACAAAATCCTTTCAGAATTCAAAGTCTAACATAGAAGATGACATATAATAATAAAGATTGTATGCTGATTATAGTTAATAGTTAATAGATAACTGTCTCTCAGTGTATAGGCAAATGCTTTAAATGAGCACTTACACGCTCCCCTAATGTATTCTAAAAGATAAGCCATCTATTGATTTCCATTACCATGACAACATGTTAAATGGTAACTTCATTAAGTGTCCGACGGACTAACTAAGGCTGCCTAATTAAAGGATCCCCGTTTCCCGTACCCACCTGCGACCCGATTTAGTAGAATTGTATTGATTTGAATTTAAACGACTCTATGAACCTCTGTGTCTCCTGCACTGAATGAGGACATGGCCGTAGTGACTAGAGAAAAATGTGCCAGTCCAATGAGACGCAGGTCACCTGTAAAGTGACACGTCATGATGAGCGAATCAAGTGGCTTGGTGATGATTCAGTAGCTGCTGCAGTCAGTCACTTTGTCAGTGGATGGATACTGGTACAGAGGGTTGGGAAAGGACAGCTTGGCATCTCTCCAGTCTGGATCCTGGTGCAGAATGTGTACGATAAGATTGCAATGTGACAGACAAACTGGCACAATATCTCAACCAGAGAGACGGTCAGATGGCAAGATGGACGACGTGGTACACATAAACAGACAGAGAGTGAGACAGGATGACAGAGACAGGAAGGTGCCTGAGGCCTACCTTCACTTCACTCCTCCAGGGGTAGACACTGACCACAAGCCCACGTCTACTGCTCTTCCTGGGCTTAAGTTGAGGACAAGTCCCAGGCTTCACACCCAGAGTGGGGAGCTACAGGGAGAGAAAAAAGACAACCAAAACCTCATTCACAGGAAATAAAGCCACAGACTTAAAAAGACACCGCAAAACTAGAGGAAGCTGCATGAACCCAGATGACTCTGGTCAAAAGTGATGCACTTCTTCTTTGGAAACAGGGTGGCATTTGGGAGCCTCTCATAGAAGTGTTCTGTGTACTTCTCTGCGGAGAAGTGGGTGTCGGTGTGTGAATTGTTGCGCGAAGCCAGTTTTATTGATGTACCCCTGTGACTACTCAGCTCAACAGACACACCCCCAGCCCTCATGGCAGCAATCACCCACACACACACACACATGCTACCACATACACACACGCTACCCCACCAACACACGTACACACACGCTACCAAACACACACGTTATCGCACCAACACACGCACACTACCACACACGCACACTACCACACACACACGCTATCACACACACACACGCTATTACACACACGCTATCACACCAGCACACGCACACTATCACACACACACGCTATCACACACACACACGCAGGTCGCCGACCCCCATCATAAGCAGTGCGATAGCGTCGGCTCTCGTAATCATTCTCACTTTTGCCGCGCGCTTAACTCTGTCGCACACGCGGGCATAAATTCAGACACACTTTAGAAAATGACAGCCATCTCCTGAGTGAAATTTCTGTGATGACATCTGCTCGCCTGCAGGTGATAGAGGATAGAATGATTGTGTGAGCGCACACGCGCACACACACGTGCGCACACACACAAGCACACACACGCACACACGCACACACACACGCACACATGTTTGTTTTACTATCTTTGTTGGGACCCTGACCAAAATTCCCACACAAAAAACATTTTTTTTCAAATTGTAAGCCCAATTCTAATTAAAAAACTAACTTCTAAAACTAACCCAGAACCATTCACCCCAGATGTAGATTTCACCCTAACCCTTGAACTGGAAAGACACTTATATGTTAATAGTTGTAGCTGTAGTGTACAATCACATACATATTTACAGACACACACATATACACAAACAAGAAGAATAACTAAATGAGTAGCTACACTCAGATCCACACAGTATTCAAATTAGAATGTAATGAATTCTATCACATATACCTTGATGATAATACATTCTAGAAGCTGCATATTAGAGAGAAAAGGAGTTTGCTGACCTCTGCCCTCCAGTTAAATGCAGATTTATCCATGACCCCAAGGTCCTCCCGTTCAGGCCTGCTGTAGAAGCACATAGTAATCACATTAGTATCCCATTTTCCAAGGCTCTTTATCATTTTTATTTGGATCTTCATCCTCTTCATCTCTACTATCATAAAGAGCACCACCTACGGCTGACTTACTCCCAGAAATGGCTCTTCAGGAAAACACACAGGAAACAGGCAACACCGAGAATCAGCAGGGCAAGTCCAATCGCTACGCCGGCATACACAGTCTCTATGACTTAAAGAACAAGTGGATTTATTTTGAATGAACAGTAAGAGACTCATTCAGGTAAATCGCATCGAGGTAAGTTTAAACCCGGGGTTCACCAATATCGAATGACATAGAGGGTGAATATTACTTTTGTTTATTAACTGCTGAAAATACCTTGGAGGAGTTCGATGAATTTTGCAACTCTAAATGCTTCTAATCACACAATGTTTAACTTCTACCTAGTCCAGTTTCCTCTGGTGAGGGAGTTGACATGGAGGGAGAAGGTTTCTGTCGCACATGACAACGGTTGCCTGTCCAATCAGCAAGGCACCTGGAAAAAGACAGGGTTTGCATTTCAGATTTTAAAGCAGGAATTAAAACACTCTCTCACTTATGAAGAGGAAAGAAAAATCCAAGGAGGCTGAGATATATCAAAAAATCCTTTCAATCCATACTAAAAGCAGGGCAAAATAGTGCACAAAAACAAAAAAGAAATTAGGAAACATATCACCTGTATGCCTTCATGAGCGGTGTACATAGATGTGAGACACTTTATGAGATACAAACAAATGGTTGATTACTGTGCCATTGGAAACAATCAAATACTTCCAAATTCACTGGAGTACAAACAAGGCTGCGTTCAGTCTTGTTTCTGAAGCAGACGGCAAACAAGAAATAAACACACGGCCTAAATTGCTTGGCACCGGCTGTCTGGGGGAATTACTGGCAAGTAGCTGCAAAGAGATGTGTATTAGCATCAAATGGATACCATGACAACATACCTACAGCAATGACAATTATAAAGGTGCGGTACATGAATACCAACTGAAAAAGATACCAAGACCCTCAGAAGACGACTTCTTGACTAAAGCCTGGTGGAAAGTCAGAAAGTATATTTGCATTCTATATAAAAAAAAACATTGTGTGGTGAATGTGACATGAATTGTACTGGTAGAAAGAAAAGGTTCCATTAGTCAGACTCATAATTTAGGAATCCGTGGCTCTTTTGTTAAGGTCTCTGAGAGGAAAACATTAGTATTTGTGCCAATTTTATTTAGGATGTCTCTTCCAAGTCCACATCTGCTCAATATCATGGGCTAGTTCTAATGTAAAACACACATTGTTGGACAAAACTCAGTTGCAAAAAGTTATATTTTCATTCCAAGGTGTCTTTTCATATTGTGGTAAGCTGTCTGCCACTGTAAGCTGGTCTGTCTATTCCTGGAGGGTCCTGACCAGAAACATGATTGTAGTTCAAAGTATGAACCTTGGCAATCTACCTATATAGCCCAGAAAGGGCCACCACATTATGGACTCTCATTCTGAGAGCATAGCCTGCTACGGCACGGAACTCTACAGTCTCTACCGTTCAACCCTTCAGATGGATGAGCCACACGTTGCACAACCTTTATTTTTGAAAAAAACAAATGTCCATAATTCTGAGAGCATAGCCTGCTACGGCACGGAAGATAGGAAAAGAAGAGGGGAGAGAAATATTTAAATTCTACCAGTGAAATATCAGTTTGCCGCATATAAAAAAATCCCTTTTGAAGAAGAACTCTTTAAGGAGAACCAATTGTGTCTAAATGCAATCCATGGCCCACAAAATACAGTCCAGTCTGTCAAGTGACTTTGGAGTGAATGTTAATTTTCAGGTAGTGTTCAGGTAGAATAGCATTCACTAATCAACACTAGATGGATAGTTAACCCGAAATACAGTTGAGGGGAAAAAGCATACATTTCCATTTTATCATCTTACCAGATGGCTTTGAGGGAAATCAATCTCCCATTTGTAAAGTTAGGTGAACAATCACTTTCATGATGACATTCGGTTATTATTATTATTCGCTGCGGAAAACTACCAGGAAGTTCCCTAGTTCCCGTCTCTCAGCCACTCAGTATGTGGTTTGGGTAATAACAAGAATGTGTAATCGTGCTCGCGTGTGAGGACCACGGAGAGCTAAACTCCATCCACATGGGGTCAGGATAGCCTTTTCCAAATTGAGAAGATGAATCCAAAATAAGGGCTTCACTCAGTCTCTCCACAATATAAATCAGGGCAGGGGGAAATGTCTAATAATAACAAGTGAACATCCATTGCAAAATTACTCAGAAAATGTTCTAGTAGCGTTGCACTAGTTTTGGTGGATAAATAAGCAGCTACCCCCCTGCCCCCCTTCTCGAAGAAATTGTATGGGATAAGATGAGAATCCCCTATGGTCCACGGACCGTGTCTTTTTCCTGGGTTGGAAACGACTGATGGGATTTCCATGTTTAAAGCGCACAAAAGAGAGACTAAGAAAGTTAAGTAAAAAAGGAAAAAGAAAGATAGAAAGGGAGAATACAAACCAACAGAATCTTTCCAACACGTAGAAGGAGTGTATAGTGAGTGTGTGTGTGTGTGTGTGTCTGTGTGTGTCTGTGTGTGTGTCTGTGTGTGTGTGTATGTGTATGTGTGTGTATGTCTGTGTGTGTGTCTGTTTGGATGTATATCTGTTGTATTTTTACTTACGTGCACGTCGGCCCATGATTCTCCACATGGCACTCCCCGTGATTCAGGCAGTATCTCGTAGGGCATTCTGTAATTACATCAATCATATCAAACGTGTGTTTAAAACAGACTGATGATACACAAGCAGTGCCAATCACACCCTATTCACTTTCTAGAGCACCGGCATCAAAGATTATAATGCTGCACCTGTAGCACTCACTCACTTGATCATCGTGAAACCATTTGAGGGCTTTTTCTCCCACATTTTCACACCCTCACTGGTGCCTCCCCTACCTCACTGGAGCCGGTCTAGACAGCCAACAGGTCTGTAGGTGATGCTGTCCACATGGTCCAACAGCACAGTGCCAACCTCACTGTGTTACGACTTTAAGTGTAAATGTACATTTTGAAAGACTACTTAATTTTAGCCATCTATCCACATGCAACGTCAGTCGAGGCAAACGTGATGGTATATTTGGATCAATGTACCACACAGTGCACCTCAAAGAAGACCTAGGACACAAAGTCCGAGAAACGCTGCTCTGTAAGCCATGTGTCTCTCTCTAGATGGAATTGTGTCGAAGCATACATCTGGGGATGATAATAAAAACACAAAAGCATTGAAAGTTTGCCGGAACACAGTGGCTCATTGTGAGTCGAAAGAGGTTTGGAACAACCGAGACTTCCTAGAGTCTGCTGTCCAGGCAAGAGGTCATGGAGGTGACCAAGGATGGGTACGCAAACAGAACTTCTCTGCTCTGATGAGTTCTAAATCAAACTATTAGACCTGATTGCCAAGCTCTACATCTGGCAATAACAAGGTATTGCTCGACAACGACCAGAAGCAAACAGCCAAGACGCTGCTGGAATGGCTTCGGGACAAGTCTGAGAATGTCCCTGAGTAGCCCCTGCCAAAGCCTGGCCTTGAGCTGAGCTTAAGAGGATCTGCAAGATAGAATAAAACTGTACATATCCAAACTTGCAAAGCTGGTTGAGACATACTACTGAATAAAGGGACTTCAAGTTAGCTCTATAAAACAACTAAGTGTGGAGAAAGTGAAGGGGTTTAAAGCACAGTACATTCTCCCACACCTGGACAACCAACAGACCAATGCAGGAAGACACTGTAATGTTGGACACCGTAATCCCAGAAATATAACAACAAATAAATATCCAAAGCTGTAGGTGTCCAGTTCCATCTGTCAGTGGATTACAGACTTCATGACCAACATAAGGCAATATGTATATCACACACTCTATGTCATTAGAGTGGTCCAAGCGTTGGACCACAGCAATAAAGACCTCTCATCCATTTTCTGTTTCCTTTCTATATCCTGTGCCTTGTCATTCTAGTTGTTCTGTCTCTTTGTTCACTGCTGTTGATTGCGTATACCTATGTCTAGTCATTCTAGTTGTTCTGTATTTTCGCCCCTGCTGTTGATTGCGTATACCTATGTCTAGTCATTCTAGTTGCTCTGTATTTTAGTTCCCTGCTGTTGATTGCGTATACCTATGTCTAGTCATTCTAGTTGTTCTGTATTTTCGTTCCCTGCTGTTGATTGCGTATACCTATGTCTAGTCATTCTAGTTGTTCTGTATTTTCGTTCCCTGCTGTTGATTGCGTATACCTATGTCTAGTCATTCTGCTTGTTCTGTATTTTCGCCCCTGCTGTTGATTGCGTATACCTATGTCTAGTCATTCTAGTTGTTCTGTATTTTCGCCCCTGCTGTTGATTGCGTATACCTATGTCTACTCATTCTAGTTGTTCTGTATTTTCGTTCCCTGCTGTTGATTGCGTATACCTATGTCTACTCATTCTAGTTGTTCTGTATTTTCGTTCCCTGCTGTTGATTGCGTATACCTATGTCTAGTCATTCTAGTTGTTCTGTCTCTTTGTTCCCTGCTGTTGATTGCGTATAGCTATGTCTAGTCATTCTAGTTGTTCTGTATTTTCGTTCCCTGCTGTTGATTGCGTATACCTATGTCTAGTCATTCTAGTTGTTCTGTATTTTCGTTCCCTGCTGTTGATTGCGTATACCTATGTCTAGTCATTCTAGTTGTTCTGTATTTTCGTTCCCTGCTGTTGATTGCGTATACCTGTGTCTTGTCATTCTAGTTGTTCTGTCTCTTTGTTCCATGGTGTTGATTGCGTATACCTGCATACCCCTTGTTGTCTCACTATATACGAGGTCTTATTCCCTGTGTTGGGAGCCGGGTCATTGTCTTATGACATGTGCGTAGTGAAGTGTTAGTACAGTCCTTGTGAACAAAGTATGTTGATGTCACCTCCAAACTGTTAACTTTATAGCTTGACAATACTCAGCAGTTCCTGCATATCTGCCAGTGTCTGGTATGAATTGCATACACTGGAAATTAAATGTGGTCATCAACCTTGAATATGTATATTACATATTCATCACAAGTACGCCATAAACGTCTATGCTTACCACTTGCTGTATATAACACGCACGCACGCACGCACGCACGCACGCACGCACGCACGCACGCACGCACGCACGCACGCACGCACGCACGCACGCACGCACGCACGCACGCACGCACGCACGCACGCACGCACGCACGCACGCACGCACGCACGCACGCACGCACGCACGCACGCACTCCTCTCTACCACTTAACAGCACCTGTCAATCACCTCCACACGAAGGAAATTGGATATAGGAGCCACCCGTCCGTGAGACTTCTAAGACATCACAACATTTGAAATACAGGTCTCCTGAAAACCTTGAGTGTTTCTCTCCTGGACCCCTGCTTTCTTTACCAGAACTTTCTCTGTGCCTGTTTCTTTTTTCCCTTACTCACTATTTTCTTTCTCGCAATATCAACATCAGGTTAGACTGTATAGGCATTGTTCAGAAAATCACTGTGAGGACAAATTGGAGCAATCCTTCAAATGGCGTTCCTCCAGGGTAAAATTCCACAATAAAGCCCCAAGTCGGCAGACAAGCTGTTGTTTTGAAGCATGGCTTCGGCACTGCTTAAAATCACCAACAAGGTCGGTGTTGAAGACAGAACTGCTGTACTTGAGGATTTCCATTGTATCGGATGCTTAAATTGTCGTGTGGAAGCGTGAGTAGTGTGGAGGCATAAGTAGTGTGGAGGCATGAGTAGTGTGGAGGCATGAGTAGTGTGGAGGCAAGAGTAATGTGGAGGCATGAGTAGTGTGGAGGCATGAGTAGTGTGGGGGCATGAGTAGTGTGGAGGCATGAGTAGTGTGGAGGCATGAGTAGTGTGGAGGCATGGGTAGTGTGGAGGCATGAGTAGTGTGGAGGCATGAGTAGTGTGGAAACATGAGTAGTGTGGAAACATGAGTAGTGTGGAGGCATGAGTAGTGTGGAAACATGAGTAGTGTGGAGGCATGAGTAGTGTGGAGGTGTGAGTAGTGTGGAAACATGAGTAGTGTGGAGGCATGAGTAGTGTGGAGGCATGAGTAGTGTGGAGGCATGAGTAGTGTGGAAACATGAGTAGTGTGGGGGCATGAGTAGTGTGGAGGCATGAGTAATGTGGAAACATGAGTAGTGTGGAGGCATGAGTAGTGTCGAGGCATGAGTAGTGTGGAGGCATGAGTAGTGTGGAGGCATGAGTAGTGTGGAGGCATGAGTAGTGTGGAGGCATGAGTAGTGTGGAGGCATGGGTAGTGTGGAAACATGAGTAGTGTGGAGGCATGAGTAGTGTGGAGGCATGAGTAGTGTGGAAACATGAGTAGTGTGGAGGCATGAGTAGTGTGGGGGCATGAGTAGTGTGGAGGCATGAGTAGTGTGGAGGCATGAGTAGTGTGGAGGCATGAGCAGTGTGGAGGCATGAGCAGTGTGGAGGCATGAGTAGTGTGGAGGCATGAGTAGTGTGGAGGCATGAGCAGTGTGGAGGCATGAGCAGTGTGGAGGCGTGAGTAGTGTGGAGGCGTGAGTAGTGTGGAGGCGTGAGTAGTGTGGAGGCGTGAGTGGTGTGGAGGCGTGAGTAGTGTGGAAACATGAGTAGTGTGGAGGCATGAGTAGTGTGGAGGCATGAGTAGTGTGGAGGCATGAGCAGTGTGGAAACATGAGTAGTGTGGAGCCATGAGTAGTGTGGAGGCATGAGTAGTGTGGAAACATGAGTAGTGTGGAGGCATGAGTAGTGTGGAGGCATGAGCAGTGTGGAGGCATGGGTAGTGTGGAAATATGAGTAGTGTGGAAGAGAACAGGAGACATTTGTGTGAGAGAAATGCTACCGTAGCAGCTGGACTCATCAGAGTGGAAGGGCAGACAGTCGACGGTGTGGTCACAGCGCTTGTGGAGAGGGACACAACTGGGTGAACTCTCACACACCAGGGACCCCAACACACACTGTTGAAGAGCTGTGGGGTACGAGAAGGATAGAGGGAATACGGAGAGAGAGAGAGAGAGAGAAAATGGAATAAAAGGTGCAGGAGAGAAGGGAGAGGTATAGAGAGAGTTAAGAACAGCCTAGAGCAACTGTCTTGCTCGCAACATGCATATCAATTTAATTAATCACTTTCAATGTATTATTCATCACAACGGTGCTGAATGAAAGGTTACATCCTCCGATTTTATAGAGTATGGCAGAAATTGAGTGTGAAAACATTTTGTGGACAGACAGTGTTTCTGTTAATGTTATTGAGTTTTGTTGTGTATTTCATATAGTTGTGTGCTGTCTTGCACTGTTATTTTGACTTTGTCTGGGTTGTTTATGCAAATTAAAAGTGGTTCTTAATCATCTTTCCTTAAAACAAATACACACACACACACACACGTATATCCTTACAGCAGCTGAATTCATCCTCTCCAGAGGGGCAGTCAGGGACTCCATCACAGCGCAGCAGGGATGGCAGACAGGTTTGGTTTAAACACTGAAACTGGTTGGGCAGGGGGCAGTTGTCTTGGGGGGGCAGGGTACCCGGTGCCACTCCGGGACACTCTTCCTCATCTGACAGGTCAGCACAGTCCGCCTCCCTGTCACAGCGCCAGGACAGGGGCACACACTGGAATGAGTGGGCACACTGGAACTGACCACCACCACACGTCAGCGGTGCTGGGGTCACTGGACCTTGCGGAGAGAAAAAAACACACGAGGGAGTGAAGTGTCATGCAAATGTAATATGGTGGACGAACTGCATTTAATCACGTTCATCCTGTGCGTCATCTGTCAGCGGGGGGTAATCCGATCTATGATCAAGATCATAACTAACTAACTGTCCTGTGTTCATTGTGGGCTGCGACTAGAATGGGACCCTGTTCTGCGAAACGGCACACCACATTCACGCTACTTCTCAAGAGCCCTGGGGGTATTTGACCTAACCACAAGGTGGTACTTGAGATCATAGGATGACACATCTGACACGGTGCTACAGGACAGAGGAGAATTCAGTTGGGTGGACGGCATCCCGCGAAAATGGTTTGGGGCGCCGTTTGGAAAGCCGCTTGGGACGAATGAAGATGGCTCTAAACGGCTGACAGCAAAGGATGCGTAGGAACGATGGAAGAGCGAAGGGGAGGAGGAGGGGGAAAAACGGCACAATACAAATGTAATTGCTTTCCTGGCTCGTTGCACTTTCCACTCCACATGCTGAGCAAGAGTGCAGAGTGAACTCATACAGGCCCCCTGGGGATACAGCCTCCATTAATTCCAGAGCTGTGCTCGAGACCACCTAAAGCGAGACCGAGACGAGACCGAGACCGAAGGGGGCCGAGACCGAGACGAGACCAAGACCGAAGGGGGCCGAGACCGAGACGAGACCGAGACCGAAGGTGGCCGAGACCGAGACGAGACCGATACCAAAGGGGGCCGAGACCGAGACCAGTCATATCAACACTAAATAATATGACATGTTTTTGGTCCAATGACCAATGTAAAAAACACTTGACCAACAGCATCAGATCATCTACTGTGTTGTCATCCTGAATTAAATGAATTTTATTAAAAGAGTATCTAGGCCTATTTATTGTCTTATGTAAACATAAAATACGAAAATAAAACCATGATTTTAAAATGCACAGGCTATGATATTAAAATTTCTAAAAATCGAATAAATGAAAATCCATCAAACTGTATGTCCTATGTTGATGTAGTAAATGCTAACACATTTTAGATCACAAGCGACTTGTAATCAAATGATTTGCGCATGATTGGCCGATAAACAAATCTATTTATAATTATTTATCCGTCCACAGGCACGCAGCTTCAGTTGTTTGTCTGCTTGAGCAGGACACGCAAACGAACCGGTTGCACTACGCACAGTGTTCATTATTGTTACGAGTGCACATGAGACAGCAGCAAACTAACCCGGTTGAACTGCGCACAGTGTTCATATAGATCAGACCAAAACCCTTCCAGTTTAATAAAGATCGGACCAAAACGGGTTCAGTTTCATATAGATCGGACCATAACCGTTCCAGTTTTATGCTCTTTCTGCCGTATGCCCCCGGACTTATGTATGTCCCACGTCCTTCTGTGTGCATGAGTAATTTCATTTATCGCCCATTTGTAGTTAGCCTATTAATAATTATTGTTTATATTCGTTTAATTTCGATACAAAACAATATTTTGTTGAAGTCTCTTGTAGGCTATATGAATACACTGTGGTTCATTCGTTATTAATTATTGAGTGCAATAGGCGCATGACACATGAATGGGGCTGTATGTATTTGGCGGAATTCGTTCTGTTTATTTAGTGAAACATATTTCTTTATAAACGTACCTCTTTTTTGTAGTTCAACCAAGCCAATCAGACTATTGTCTATATGTGTTCTCGTAGTATTTGTCTGTGTATCGCCCATTCAACCATTGCCATATAGGCTCAGTGAAGTGTGATCGGTGTCTGGGTACCGCAATTAGGGTACCAACGCCCAGCGGCGTGGGATTTTGGCGACAGGAAGGCAGTTTAGGTATAAAAAACATGTAAATAGTAGTTTTATATATTGTTCGGTTTGTGATTTTGCAATTCTGAAAACGGGACAAGGTAAAATGCACGTATTTAGGAAAAGTCATGGAAGGACGTCGGCTGTAGCTTTTCAACATTATGTATGTATTTTAATTACTAACCGCTGTGTGTTTTCGGACAAATTATTTATTTGTGCTCAATGTACTGAATATAGGCAAAACGAATATAATGGCAGATTGTGCAGACATGATCGAGCATATGTTTAAGATTGAAGTATTTACGTGAATGGGTGCACGCTCTAGCGACGCTGGGGGTGGGCTTTTCTTCAAAAGTAGATAGCCATTGGCGGGATAAGCCACATCAGAAAAAAACAGTCTGACTCTGGACGAAATACAGCCAATGGAAATACAGCCTCTACATGTCATACTTAAATATTTTTCTAGAAAAATTGTGGGCGATAATTTCTACGCTGGTCTCGGCTGGTCTCGGAAGAATTTACGAGTCCTTACTGTCCGAGACCGAGTCGAGACCGAGTCCAAATGTAACCGAGACCGAGACGAGACCGAGACCTTAAAAAAGTGGTCTCGAGACCGGTCTCGAGACCGAAACCGGTCTCGAGTACTACAGCTCTGATTAATTCACTACACCACCCAGGTCTCCCTCCAGTACAACGGAATCAGTTTATAGAGTGCCGGAGAAACAGAGAGAGAGAGAAGGAAAGAAAAACAGAAGATGAGTGCAGACCGGGAGCTTGGAAGAAGTAAGGAAGGGGAGGGTGAGCCTTCCGGAATAAGAGCTAACCTGCCGACGGGTCTTACCTCCCAGCATGCACTCGGCAGTGAAGGAAATGTCGTCCAGAGCGACGTCCGTCCAAACGTCACCGCCCACTTCCGCCTGGAAGGTCACTGTGAAGGGGACCGTGTTGGACAGGACGACTCCGGCGTAGGACCACTGGTCGCCATGGTCACCAGCGGCGGCCCACATCAGCAGACGTGTCCCGTTCCAGCCGACCGTGTAGACCTGAGTCACGTGCCAAGAGGCCGTAAATGTTAGACAAGGTGTTGTGTCTTTCACAATACTATATACTCACTATACAGGTTACAGGGTGGAGGACAAAGACTGACGCCTTTCTCAAGTTATCCATGAGGACATTACTTTAAGAGGAGGTTTAGGACTTTACAACTTGATCTTAGTCGGTTCCTCATCCTGAGAGTAAACTATGGGTCAGAAGAAACGCATCCCTGCGCTTCAGTTTTCTTTCAAAAGTAGAGAGAGAATGTCATGAAATCCTGAACAAGGTTTATGCTGTAGTCGCACCTTTAACGTCCCCATCCGGTCTGATCCATGCATGTAGAACCAGAACCGTAGGTGACACAGGCCAATACTGGCTGGGAATGGGTTCCGTGTGGAAACTTTGGCGATGTCACCTTCCCTCTCCGTGGCTGAGTGCACAAGCAGAAAATTCCCATTGCCACCTGTTGATCACGGATACAAACATGAAGGGGCTGTATCAAGTTGTTTCTATTGTTATTTCAGATCATAATTACTGGGGACCAACTACGATTCATTAGGTGGGGGGGGGGGTGAGAATGAAATTAGGTTACATGGGTATATCTAACAAAGACTCTGAATTCTTATTGTTGTTGACAACCCTAAGAGCAAACAACAGGTTGCTGCACAGTGACAAGGGAAAAACTTCCGAAATAAGTCAAAACATTAGAAAGAAACCTAGAGGGGAACCAGGCACTGATGTGGCCAGTCAGAAGCACAAGCAGATGAACGAGAACAGACGTGCGGGTATTTAATGAATTTAACTTATGCTGCCATCCATATTGTGAAGTGCACTAGTCCCTCAGAAAGCAAAGCATCCTCACAACCTGATGCTGCCACCCCTGTGCTTCATGGTTGGAATGGTTTTTGTCGGCATGCAAGCCTCCCCATTTTCCATAATTATGGAAATAATTATTTGGACATAATTATTTCGTTTTTATTTGACCAGAATTTTTTTTCTTCTTAAAAGTATGATCTTTGTCCCTATGTGCAGTTGCAAACCGTGGTCTGTAATTCTAATGGTGGTTTTGGAGCAATGTCTAATTTGTTACTGAGCGGCCTTTTAACATGAAATCTGTGGAGTGGTTGAAAAATGAGTTTTAAAGACATCAACCTGAGTGTATGTAAACTTCCGACTATAACTGTTATGTCAATGTGAGACAATATGCCCATCCAACTCACAGGCTACTCCATAATGCTCTTCCATGCCATGCTCAGAAGAGGCTTCTGATCTGTTTCTCTCCAGTTTTTTTGCGAAGACCTTCTGAGAGGCCACCGAAGCCACGCCTGAACAGAGTCGGAGTTTCCACATGAGCTAGGAGGAATTTGGGGTTGAGTCACAAACCACATGTGCCCACCCTGGATAGTGAATGTCCCAGGAGAATGTTCCGGAATCTTTCGCAGTCCTCGCCCGGTGTCTCCTTCAGTCTAAGAAAGAGCCGTGAGCTGCTTTTTCATTGCGACCTGCTAAACTTTTTTTCATCAGCTTTTATGTGACACAGTGAAGCAGCTATCTGGTGATTAGGAAATAAATGACTCTATTAAGTCTATCATCACAGAGACACTGCGGATCTTCAGACACTTCTATCCGCCCCCTGTGCTAATGGAAAACGTCCATCTCTCTCTCTTTCTCTCTCACCCCTTTTTCTGATTGTGTTAGATTTATTTAGATTTAGGTTTACGTTTGTTTGTGAGCGATCTGTCTGGATAGGCACATGGATGGATATGCCACCCCAGTTAGAGCATAATGTCAACCACTGCCTGGGATTCATATTCATCCCGGCGATCAATGATCCGTGTTTCAGCTCACAGGTGAAGCACACACCCTGTTCGCATCTAAATTAGTATACTAGCACCTCTTTAGTGCACTTTTTTTGGACTAGGAAAGTGTCACGTCCCCGCACATTAGTGTGTGTGTACTGGTGTTGTCGGTTGTGTGTGTTCTGGAAGAATCCAGGAGGAAAAAAAGAGGTCGTCATTGTCTTGTTGCATTTCAGTGTTTCCACCTGTTAGTCTAAATTCTCCCGTGTCTGTGTTGGTTGTGTTCGATCACGTAGCTTTAGGAGATCATGTACATTATTTTTTTACTATTGATTTATGGGGGGGGGGCAGATGCCCTGGGGTCTACATTTTACACATAGGTGATTGTCTGTTACAAATGCTAGAGAAGGGGCGAATGCCATACTCTGTACTTATGACATGGTTTACATAAGGAAGGATATCTTCTTGTTAATTCATTTCCTTTGGCACCGCCCGCAATTCTTCTCCACTTGAGTGCGGATTAAGGAGTAACTCAATGAAGAAAAAACAAAGAAAGAACTCCTTTATGCATTCTACCTGGTATTCCGGTGTCCGTTCTATGGTAATGTTTGAAACATGTGCTGTGTCTTTATGTTTGACTCCAGACGTGCCACTGGGTCGTAAAAGAAAGGAAGTGCATTTATTGGCCTCCAAGAAACAGAAACACTTGAATAAATGAGCGACACGAAAGTGTATTGAGAGTTGTTTCTTTGATGCATTTGTGAATCTTACATCCCATCGTGCATAGGGTCCTGTATAAAGATCATGACAGGCCTAGTGGAACTTTATTTTATGCTACTAAAAGTGAGCCAGTGACTTTGCGTCATTTATGAGCCCCTAGCTAATCCTATTTCAGAACTAACCAAAACTAAGCACCAAAAGAAAAATAATAGCAAAAAGTTGCCTCATTAAAAAGCAAACATTTTGAAAAGGTTGTACAAGTTAAATGGAGAAAATGCTTTCCGCACACACATACTGTACACACTCTTCTCAAGCCATGTTTTTAAACAAACAAGCTGTAAATACTCTCTTAAAGAATTTCCTCTCTTGAAGAATTTCCTGTAAAAATCCTCTCATTGCCGTAGGAACACTGTCAATCTGCTTCAGTTTTTCGGGAGTGTCTTAATCTTGTCACAAAGGGTTTCTTGAAGAATTTCCTCTAAAAATCCTCTCATTGCCGTAGGAACACTGTCAATCTGCTTCAGTTCTTCGGGAGTGTCTTAATCTTGTCACAAAGGGTTTCATTCTGTGTGGTATCTGAACTAATTATATGTAAGTAATACGTAATTCAGGTATATAAGTAATTCACTTAGACATGTGGGAACTCCCTGAACTCAGGCACTTCAGCAGAATGACATTTACTTGTCACGAATGGCACCTAACTCTATATCCTGGCCTCTACATTTATTAGTGAAATAATGGAAAAAGTAGAGCTTTTGAAACGCATGCCGTGTTATACATGAAATCGTTAGTATTAGTATGTTGCCGATTCCGTATCTTACTCTTACCGTCCTTTCGTGGTAGAAAAGTTTGTGGTGTATTCTTGGTTTAAAAAAACAGTTTCTAAATACTCAGTCTTGCTTTATTACCCGTTCCTAAAAACAATTCCATTCAATACAATCCAGATATAAATTACAATTTCTTGTTGCTGCAAGATTATTCTTCTGCAGTTAGAAACTAAGTCAATCTAAATTAAACACCTGGTCATCCTAATATTTCTCTACGTGTCACTTGCCATGGGAACAACTTACGACCCAAGCTCAAAGCAACTCTGACCGTGAGGTCGGGCGGGCAGTACATTGAGGGATGTACTGACCGGGGCTGTGGTCAGATGTGGGTCCAGTTCCAGGTGTCTCACTCCTCTGGCTGATCCTCCAGTCGATATCGTCGTCTTGGTCCTGAGTCAGTTTGCAGGTCTCCTCCCACATGTCCGCTGGCATGTCAAAGGTACAGGCACCTGGCAGGCCAACTAGATGGTCTAGGAGACAAAGGCTTGAAGTGAGAAAGTGAAAGAGTGATGAATGTGGGGGACTAGGAAGCAACGGGTGCAAATTACCTTCTCATCGCGTTCTCCATCTCGGCCTATGCTTCATATTTTTAATAGATTAGCAAAAAATTCAAAACAAAAATATAACATGTAACATAAGTATTCACAGCCTTTGCTCAATACTTTGTTGAAGCACCCTTGGCTGCAATTACAGCCTCAAGTATTTTTGGTTATGATGCTATGAAGCTAGGCACACCTATTCTTAGGCAGTTTCTCCCATTCTTTGCAGGACCTCTCAACCTCCATCAGGTTGGATGGGGAGTGTCGATGCACAGCCATTTTCAGATCTCTCCAGAGATCTGGCAAGGCCAATCAAGGACATTCACAGAGTTGTCCCAAAGCCACTCCTTCGTTTTCTTTGCTGTGTGCTTAGGGTCGTTGTCCTGTTGGAAGACCTAGTCTGAGGTCCAGAGCGCTTTGGAGCAGGTTTTCATCAAGGATGTCTCTGTACATTGTTGCATTCATCCTTGCCTTGATCCTGGCTAGTCAAAAAAAATAATCCCCACACCATGATGCTGCCACCACCATGTTTCATTGTAGAGATGGTATTGGCAAGGTGATGCTCGGTGCCTGGTTTCCTCCAGACATGACGCTTGGCATTCAGGCCAAAGAGATCAATCTTTGTTTCATCAGACCAAAGAATCTTGTTTCTCATGGTCTGAGAGTCCTTCAGGTGCCTTTTGGCGAACTCCAGGCACTAAATACTTTTGAATACTTTTTGTTCTTTACTTTTAATAGATCTTAGCAAAGATTTCTTTTAAGTTTTTCACTGTATCATTATGGAAATATCGTATGTAAAATTTGGACAAAAAAAATGTATTGCCCCAGAGAAGAGCTAAGTGTTTCCCGGGTCGACTCACCACAGTCCAATTCATCCGACTCATCCGCACAGTCGGCCTTGCCGTCACACACCAAGTGAGACTCGATGCAGTTGCCACTCCGGCAGACAAAGTCTGTTACCGCTGGACAGGACGCTGGCACTACCGCACCTAGAAATGTAAGCAAGTTATGCATTCAATAAAGCTTTTTCTAAAAGTGACCCAACAATCTTAGTACCTACAGCAGCCCTACCAGAAACATTGGTGCTGAGGTGAGGTGCAGTTCAGGATGATGTGGAAAAACAACAACTATTCTCTGGTTGGTGCCTTAAGATCAGAGCACCAGGAAGCACTAACTTCACACAAACACACACACATACTGTGTATTTATACTGAAATTAAAATATCCTCCTACAGCCCAACAGTTTGTTTAAGAAAATAAAATACCTCCCTCAAGCTGACAGAAATAAGGAAAAATACATTTCACATTGGCCAGCAAAGTAAAGCCTGACCATTTTAATTAAATATCTTTATTGAAACTTAATAATAAATGGTAAATGCTGCGCTTTTATATAGCGCATTTATCCAAAGCGCTTTACAGATCCTGCGTCACATTCACCCATTCATTCACTCATTCATACACTGACAACCGCATCTACCATGCAAGGCGACTGCAGGCTCGCCAGGAGCAGCAGGGGTTAGGTGTCTAACCACCAACCATCCGATTGATAGACAACCGACTCAACCCACTGAGCCACTGCCGCCCCATAATAACAAAAGAAAAGCAAAATAATAGACTGGGTTAAAGTTCATACAGATTGTGTGTTAAAATGTGTTTTTGTGTGTTTCACTCAACATTTCACTCAACATTAGTGGTCAGTCATCCTCTGCCAGCACTACACATGTTAAGGAGCCTCTTAAGAAAGCTCTGCCGTTAGTATTCTTGTAAGGGAGTTTATTAAGTAGGACCAAAACACAAACAAATCAACTAAAAACAAAATAGGAGAGCAACATGAATTTGTCCAATAAATGTATATTTCTCACATATATTTAAATAATGCTAAAATATGTTAACCGCTTCTAAAAGGCATCCGAGACACAAGTACAACCTGATATTCATTTAGACTCTCTATTAACTTTCCACATCATGACGAGAAAACATATGAAGTGACTGGATCCACAAACATTGAGCTGTTTGTGTGATATTGTGTGATACGATACGTATCATGTGCTGGGGTGTTGGGCATTTATGCAGTTGGCTCATATTCCTCCCACTTCCCGGTTTGCTGACTGTGTGATCTTTTCAGATTCACACACATAAAATGTATACTATAGAACTAGCGATAGACACTTCAGTGGCTTTTACTCAATGGTAAAAATGGTGGCCAAAAATGGTGGCGGGAAATAATATAGGTTTAGTAACGCATAAAAAGGCACGCATATTTGCGCACTGCAGCAGTAATTCACACCTTTTAATACATTTTATTGAAATAATGAATCTAGCCTCAGCTGCTATTTGTCACATATGGGTGAGCTGTGTTGTCACAGGGTGTGTAGGGGAGAGCACACCGGTGTAATATGTTGATTAGAAGCACAGCTGTTTTGGGTTTAGCTAAACACTGGCCATAGGTTAGTTAATCCGTGCGCTATTTAAGGTCCCTGGTTAGGTTCACGGGTGCTTGTTATTGGTTTACGTTACGAGTCGTTATGTGGGTGAGTGTTTCCTAAGTCGTTGCTGTTTGTAGAAATTTTACGCGCGCTTTTCTTTCATGTCATGTATAGTATTTCAGTATGGTAATGCGTGGAGTAATTATCTATTTGGAAGACCCATTTGCGACCAAGTTTTAACTTCATGACCGATGTCTTGTTGCTTTTATTTATCCACGTAATTTTTCTTCATGATGCCATCTTTTTTGTACAAGTCCCTCCTGCACCAAACCCCACCCAACAAGGTGCTGCTGTACTTCCTGGTTGGGATGGTTTTATTTAGCCTGCAAGCCTCCCCCTTTTTCCTCCAAACATAACGATGGTCATTATGGCCAAACAGTTTTACAAAAAGTACAGAGTTCCCTGTGCAGTTGCAAATTCTATAATAGCTTTTAAATGGAGGAGTTAAAGCAGTGGCTTGGTCCTTGCTGAGTGGCCTATTAGGTTATGTTGATATAGGACGTGCTTTACTGTGGATATAGATACAATTCCTATCTGTTTCCTCTAGCATCTTCACAAGGTCTTTTGTTGTTGTCCTGGGATTGATTTGCACTTTTCACACCAAAGCATGTTAATCTCTAAGAGACAGAATGCATCTCTTTTCTGAGCGGTATGACAGCTGTGTGGTCCCATGGTATTTATAATTGTGTAATATTGTTTGTACAGAGGAATGTGATACATGCAGGCATTTGGATGAACCAGATTTTTGGAGTCTACAATACTTTCCTGAGGTCTTGACTGATTTCTTTTGATTTTCCCATGACATCGAGCAAAGAGGCACAGAGTTTGACGGTTGGCCTTGAAATGCACCCATAGACACACCTCCAATTACCTTACATTTTGTCAATCAGAAGCTTCTAAACCCATGCCATCATTTTGGCGAATTCAACTTTGTATGTGTATGTAAACCTCTGACCCACTGAATGGCAATATAGTGAATTACAGGTTGAATACTCTGTCTGTAAATAGAGACTGACACCAGGCTTGTTGAGACTGACACAAGTTCTGTTGAGACTGACACGAGGTCTGTTGAGACTGACACAAGTTGTGTTGAGACTGACACAAGGCCTGTTGAGACTGACACAAAACCTGTTGAGACTGACACAAGGCCTGTTGAGATTGACACAAGGCCTGTTGAGACTGACACAAGGCCTGTTGAGACTGACACAAGGCCTGTTGAGACTGACACAAGGCCTGTTGAGACTGACACAAGGCCTGTTGAGACTGACACAAGACCTGTTGAGACTGACACAAGACCTGTTGAGACTGACACAAGGCCTGTTGAGACTGACACAAGACCTGTTGAGACTGACACAAGACCTGTTGAGACTGACACAAGGCCTGTTGAGACTGACACGAGGTCTGTTGAGACTGACACAAGACCTGTTGAGACTGACACAAGGCCCTGTTGAGACTGACACCGTTTTCTTCAAAGCGTTTTTTTTTGTATAAGAAAATATTCAAATGTTGTATGTATTTGCTTACTTACTGGACTTGCATGCCGTAAACTGCAGGTCATCTATAGCAGCCCCTCCGTGTACGTCTCTGGAACGAATCCCTTCAAAGATCACCTCAAAATTCCTCAGCTTCCGGAGGGGAACCGTAGCCTGGTTCCACTCCTGACCCTGGTTCCCAGTCTTGTTCCACACCTCCGTTAACCCATTGTTCTCTGTCTGTGGAACGGTGAAGTTGTCAGAGGTTAGAGGTCAATCCTCATGTTCCATACATTTGATTAGGGGTGTATTTTAGGAAGTCTTACCAAGGCATTTCTGATAAAGCCCCTTTGCAATGCATTTGGGGTAGTCACTCCTACCCTACTTGTGCCGGAGCCTGTTGGTTTCAGTTCCAACGTATCCTAAATTAGACACACCTATAATTAAATACCCCTGCTCTATGTATGTATGACTGTGTATACTGCTACTAGCATAAAAACGAAGGTGACTCACGAAAATGTCATTATCCTGTATAATTTAATAAAATCCAACTGGGAATCATTCAATATCAGGTGTAAAATCAGTCATGTTAGGTATCAAATGTGAAAGATTATATAATTCTCCATTTAACACATTTCCTTCAAATATCGACTTACTGTAGTGAGCGCGTCTATACACTTGCAGATGTTGTCGTAGCTGTAGCTAAATGTGGCTTGTAGACAACGCGGTGCGTTAAATGACGTAATACAAGTCCCCATTGGGGGTGAACTAGCGAGCTAATGGAACGCTGTCTCCTGCTGTTGAGTAGCGAGGAGGTCATTCAAGTAGAGTCATTAAAGGGTCATTTGCACGATATCACAGTGAATTCTCTCGCCCTTAAACCTCCATTGGGTCTGTTCTCGTCCTGATTGTACCGCCAGTGGCACTATTTCCCCAAATGAATGCATTGTATTGAACTAGCACACTACGCGGGGAAGAGTGTGTCATTTGGGAAGCCTTTTTTAATATTACTCTCATGCCACATATGGAGCTGATTAAAAGCCAGGCCAAATGGCATTAGTGGGTGAATCCATTCTGTCTGTTTCCATGGTACGGCTGAGGCCTATCTAATAAAGCTTTGGCACCACAGAGGCCAGATTCACATCACCAGATCATTAATGATCACAGTCTAACACCTCCCCAGTCAGATCAGGCAAAATTTCATGAAACACGGGGAGACGCTTTTCTGGGAGCATTCTTCGCATGCGAGTGTTGGCGAAAACCTTGCTCTGTGTTTAGGAAATGCCTGGAGGACTTGCTTTAGATCGTATGTATAACTATGGAACGGTTTGTAAGTAGCGCGAAAAAAATCGAATGCTAATATTGATGGGGCTACACACCAATGTAACAAAGGACGTCCCATTTAGTTGTCTAATCAGCCTGGATGAAAAGAAATCCACCCTGTTGCATCAACGTCTAATGTGCTTACGGCTTCATCCATTTAACCAAGTAGCAATCCACAATAGAAGTAAGAAATCCACATTGTTTTAAAAGCTTCTGAAGCTGGTAGCCTATTGGTGAATGTAAAATACTAGTGCATGTACTAGTGCACCACTCAGAACGTGTGGTTGGCAGAGAGATGTTTTCACTGTTATGGTTGCATTTCATCGACACCATTCATATTAAATTCTGGCACTTGAAGCCTGTTCCACTCCAGTTTTCCATTGCAACCTTCTAATCGGGGACTAAGCCTTCAGCTCTACCACATCACTAATGTCCCGCACCTGGTGTCACACGTTTAAACATGTCCCTGATTAGGAAATAAAAGAATGGAGTGGAACTGGCTGATTTAAATATCACAGACATAAGAGCACTGTCAAACTGTGTTCCTAATCCACAGCCCCAGTCTACCTGTTCCCAGCTGGTGTTAATTGACCTGCTGGTCATCAAAACATCTAAATATCTTCATGAAGGATGTCCTATTAAAAGGTGTCCCATTAATAGGCGGACTTCACTGGCTCTGGACGATCAGGATGGACCGGCTATTAATAATAAAATCATAATCATATGGATCAGGCTGTAAGTCACGTAATCGTTAAGGTGAAGTGTAGAAGTGAGCGGGATGCAGAGCTGGATAAACGGAAAACATGGGAACTGAAACGTAACGTACAAATAGAAACAATCCCAAGCATCCGTGAACCTAATCAGGGAGCTTAGATAGCCCACAGATTAACTAACCTATGTAACATTATAACAAGCACCAGTGAACCTAACCAGGGACCTTAAATAGCCCACCGATTAACTAAATTATGTAACATTATAATAATCCCAAGCCTCCGTGAACCTAACCAGGGAACTTAAATAGCCCACAGATTAACTAAACTATGCCCGGTGGTTAGCTAAACCCAAAACAGCTGTGCTGCTAATCAACATGATACACAGAAGTGCTCTCCCCTAACCACCCTGTGACAACACAGCTCACCCATACGTGACACTGTGGCTGGCCATTGTCTAAACATTGACTCACCTATATATGATATATGGTAAGGCAATCATGGGTGAAATGTTCTCATCTAATTTAAGTGTCCTACTTCTTTTACTCAAGAGCCGGCTTTTGTGTAGCAGACTTTTAAATTGCTTGAGGAAGGAATGCAATTTGTGGTAGTTATGTTTCAAACTCCAATCTGAAGAATACCCTACTCCTGAAGACAGTGGCATGACATCCTATACACGTGGATAGTGTTAAGCTCACAGCAAAACACAGATTAGGCTTCAGTCAGAAAACAGATGTTTCTTCTTTTTTTTTTACAAAGAGTTTGCTAAGGGCTGTCATTTTTATTCTTAGACCAATGGCCGAGTCTAATCCTGGTAGAGTCTACACAGAGGACAGATTGTTGTACACAAATAATCTTGTTACCAGGTGAGGCGAAAACATAGATCGATAGCCGCTCTTATTGGCCAACTCACCCAGATGTACGGAGCGTTTGGGAGCTACATTTGTTATCCGCGTTTTGTGGTTCTAGCTGGCGACTGGATCATACCGGCATAGCTCAAATGTGATGTCTCTTTGCAATACCAATCGAGGCACTTGTGAGATCAATTTCCAAATTTGTTCCAAGGAGTTCACAATTGCCGCCGCGCGACCGCCAAAAGCGGTTGTCTGAATAATGAGGCCAGGCTATGAACATGTTTACATCATTGTATCATTTGATAACATTGAAATCACCCTAAATGGATAGCGAAAGTTGTAATCACACAAAATATTTATATATATATATATATATATATATACACCGGTACATATATTTCATGAAAATCACCCCAATGTCTTGCTATTTTATTGAATGTCTCGGTAAGCTGAAAACCAATTTATATTCATGGCCTTTTTATGTAGCTGCTGGCAGATGTTTGGCTGTCGGCTCACCTTCAAATCAGAGTGCATTTTTGATCTCCTCTCCGTCGACGACTAAGGTAAGTGTGTTACTATAACACTAAGGGGTAAGATTTTGCCAATTATTATTAAATAGATACCCTATATCATCTACCTATTATAGCATTGATATTATTGATTGACAAGAATTCTAATAATCAGCCATAATCAGATCCGTGGACACCAAGACCCAGGTCTTATTATGTTTAAAAAGAGAAGTGCATTTTAATTCAAATGTATATGCGTTTAGATACATATTCGGACTTTGCCAACAAGTATCTCTCGATGGATGTCAGATTTCCCCAGGACATTTTCCTTTCAGGACATTTGATAATGTTCAATCACCAACTTGTAGTTAGCTTCTGCATGTTGCTTCGTTCTTTTCACAAAGCAGCTGCTTCCAGGTATTGTCAAATGTGATCAGAAGAAGCGTTTGTGGAAAACATGCTGGCAGACAAGATCAATATTAATTAACAAAGATTTTTATATTTTCTGCAGTATTTTTGCGACATTGAGAAGCTGTGTCAGAATAGGTCAAATTAACAAACCATGTGTCAGTGACGTCACAAAAAGAATTACATCACGTGACTACACCACCATACAGACTGGTAATTCTGTACACTCACACTGTCAGTGGTCGATTTCCCAATGCTGATCAAAAAACACAGCAAGGGGGAAGAAATGATCTTCAAAGAGTAACTGATTAATAATTGAAGCAAGGAACAAACACTCCCTCAGTACCGATCAATCAAGACCTTATGAGTCATAATTACACTTAATTTAGTTCTATTTGTTCTAGAATCACCTTTACAAACAGACCACGTCCCTGTTCATATTGTATTTAGTGCTGTGTCCATCAGACTGGCATAGGCCATTAACCACAGAACACAGAGTTGTATAGGTGTGTGTGCATGTGTGCGTGTGTGCGTGTGTGTGTGTTTGTGTACATGTGGGCGTGTGCTTGGGTGCATAAAGGTTATAAAACCCTGCTGAGAATCAATAAGAAAACAAGGAAAATGTGTCCCTGTGGGGAGATTTCCCTTGTTCCCATGAGGACAAATGCTATTTCAGCCAAAGAGATTAGGTTTAGGGTAAAGGTTTCAATGAGGGTTAGTTTAATTGAGCATCATTTAAACGCCACAGCCCACGATCACAGTGTTTCCATATCATCTAATGGCTACTTCTGTGCCATGTCACAAAGCTCACTTAATTTTAAATTTGTTTCTTAAACATGACAGTGAGTTCACTGTACTCAAATAGTGCCCACATTCACCAGGTCCCAGCCCAATACTGCTTTATACAGTCCCCCAGGTATCACAGGCAATGGCCCAGCATGTTGTACTATTCTAACAGGCCAATCCATAACCTGGTTAGTTCAATAGGAAATCAATGCAACACTGCTAACGGAATATAACAGTGACATTTATTTAAGCAGCATGTCACTTTCATACTTGGAAATGGGCTACTAGAATTGACAAACATGATTCCAGATCTGTGATGAGATTTATGTTTCATTTCACTTTTATATGCCACACAACCTTCTGGCACAAATGTTTTTTTTTGTGATTTGATGAACTCTAAGGAGATTTTCGCTAGGTCGTGGCACAGTTCTGCCAAAAAATATATTGTACAATTCCTCTCATCGTATTACACCTAGAGATGACACTTTTAAAAACCAAATCAGATTGTGCATTATTTCTAAAGGACAATTGCCTTAGGAACTAACCTCAGACAAGAGCCACATTTCCCTCAAGACCCAGATCAAACTCTCATCTCCGTTCTCCTCTCTGCACTCTTACCATGCAGCATAAGCCCTGCTACAGTTTCATTAGCATGACAGGCTCCTCCTTTATCAGGGGAAGCTAGATGAAATGCTAATTCCTCTTGGTGGGATGCCGCCCTTCGCTGGTTGTAGAGAAATGAAAGGATATGCTTGGGTTTACATGATGACCTGCTTCAAATTGCGATGAGATGTTCCTATGCTGGCACACACACACAGACACACAGACACACACACACACACACACGTAACAAATGCAAGGGCGTAGGTTCAGTGAGTTCAGTGTGGGCACAATGGGGCCCGTGGCTATTGGGACCACTAACTCTTACTAATTAACACACAGCCTGAACACCCCTCAAGTGTTCATGAAATGAATTATATGCAGTCTTTTATGTTTGAAGGGAGTGTGAAGGGAATCAGGGCAACAAAGCAGACACATTTTATCTGGCAATCAACCTACCGGTAGTCATACTTTTTAAAAAATCTATTTTGAGGTAACTTGAAAATAAAACGGGGGCACAATAAGTATGTTTAGGGCTCAAAAGACAATGTATATATCCCACTTTATGATAATACAGCAAGCTAATAAATGATAGCACACTGGCTATCATTATTTAAGCTGTTACAACTACACAAAGACATTATTACACATACAAATGTGAAAGCATAAGTTTTTTACTGCCCACACTTTATTGCTAGCTATTATGCCAGTGCTTCATTTTACAATTAATATATATTTGTTACGGCAATTCTTTCTTAGCCATGACTATACGTTTATCAAAGCAACAACGCCCTAAGCGTTTTTGAAAGTGTACCTGTTAGCGAAAGCTGTTTGTTGTTCTTCATTCTTGCATTGCTGACTAGCTAGTTGAGTTAATAATTTGACTTAACTGTATAGTAATATATGTGTTTATGTACCTGGCAAATGTAACCCAAACAAGCCATAAATGCTAGGATACATCCCTGAATGGAAGGTGATGAACGCACCTTCAGCGATTACCACCAAATCAACCAGAATATCTGCATAAAACCGAAAACCGCAAACTTTATTTCCAGACGCTGTTCTGCATCCTAGTATGATGGACGCACCACATATTTGCATACACTGCACTGCATACTGCTGCACACCAATGTGGCATATACAGTCATTAAACATTGAGAGCATTGTAGGCTCCTGTGATGATAGACAAACGTATTTGGGTATGGCAAAGCCAAGAAAAAGGTCAAGAAAAAAATAAATGCAGATGGGTCAGCCCGACAAGCTGAGCTGCCAGGGGTACTTGTTGTGCCAGCGACCCAGATGGTATTGTGGGTCAGACCCTGTGCTTGCCCCTTGACCTTCCACTGACAGGTGTTTGGCTCGCCACCCCAAAAAATCCAGGAAATTAGGAAACGGGGTGGCAGTTGTAACATTGCCTGTCTGGGTCCAAAATGGAGACCTATTCCCTTTATAGTGCACTTGGCAGGAGCTATTAGACATTGTGTGTCATTTTGGACACTGCCCCTGTTTACGTGTGTCACCCGGCGTGGCTTCACTTTAGGTTACAATAACCATGTGCATGGAAAATATTAGAAATCATTATACAGTGGATATAAACACACCGCTCTCTGCAGAACATGGCTTTTGCTCTGAGATGCTAAGAAATAAGAAAATGGCAGGAAAAACCGACTGGAACAGCTGACCTTTATTTGTGATTAATCAGAGTGCCTTAAAATGATGGCAGATGTGTAATGACTTCTATTTAACATGAGTTTGAATGTGATTGGTTAATTCTGAACACATGTCCACATCCCCAGTAATAAGCCACATCCCATGTTTTTCCGCTGAATTGTTCATGTTTATAAGTGACACTAAAGGTGGAAACAGTTCTGACATCATGTATCTTTGTCTAATTTTTCACATCACAAAAACAGAGCTGTGTAGACTTTTCATATCCACTGTACATTTACAATACTTTCTAATACATTGTGGAGAGTAAATACTCAAATGTACACAAAACGATTCCTTGCTCGAGCATTGCGAAACTCTCACACCTCGACATGAAGTAAAATAATGAAACCTCTCACCCTGACCAGTAAGCGGATGGTACCGGATCCTATATGGGACAGGTAGTACCAGAAGGTGAGCATGCAGGTGGCACTGGACTCTTTCCACACAGAGCTCTTCATGTGAGCCTTATCACCTTTCAATCCCACAGCCGTGGCCTCTAGATAGACAAAATGACCTTTGGAGAAAAGGAGAGCAACATCTTCAATAAGGCTGTAAATAAGAAAGAAGGCATTAAGGCCCTTCTACATCGTCGTAAAGAATAGAAAACACAAAGTTAATTTGCCCAACGCACTTCACCAAATAATGAAAGCAGATGTAATACTCTATTAAAAAGTGCATTAGACCAATTCATTACAAATACTGTAGCAAAAAATAATGTGATTTTCTTCAGTTAAAAGTTCAAAGGATTTTATCAAGAGACATGTTTTTCAAGAACAAACATTCTGTCTCTGTTATAGTTTCTGTGTGTCCGGGTGTAACGTGCATGATAACTTTGAAATGTGGGGGGTAAACGGTCACGAAGGTTGGGGCGGTAAAAAAAAACCAGAGCAAAAACGAACACGTGTGCAGAGGGGTCCACATATTTCAGAAAAGTATCAGTTTAAAAGAAAGAAAAGCTCGTCATGCATTCTGCTGGCAAGGATGTGGCTATCGATCATGTGGAGCTGGCAGCTGTGATTTTTCCACTCTACTGTTAGTATCATGGTTTTTATTTGAATGAAAACATTAGAACCTAGCAACGAGGGCTAAAGAGAAGGAGCACGTGTGGATCATTGGAGGTTTGCTGTAAAAACGCCAATGTGAGGGGGGCATTTTTCTGTCTGCACGTTTCTTTTTGGTTACAGCCACACGTACACAGTGGTTTTTGGACAGTTTAATCCGGTGTTAGGAATAACATTGGGTTTTCTCCTGGGGAGGGTTTGAGCTTCAACGAAGCGTGCCGACTTAGTTCACAGAGTGCACTCTCGTAATTACTTGGTTCCAACGGTAATGTCATATACTGTGATGGTATTTGTACTGTGTGCGTGAGTTTCTTTTAATATTAACTGCAGTCTGTTGTCTGAGTCGGATGGCGGAGGAGTTACACAGAGATGAATTAAGACCCAAACACAGCTTATCAAAAGCCAGAACAGTGTTAGATTTCACCAAAAGGAAAGTGATCATTGAACACATCCATAACAAAACCACCCTTTACAGTGAAATTAACCCAGATAAGAGCCTCCTATGGCGGCCGACCTTAGAGCCATCAGAACAAAAACCGTAGAAAATTGGAATTCAGCGTGTGACCCACCACTGTGTCTGAGCCAAAATGAAGAAACCCCCTAGACACTGTACAGATTCAGAATGGGATATTATATAAAATATTGATGCGCTCTGATATCAAAAGACCACAATGTACAATCACAGAAGCGTGACCCGTTGCTATGGGAAAATAGCAAGCGGTGGAGCACTAAAACATATGGTTATTTATGATTCCTTGCCATTAATACTATCTGCAGATGTTACAACAATGTACATGGTTCATAATCTAAAATGCTTTTAAGTTAACGTTTGTTTTAAATGTATTATTTAATATGTCTTTGCTTCTACACTTCAATTATATATTTTTAAATATTTTTTCTTCCTGCATTGGCAATGTAAATAAATGTTTCTGATGGAAAAAGTGTGAAAGGAGACAGAGACCGAGGTGAGAAAGAATGACGACCAACTACTCTGGCAACAAATTACGGTCAAAGCGGTGATAAGAAGTTTGGGTCGAAGGGGTGGTCATGTAATCACTGCTACTGACCTCAGTGCCTCCTAGTGACTGGCCTTACTAAGGGGATCGAAAAGTCAATGATGAAACCTTTAAGGTGGGGAAAAGATTTAACTTTGATCGAGAACGAAAACCCTGTCAGATGCTCATATTCTACAGAGTGTTCAGTAAAAACAACATGCTACCATGCTCATATTCTACAGAGTGTTCAGTAAAAACAATATGCTACCATGCTCATATTCTACAGAGCGTTCAGTAAAAACAATACGCTACCATGCTCATATTCTACAGAGTGTTCAGTAAAAACAATACGCTACCATGCTCATATTCTTCAGAGTGTTCAGTAAAAACAATACGCTACCATGCTCATATTCTTCAGAGTGTTCAGTAAAAACAATACGCTACCATGCTCATATTCTACAGAGTGTTCAGTAAAAACAATACGCTACCATGCTCATATTCTACAGAGAGTTCAGTAAAAACAATACGCTACCATGCTCATTCTTCAGGGTGTTCAGTAAAAACAATACGCTACCATGCTCATATTCTTCAGAGTGTTCAGTAAAAACAATACGCTACCATGCTCATATTCTACAGAGTGTTCAGTAAAAACAATATGCTACCATGCTCATATTCTACAGAGTGTTCAGTAAAAACAATACGCTACCATGCTCATATTCTACAGAGTGTTCAGTAAAAACAATACGCTACCATGCTCATATTCTACAGAGTGTTCAGTAAAAACAATACGCTACCATGCTCATATTCTACAGAGTGTTCAGTAAAAACAATACGCTACCATGCTCATATTCTACAGAGTGTTCAGTAAAAACAATACGCTACCATGCTCATATTCTTCAGAGTGTTCAGTAAAAACAATACGCTACCATGCTCATATTCTACAGAGTGTTCAGTAAAAACAATACGCTACCATGCTCATATTCTACAGAGTGTTCAGTAAAAACAATACGCTACCATGCTCATATTCTTCAGAGTGTTCAGTAAAAACAATACGCTACCATGCTCATATTCTTCAGAGTGTTCAGTAAAAACAATACGCTACCATGCTCATATTCTACAGAGTGTTCAGTAAAAACAATACGCTACCATGCTCATATTCTACAGAGTGTTCAGTAAAAACAATACGCTACCATGCTCATATTCTACAGAGTGTTCAGTAAAAACAATACGCTACCATGCTCATATTCTTCAGAGTGTTCAGTAAAAACAATACGCTACCATGCTCATATTCTACAGAGTGTTCAGTAAAAACAATACGCTACCATGCTCATATTCTTCAGAGTGTTCAGTAAAAACAATACGCTACCATGCTCATATTCTACAGAGTGTTCAGTAAAAACAATACGCTACCATGCTCATATTCTACAGAGTGTTCAGTAAAAACAATACGCTACCATGCTCATATTCTTCAGAGTGTTCAGTAAAAACAATACGCTACCATGCTCATTCTTCAGGGTGTTCAGTAAAAACAATACGCTACCATGCTCATATTCTACAGAGCGTTCAGTAAAAACAATACGCTACCATGCTCATTCTTCAGGGTGTTCAGTAAAAACAATACGCTACCATGCTCATATTCTACAGAGAGTTCAGTAAAAACAATACGCTACCATGCTCATATTCTTCAGAGTGTTCAGTAAAAACAATACGCTACCATGCTCATATTCTACAGAGTGTTCAGTAAAAACAATACGCTACCATGCTCATATTCTTCAGAGAGTTCAGTAAAAACAATACGCTACCATGCTCATATTCTACAGAGTGTTCAGTAAAAACAATACGCTACCATGCTCATATTCTACAGAGTGTTCAGTAAAAACAATACGCTACCATGCTCATATTCTTCAGAGTGTTCAGTAAAAACAATACGCTACCATGCTCATATTCTACAGAGTGTTCAGTAAAAACAATACGCTACCATGCTCATATTCTACAGAGTGTTCAGTAAAAACAATACGCTACCATGCTCATATTCTACAGAGTGTTCAGTAAAAACAATACGCTACCATGCTCATATTCTTCAGAGCGTTCAGTAAAAACAATACGCTACCATGCTCATATTCTACAGAGAGTTCAGTAAAAACAATACGCTACCATGCTCATATTCTACAGAGTGTTCAGTAAAAACAATACGCTACCATGCTCATTCTTCAGGGTGTGGTCAACGGGAGGTCTTATACTGTGGGCCATGCCCACACCCAACGTCCAATCAAAGTTGTCGGCCAGGGAGCTCTTCCAACCGCAGCGTCCATTCTCGAACGTGCAGGAAGTCCCACAATCCATTTCATCGCTGCCGTCGCCACAGTCGTCTGTGAAGTCGCAGGTCTTGTCTTGATGGAAACACTGTCCGTTCACACACTGCAGGTGGCCCGGTGGACAGGAGCCTGGGGACGACACACACACTCATTTAGTTGTACATTATATTGTACAACTAAAGTGTGAGCAGGAAAGACAGAAAACCAGCTGACAGCCAGACAGGCAGTCATGCAGATGGAAAAGATATCAGGTACAGGTCACGAGTCAGTTGGATGAGGTACAGGGCCAGAATTGAAATATATCAAATTAACCAGGCCCCTTAGTGCCTAAATAACAGCACTGTGAATTCTCTGTGGATTTAAGCCCACAACAAACACACACACAATAACACATACTTTATATAAACACGCACACACACACGCCGACGGTCTGATGACAGTAAAGAGGTTGAAGCTTAAGAACAACACTGATCTCTGTATGGCCCTAACTTTATAACCTTCATAAGGCATATATAATCACATTTAGTGCAGTTCACAAAGCTATCAAATGTCCAAGCACACCGCAAGAAACATAATCAGCAACTGTATGCATCAGGTTTCTCAACGACAGAGCTTTAATCTCAAACTAATCCTGAATCAGTATCCTTAAGACGCGTACTATGTCACCGTAGATGAAAGACATAAAACGTCCAAGAATGAGGCTTGATTCTCTAAAAACAAAATTGTGAAAGCATGACACCCAATATGAATGAAACCTCAGCCTCTCCTCCAGACAGTGGCTAACGGAGGACAAATGGAGTGGAACCATTCGGGTTTGTATTTAGTGGAGAAGGAGTACGAGACCAAGGAGATAGTGACGGGGTTAAGGGGTTGTGATGCTGGAATTCGGGCTTTGTAGGAGCTTGGCATTCCAACACAGTCAAATTCAGATTTTGAGAGTATTTCACTATTAGAGGACTCGAAGTGTGACGAAGAGGGGTGGCGCGAGAAACTAAAGTAATGAATTAAGGTTAAATCTCCACGTTAATCCTTTGTTTCTTTTTCTTTAGGTGCAGAGGACCAGAAGGAATCTGCTACCAGCATAGAAACCTTGTCACGGCTAGGGATACAACCCATGTCAAGTCCAGAGGTAGATTTCCCAGCACAAAGCTAGTTAGCTAATTAGTCGGCAAGTTAAGATATCTCGCTGACATCATCAGTTGAGTGCTAATAAAAAGTATGTGATCATTTAGATTGGTGCAGGAGAATAGAATATATCATATGGGATAACGCTCACCTTGTAAATGTCATTGTAAAAAGCCAATTAGCTAACATTATTTCCGTTGCTTAAGCACCAAGAAATTCCAACTTGAATGACCAGAAAAGGCCTGTTGTATCCTACAGTACAATTCTACCTTTATTATAGGGAAGAGAAATGCAAAACATCAAGTGTATCCTAATGCCATCGTGGGCAATTAACATGGTTCACTTTTTTCCTCGCAGCTGTACATAATTTAGGTACAGTAGCAGAGTAGAAAAATAATAGATAATTCATATTTTATTGGGGGTTGGTGGTCGTCTGATGAAATGGGGACTGACTTTGATATTATAATGAACAAAGATGGTGAAATTATAAGGGCAATTAAAGACTAGTCTGGGATTGGCAATTAATACAAGTATTTTCAAACCGGCCATTTTAAGCCGGTTGTCTAATAATGTGTTTATATGTGCATAATCCATAACTAATTATCATATGTCAGTGAACCATGGAATGACAAGTTGGAAAGTGAGTTGTTGAGAGGACATGGTGCATAGATTGCCACATCCACGACACCGTACACCGTTTTACGGGAACCATTTTTACATGACAATGACATTTACAACCAGTAACCAAACATTGTCTAATGCATCTGTAAGTCAAGGTCGGATTACACATATGGACACAGCTCCACACCTCCATTGATGACTAATATCTGTCTGGCACACGCACATCCTCATTCCTCAACGTCAGACTACGCTTAGATTGGGGAAAAAGTCAATAAAAACGGAATAATGTTCCATTTTCACGAGGATGAATGGCCTTTAATATGGTGATCATTATGGGACGTGAAGGCACAGAAGCCTCTACTCTCAAAGTCAATCTAAGGTTGACTAGTGCCCCTCCAATCACTGAGGTGGTCACAGCGAGATAGATAAAGGCCTTTAGTCGCCTTTAAGAAGCATGGTGGCCGTGGGGACGTTGTGTTCAGAGGCTGGGACTGGAAGTCTAGTCAGATTAGAGGAAAAGATACAACAGGGCAAAGTACAAACAGATCCGTGATGAATATCTGTACTATTAGAGAATGCACTTAGAAACAAAATATGTAAACCCATCCAGTCCAAAACAAGAGGTTTAAAATGACCTGTCCTGGAATGCATCTTTAACTAGCAGTTATTCTATGTTTCCCATTTGACTGCATGTTTTTAGTGATGTCTTTCAGCAAGTGGCTAAAGTAACTAGCTACTCATGACTTGTACATACAGTGAAGTAATGACAAGTTCCAGACCAGCTGACTCAAATGTAGGCCTTTACATGCTAGCTGTGTCTACTTATGTTAGCTAGCCATCATGGTGCGCAAGCACAATAACCCTTGTAAAGCTTTGTGTACCTTTTAGGTCAAATACGACTTCGGGGATTAGACTTTTACAGATATATATTTGTGGCTTTGCAAATCTGTCAGTTCTAAGACATTTTATAAAGGAAATTATATTAGATAATGGGATGCTTTTTTTCGTATGTCTGCTGGCTTTCTTCACAGTACATGGGTTGGTAATATGTAATTTAAAACATGACTCACGGCAATCACAAAGCAGCATGTCTGGTACATTTAGCACTCTCCATCCCTGCCCCGCTGGCATAATGCAAAACATTCACATGAAATAAGTGGATAAGGACACACACAATAGGTGCACATGTAGACATACACACAAACACACACAAGCACGCGTTCAACTGACTCGCCCCAATTGTCGTCAGGGCAGGCTTTATATCTGGAGAACATTTACAGTACAATGCAGTGACTCTAATGGAGCATGAAGAATAAGTAATTATTGGGTCATGCTCATTTAAGGCATTGTATTCCTGCTATTTAAATCCATAATATCATAATAGAAGATGATTACTTAGATTGGCTACTTAAGACTAAAAACCTCCAGATCACATGTGTAATGTGCATGGCAGACAGACTGACGGACAGGAAGAGAGGCACAAACACGGACCCACACTTGGCCTTGACATTACTAGAGACTATTGCATCCCGTTAATGTCCAGGAAACCAATTCCTATTAGGCGGTTGAACCGGGTACACTCTAAAAAAATAAAGGGCTTAAAAAAGGGTTCTCCGAAGATTGAAGAAGTTCTTTAAAGACCCACAGGGTTTGTGTTGCACTGAAAACATCACTTAAAGTATCTGGAAGTTTTTGCAGATGTTATTATTTTCTTTTTTTTGCAGACAGCAGGTCCAGGTCATATGTAATGTTGACTGTCTACTAGTATAGATGGTGCAATGTCATCCTATATTGTTATCAACACCGCCATGTGTGTTTTGTGGTAGAAATGTCATTTTTTTGCTAATGCTCACTAATACATCTGCTATGTATTAAAATGAATGAATCAAATGTATTTCAGAAATCTCCCCAGGCTCTGATAGGTGGCCAGTCCTTATGACTAATGCATACTTCATCTGAAAAAAAAACATCACGGAGAACAAATCGGTGCTGTTTGGAGTAGTTGATGGTCGTTCTCAGACGATGTATCTTTGTAAAACCAGCTAGTCAGTAAAGACTCAGTAGAGACACAACACGCACACGTTTTATATCAATCAGAAGATTAACCAAGCACTGTTGCAGTAAAAACTGTTATGCCTTTGATCAATTTTACTGTCATTTCTAATAATGTGAAAATACCAACATACTCATTAATAGATTAATTTCCTCTATTTTTCTTTAAACAGACAAAGAATCGATCTCTGTCGATAACAACTAACCAAATTGCTGGTTGGTTGCTTTGAGTTCTCAACCGTTTTCATTTAACTTTTAGTTGACTCAATCAATTAACACTAAAACATTGATTGCATGGATTAGCATATTGTATCTAATTATATAATTGAATACAATATGCTAATCCAATAATATCCTAATAATAGGATAGATCTAATGGTACACAGGTAGTCTCAGACATTTTAAATTACATTCTGTATTATACGGCACATTACACAGTAAACTGAAGGATTTGGACAGTGACAACAGCCAGGGGCCTGTAGCTGAAGCCATTCAGGATGAGCAACCAATCAGTGGACAGAACAAAGAGAGAGAGAGAGAGAGAGAGAGAGGAGGCGACCAGGGCGCTTTAGTGACTTTGTTTGTAATATCAATATCAATACCATGGTTGTGTGCCTGTGTATCTTAGTTGTATTTGTAATGCCTAGGCAATTGGTTATGCTTCGAAATTTCAGTCATATTCTGCAATCATCTGGGATGGGCTTTGAGGACTTGAGAACACAGTATTTTTGTTCTATCCCTGGGACTTTGAATTGTCCAATAATTACTATAAGACTGAAATTATAAAACATTTAATTAGTATTAATTAATGTAATTGTCTGCAAACATTTATTGAAAAAAACAAGGGCCTAGTAAAATATTTTGCAAAGCTAGTCAACACTTGCATTACTAAAGCACTACAGACTCCTAACAGTGTTATGGTAATAACCTGTTTCAGCACTACAGACTCCTAACAGTGTTATGGTAATAACCTGTTTCAGCACTACAGACTCCTAACAGTGTTATGGTAATAACCTGTTTCAGCACTACAGACTCCTAACAGTGTTATGGTAATAACCTGTTTCAGCACTACAGACTCCTAACAGTGTTATGGTAATAACCTGTTTCAGCACTACAGACTCCTAACAGTGTTATGGTAATAACCTGTTTCAGCACTACAGACTCCTAACAGTGTTATGGTAATAACCTGTTTCAGCACTACAGACTCCTAACAGTGTTATGGTAATAACCTGTTTCAGCACTACAGACTCCTAACAGTGTTATGGTAATAACCTGTTTCAGCACTACAGACTCCTAACAGTGTTATGGTAATAACCTGTTTCAGCACTACAGACTCCTAACAGTGTTATGGTAATAACCTGTTTCAGCACTACAGCCTCCTAACAGTGTTATGGTAATAACCTGTTTCAGCACTACAGACTCCTAACAGTGTTATGGTAATAACCTGTTTCAGCACTACAGACTCCTAACAGTGTTATGGTAATAACCTGTTTCAGCACTACAGACTCCTAACAGTGTTATGGTAATAACCTGTTTCAGCACTACAGACTCCTAACAGTGTTATGGTAATAACCTGTTTCAGCACTACAGACTCCTAACAGTGTTATGGTTGAAGTTGGTGTTGCACTAATGACGACTTTCAATAATGTTGTTGACATTGACTTGTTGCAGACTTACTGACTGCCAACATTATTACTGTGATGACCTGTTTTATTACTAATGACTTGCAACGATGTTACGGTAATGACCTGTTGCAGCACTAAAGACTCAACAATGTAATCGGAAAAAACTCTCAATGTATTGATAAACCTGTTACAGTACTAGTAAAAATGATGGTGTCATGGTGTCACCTGTTTAATTATCACTTTAAAAAATATTATGGTAATGACAATTGTACAGAGTCCCTTCACATTGCTGTCTGATTGTATTTGACCTACATGGTCTTCCATCTCCAAGTAATTTTCTCTTATCTGTATATTTGTTTACTAGCAACAGGCCTGTAAAACGCCATTCAGATTTTCACATGACTTTATGTGTCAAATTAAAGGAATATATTCCACATTCAGAATCGGATGAATCTGAGAGAAATGTTAAGCATTTTTACGATGATATGATTTCATTTCTCGGTCCGTTAAGAGGAAAGAGGTTATAAACGAGCCACCAGTTTGCCAGCATTACATTCATCATGGATCATTGATTAAAAAGGCAAGAGAGAAAGTTGGGTCGACCTTGCTTGCCCAGTAAACAACCCGACTGTTCTTCTGATTTATTCAGTGATTAATCTAGGAGATTGTAAGGCTGCTGCCCTTGGGTTTGACTTATTCCAAATGGATTAATAATGCTGACGTAAAAATAAAGGAACAAGCAGACCTCTGCTTCTATCGTCGTTTAACTAACAAACAATCTGCATCACTTTGTTCAATCTTTTTATCCTCTTGTTTGTTCAACTTTTCTGATAAAGTGTGCTAATTTGACCACAGTACTCAATTGTATGCAGTGGTAAACGTTTGAATTCACTTTGCAGCGCTGTCATTGTACAGTAAACGCAATCATTTAACTGTATATATTTAATATAAAAAACATATTTCATGAAAAAGAAATGAAAGATTTTTTTAAATCCAGTTTCGCATCACTGCTTGTATATTTAAATTACATGGTTTCAAAACAATAAAATGAGACCAAAAGATAAATTCAGGCCAAACACGCTTGTGGTCGCTGCCAGGGACGTCGATTCAACTTCAAACATCAAAAATAACACTTGACCGCTGTATTCTTAAACACAGTTCATGATGGCCCCATGTAGACTTTGGCTTTTTAATAGCGCTAAAATTTGTTTGGGTGAGTTATCATTGGATTAGGAAATTAGAGAGGCTATCCACTGCTGATTATTCTGATCTTGTTGGTCTCTCATTGCCTTTCAAAGGTTGGCATGTAAAAAAAATTATGCAGAACAAAAAACGTAAACACTTTTTCCTAAATAGTGCACTGCTTTTGATCGAGACCCACGGGTCAAAAGAAGTGCACTAATTAGGGAATAGGGTGATTGTTTTGAGTCATGAGAAGCTTCCATTTTATCCAAAAGTTCTTTCTTATAATTTTGAGCACTAACGCAAAGTAAGTAATGAACACGTCAGTCAGTTAATTACCCAGTGAGTAGGTCTTCAGACTATGATGGAGAGAAATACAAGGAGAGACGGACGACATTGAGACTATTGAGATCCTCACGAGGTCATACCTGATGGGGATGGAGACGCTGTCTCCGTTGCTTCTGAAGTGGATAAGAGCAGGCAGCCTGGAGAGAAGGTGATGTCATCCAGACAGATATCTCCCCTGCTGCTGAGGCCCACCTTAGTACAGAATAGAATAGCTAGACTGTCACTGGATTAGGAACTCACACAAAATACTAGAGTATGTACGATATGATCAGTACTCAGTACTCACACACATATTACCCACAGTTTGGTTGGTGATCACATAGAAATGTCTTTGGTTATGTCTTTGAATGAGTGTCCCATCTTTTGCCCATTACAGTAACTTTAAATAAATCTAAATATTAGACTAGTTGTGCAGTTGTCATTTTCTTGCATGGAATAGACTTCATTTTCCAGAACAAGTGGACATGTACAGTAGACTGAGAAGTTTCAGAAGAAACTTTGCTTCAGGCATTGTGAGCCAGTAATCAAACCCACGATGGCTGATGCTCCAGATACTGAACTTAACTAAAGCCAGTTGTATTGCTTCTTTAATAAGCACAACAGTATTCAGCAGTGCTAAAATACATGTAAAAAGGTTTTCTACTAAATAATTAGCCTTTTGAAATTAAAAACTTTAGCAAATATTTAGCAAATACAACGTGCCATTTGAACGCAGGAGCAGTGGTTGCTGATAAATGTCTGTTCGTTTATGTTGAAATTCCATTAAAATCCAGCGGTTTCTAGCCACTGTATTTCTGACAGTCAAAAAAATCAGACAAAAGAATCTAAAAGAAAACAGGACATTTGCAAGAAACCCCTACGTTTTGGACAGTACTGCATGTAAAAGATTACCATGAGCCACAATAATTCACATCGATGTCCATTACCTTGCCCTCAAATGTGACCCGGAAGTGTTCCTGAGAGGACAGCAGGATGTCCTTCCTCTGCCAGTAGTTCCCCTGGTCGCCAGTCAGGTTGAGGAGGAGATGGTGACCGGAAGAGCTGGTGACCTGGAACATGCTGAGAGTTCCGATGCCATCTCCAGACATGTGCATGTAGAAACTGATCTGGGGAATTAAAGGGACATGCTGAGAGTTACGATCTCCAGACACGTGCATGTAGAAACTGATCTGGGGAATTAAAGGGACATGCTGAGAGTTACGATCTCCAGACATGTGCATGTAGAAACTGATCTGGGGAATTAAAGGGACATGCTGAGAGTTACGATCTCCAGACACGTGCATGTAGAAACTGATCTGGGGAATTAAAGGGACATACTGAGAGTTACGATACCATCTCCAGACATGTGCATGTAGAAACTGATCTGGGGAATTAAAGGGACATGCTGAGAGTTACGATCTCCAGACACGTGCATGTAGAAACTGATCTGGGGAATTAAAGGGACATACTGAGAGTTACGATCTCCAGACATGTGCATGTAGAAACTGATCTGGGGAATTAAAGGGACATGCTGAGAGTTACGATCTCCAGACACGTGCATGTAGAAACTGATCTGGGGAATTAAAGGGACATGCTGAGAGTTACGATCTCCAGACACGTGCATGTAGAAACTGATCTGGGGAATTAAAGGGACATACTGAGAGTTACGATCTCCAGACACGTGCATGTAGAAACTGATCTGGGGACATGCTGAGGATCTTTCTCAAACATATTGACATTTGGTAAGCGGTTTTCATTAAAAAAAAACTGAAACCAATGATTTGCAAGCCTTTTAGCAGGTGCAGCGGCCATGTGGGTTTTCAAAACATTTCAGGCTCAATACCAGGAATAGCACATCATGGCTGTCAGAATTGAGCAACCCTTTCTTATTAGTTGTAGAGTCGACTAAGTAAGTAAAGTCGATCTAAGTCATGTCTGGGACGTAAGGCACATCTGCAAAAGTAAAATAAAGCAAAACAGGGATGCATGTTTTTGGCATTACCTTATCACTACACCAATTTTCTTTTTACCAGACATTGCCGCGAACCATGAAAGCAAATGAAGAATTCGGCTGCACAAACAAGGGTAATTTGTTGTGAATAAGAAGAAAAAAAACGGTCATTTCTGCTGCGCAGTTTACTTTTCTTTCATTTCCTTCTAATTCCCTTGTTCATTATAGCTTGTCCGCAAAGTCAGACGCTCCAGGGTGGTAATGACCTCTACGGGGGCTTTCTACCAGATGCAGCCATATGCTGGAGACTGTTTGCTGGGCAGGAAGGGAGGTGTGAAAGAATGAAACGCCTCAGATCTCAGGAGAGAACCTGAAGCGCGGCTTCTAGTCTTCAGCCTCTCTTCTCGCCCTCATTTCGCTCAGTTTAATTGGCGCTTGTGATTGACGGACATCCGGTTCCACACCGACTGGCAGGCGGGCCGACGTAAGGTCGGTCAGAGAGAAAAGACTCACTTTGTTGGTTTGCAAATATACCCAGAGAAGGAACTGTCTCAGGCCGTCAAACGCAGCCATATTTCCCCAACTTCAACATCACATTCTACCTAGAGTTCTCCCTTATTAGGCCTCAAACATAAGAAATTACGATGACTGTGACGGAGATTTTTAAGTTTGTATTTTGAAATGTGTTGTCGTACATTGTGATTTGATTGTTTGGCAATTGTCAATCAGATAACAACTGTTCTTTATCCTATTATCATCTAAACTCACAAGATAGCTAGACCGCTAGCATGCTATCCACATAGTAGAAATATACATTTCAGCTGCTGTTTGCAATGTCAGGTGATTGTTTCAGATGTACCCGAATCACACTTCTGTTAAATATAATCCTTTTGTAGGAATACAACTGATAGTATAGTCGAATTAAGGAATTATGTTTTTTATTGTTAGATAGCTTCATGAATGCTACAACTTGCTAAAATTCGAGTCTTATCTCCCAATACAAGATGACTGCGGGCTCTCCTATTAGCCGCTTACAGGAAGTAGAGATAACAGCGCCACCAATGCTAGGTCAGGGTAAACAAAACACTTTCCTTAGATTTTATATATAAAACACACATGCCCGCTTTCCCTAATTAATCCCATAACTAATTGTGCATATATTTAATACCTTGAATTAATGCTTATATTCGACACTTCACATAATATAAACACTACTTCTAAGCACACAGTAAATAATACAAGACGCAGTCACATTCCTTGTTTTGTAGAAAAATACTTTTGATAAATAGATTTAATTAGAGGGAGTACTGATAGGTCAGACTAAATGATTTGCCATTAACATTGATTGACATTTGAGAGGTTTCTAATTTCATATTAGACGAATGAACAGAAAAAAGGGAATGTCCTACTTTTGTTGCATACATTTACGACTTTTGTTGCATACATTTTTAGGCAATCCATGCGCAATACTTTGTGCAACTATGTTGTAGCTGTGATGGAGGCATTACACCGACTGTAGGCTTTAAAGCATTATTCCAAAACAAATTAACCAAAGGATTCCCAGTCCCATATGATCAACCTACTGACAAATTGATCAGATGTCCCAAACATCTGAGTAAACCACTGCGCCCCTTTCCACCCTGTTGTTTACATCTCAGCCCTGAGGTTAACATTAAAACTGACCTTGCATTCCTTGCTCCTGCGACTGAGTAGGGGTCCTGAGATACGCGCGACATCTCCAGTTGCCTGAGGGAAAGAGCTCTTCACATAGAGGTAGTGGCCAGATGGGTCTCTCGTTGTGTGGTCAGTGGACGGCCCAGTGCCAAAGGTAGACGTGCTGCCGGCTTTGATGAGCCAATTGAAATCGTCCCTCCGACACTGGCGCCAGGAGCAAAGGTCAAACTCAAAGTTGCAGCGTCCACTGAATCCTTCTGTAAGGACGAGAAAATGCGTAGGGAAAATAGAGTTTCTCAATGACATGCAGCTCAGTTGGTAAAGCATCGCACTTGTAACCATGGAGGTTGTGGGTACAATTCCCATAGGTGACCACATCAGAAATACATGCACTCTAAGTTCTCCAAGTGGCTCTAGATGAATGGCTCTAGAGACGAATGGCTCTAGAGACGAATGGCTCTAGAGACAATTGGCTCTAGACGAATGTCTCTAGACGAATGTCTCTAGATGAATGTCTATAGATAAATGACTCAAGATGAATTGCTTTAGATGAATGACTCTAGATGAATGACTCCAGATGAGTGTCTGTAGATGAGACCACCATACAAATTATCCCATCTAAAACTGTTCTGTTACTTGTGGGTATTGGGAGGAACAAGTTCTCGAGGTTGAGAAAGAACAATTTATTCTGTGCTCGTATGTCAGCACCACTTGCAAATGTATTTACACCTCTGTTTAAACACCCTAAATGCAACAAAAGCCACTGTAACTAATACCGTTATGGTATTTTCATCGAGGCAGAAGAAGGGGCACACTCACTGCAGATGTAGGGGTCCTCGTCAGAGCCGTCACCGCAGTGGTCAATGAAGTCGCACAAGTTGTCTTCTGGGATGCAGTGACCGTTGGAGCAGGCGTACTCCTCAGGTACACACGGCTGCTCTGGGATACGGGGAGGGGTGCAGTTCTGGAAGGTGACGTCATCCACGACCACATCTCCCATGTAGCTGATTCCACGCTTGGCCCGTAGGATCACCTGAATGACAGGCCCAGGATTCAGGATGAGCCCTCAGGTTTAACGTATTAAGTTAACCGTCTGCAGGTCCAGGCCTTTTAGTTTCACATTGCATCCAATCCAATAAGACGAGGGTTGTTTGCTTTATAGTATAAGCAGTGAACTCTCTGAACTCTCGGATCCCAGTGACCCCCTGAGGTACTACTTTACAATAAGTATACATTCATTTATATGTATCAATACATTAATAAACACTGCTCTTAACATGGATCAAGTTATCTTTCATTTGTGTTAATATAACATCATAATTGTTAATTTATACTTCATGAGTTAACTATGGATTAACTCACGAGTAATATGTTTATTATAACATGCTCCAATTAAACCGGTTCTATAGATGCATTACGTGATTGTTTATTCATGTTTATTAATGCATTAACACATGTATAATAAAGCAAACGTGTAATTGTAAAGTGTTACCCTTGCTGCTTTGTTTCGCAGAAGACATTAGGGGGAGACAGTTCAAGTTGAAATTCTAATTACTTAATTGCATTTACCCAGTGTGCCAGCTCTAAATCGGCTCCTGGTTAGTTCAAACACCAGCAGTACTCAGGATCCAATCTGAGTCTTAAAAACAAATTATAGTAATGCATGCAAATTGCAAATACTCAATAAACAAATGAGATCCATTAGGAGCCGTCGTTTCTCTAATCCTACCGAACTGGGCTGCACATAAACAACGTCGAACACAACCCCTCCAAGGTCATTAGTGCACAATAGATGAAAAAGGGGTGCAGTCTGGGATGTAAATACCCCGCTGCATTCCACCCAGGGCTTATCTTCCATGGTGCTGAGCCATGAATTTAACATGAGAAAGGACCTCGGCTGATTAAGGACTTCGTGGGAGAGGAAAAGGGCACCGGCGCAGCCTCGTATGATGACGAAGAGGCTCTGGAACAGTGCTGTGCTAAAGGGCACTTAAGATACTGATTGCCCCATCTGGATGGCTGATCCGAGTGGGCCCTGCTGACAAAGGTTAATGGACACCTGTACACATCCTGAAGGTCAGGCCATTTGTTGCTAAAATTGCAATTTTTTTACTGTTGCCAGGTGTCAGGAGGTCATTGTCTGGTTCCTGGTGGGCTGACTGGTGTGGCGGGGGGGGGGGGTCAAGTATCCTTGCAGTTTGATGATCTAATCAATAGCCAAAACATTGCTAGAGTAGACCCCAAAACAAAACAATTCAGAGTATATAATTTTTCTCAGAGAGAGATAGGCTGCACTAGTTGGATTGCACAAAACTCCAATATTGGAAGGGGTAAATGCAATAGCCGAATAGGGGTTGGACACGTGTGCAGAGTGACATCCAATGTCCCTGTGTTTAGGAGAAATCATCCACTGGATAGCATGCAGTGATAAAATGCAGTGACACAATGCAGTGTCTTTCTAGATAATTTCCATCTATGAAGATACTTCTGGACCCTGCTTTGCATTGCTTTTGCAGCCCTTTGGGGTTTAGGGTAGCAGTTGTAAGCATTTGATGTAATAAATTTTTTTACACTGGAGAGAACGAATCTAATTGCATTTGGAAATCCTAGCAACTGTCATGTATACATTGCAAACACCATTTCTGTAAATATGAAAACAAATAATTTTTTCATCAATTTTAAAGCATGGAAAATCATGAATCACTCGACAACACAAGCGACAGATGGTATTTTGGGTGTGGTTTTCTCAAAAAAATTATAATTAACGGACCTGGACTTTATGGCAAATTCCCAGAAAAACCTCTCCCCGTCTCCATTTGTTGCCTTGGTTACCCGTCTGAGACCACACTTCATGGGAGATGTTTCCGGACTTTAGTAACACCTGTGATTGGTCAAAAAGAGGATGACTATCTCTGACATTTCAAATAGAACAGATCAAATACAAAGGCCATTAGCTTTATTCTATAGAATTCTGCCGCCTTAATGACAAAAAAATGGTTTTAATCATTTCCATAAACAATTCTAATTGGTTGAACGTATGGATCAGCACATAGATGTTTGTACCTTTTCAACCTTCAGATGCACCATCACCAAATATATTGTCTAAATGTGTATGGGCAAAATCAAGTTCCTCAATCGAAAACCCAGACAAAAGAAATGGAATGCGTGATCAATTTAACAAAATGCCAAGGACAACTTTGGGGAAATATTTGTCTATATTTGCGACCTCAGGTAAAAGTAAAGAAAGAGAAAGCAATGAAAAGTATAATAGCAAATCATACATAAAAGCTGAAAAATCTAGAATAAAATGGTCTGATCCATGCTGACCTGATACATTAAAATACAAGACACATTAAAATACAACTTAAAGGCATGTATCACCTATTTGTGTTGAAATATTCTATATCCAATACAAATATATGAATGAATGATGACTGTGATGAAATCAGGCTTTAAGTCTTACAAATGCACGAACAAGAGGGTTTATGATATGATATTAAGGATTATTCTTCTTTTCCAAATATTCTCATATTACTGTAATATATTAATAACCATACAGAATTAAACATTAATACTTGTGTCTGTATTAATCAAATATGCAAATATAATGTGGTGGTCAGTTTGGTGACACAAGCCTGGTCAGTTTGGTGACACAAGCCTGGTCAGTTTGGTGACACAAGCCTGGTCAGATTGGTGACACAGGCCTGGTCAGTTTGATTACACAAGCCTGGTCAGTTTGGTGACACAAGCCTGGTCAGATTGGTGACACAAGCCTGGTCAGTTTGGTGACACAAGCCTGGTCAGATTGGTGACACAAGCCTGGTCAGATTGGTGACACAGGCCTGGTCAGTTTGATTACACAAGCCTGGTCAGTTTGGTGACACAAGCCTGGTCAGATTGGTTACACAAGCCTGGTCAGTTTGGTGACACAAGCCTGGTCAGATTGGTGACACAAGCCTGGTCAGATTGGTGACACAAGCCTGGTCAGTTTGGTGACACAAGCCTGGTCAGTTTGGTGACACACCCTGGTCAGTTTGGATGGGAGTCTGATAAATAGACACAAGAAGCCTGGTCAGTTTGGTGGAGTACTAACTTCTTTTGACACTATAATTTAATGAAGGCTTAGTAAAATAAGGTCACAAACGTTCCAATAGAGTGAAGTTTTTTAGATCTCAGCCTATGTTCCCAAAGAGCATTCAATAATACCAGATATAACAAATACATCATATTGTTTTCCCAAAAGAAAGCTCATACGTAGATTTCTAGATGAAACGTATGATCGTTGTTTAAGGAGCTCATCCACCTGTAGGGTTCCCACTGTGAAGCCGCTCATGTGGTACCAGAATCCCAGGGTGCACTGGGGTCCGGTGGAGGAGATGACAGGAGTCTGAAGGTCCGTAGTGTGGCCAAAACCACCGTTGGAGCTGTCTGCATACATGTACCAACCCTCTGGCGTGCCACTACAGGGGAAATGACAATGGAGATTTAATGTTTCAGAACTGCATCATGACGGTTGGAGCATCTGTCCAGTAACCTGAAAAGTGTTGGAGATCCAATCCCAGAGCGAGCGAGGTAAAAAACCTAGTACTATGGTTGCCATAACAGCGAATTATACATATATTCATGTCTGGGTGTTGCCTTGATTTTCTTGGAGGTATCTCGTAATTATTTGGAAATGGACCATGAGACGAATATTAAGTAAACAACAATGTGATTGTAGAACAACTCATGGCGTTTTTGCAGATTGTCTTGTTCCCACAAGATAAAATGCAATGGTTAACTGTTTTTTTTAATTTAAAGTGGACTTTAAAAACGATGTTGCCCCTTTTGAATAAATATCTTACTGTAGCTGTTTTAAGTAACTATCTATCAGTCTTTCACATCGACTTTGAGGGATGTTTTCTCACTATTTTAACCAGTACCGTTTTAACTGTTTCATATTTGCGGCCTTTCCTGCATGCTTGGCCCGCTTCAAGCCCCTCCAATAAGAGTGAGATGGGCTTGGATTGGATTGGCCTTTTGTTTGAGTCCTTCTGTTGTAACTTTCAGTTTTTTTGTCAAGCTTCTGGTTTTCACAGATGGCCTCACATTCTCCTCAAGAAATGTCTGGTGCAATATGGAATTCATGGTTAATTTAAAGATGTCGGGATGCCTAGGCCCTAATGTGGCAAAGTAGCCTCAAACCACAATGCCACCAGCTCCATGCTTTACAGTAGGATGTGCTGCTTTTCAAAAAAATTGTTTTTCAGACTGGTGTTCTGTCCCGAGCCCATTGTCCTATTCATTTTAGTCTCCATCTAGCATCAGCCATGCCTTGATTTTTTTAATTGACGCCTCATGTAGACAACGTTTGTGCACTCTCTCCAGCGCCTCATGCCATTTAGAATTTGTTGTAAAAGATATATATATCTATCTATATATAAATCCATCAATCCTACCCTGGGGTTCTTTTGAGGTCTCTTTGTGCATCTTTCGGTCAGCTCATGTGCTTTATGTGGTGGGACTACCTGTTCCATGTAGATTGATCTGGGCCTCCATTTGTAGAATGTAATATTTCTCTTAAAGTCCTTATGAGATATTCCGATCTTGGCATTATGTGTTACCACACACCCATATGGTAAAGATCAAAGCACACCACATTTGTAAACTCAATAAAAGGCTTAACGCATTAAGAGTTCACTGGTTGTATTACAAAATGGTCGTTAATAGCATCAGACGAAATCGTGTGTATTTGTACCTGATGCCTCAGAATGTAATTATGTCAAAAAGGAAAGGAAAAGGGGCATTCGTTAACAAAAAAGAGTGAACTTTGAAACTTTGATACATGTAGGAATGTGAAGCCTCCAAAGGTCACACACATACTGCAACCTGACCACACACGCAGTGTACAAACCACACACATACTGCAACCTGACCACACACGTAGTGTACACACCCACAGGGACAGAGGCATGTTACTGGAACTCATCCATCTTTCTTAGAACTAGACCACAGGCCGAAGCTCAGTCATCCTTTACTAACACGAGAGAAGAAAGATTAGTGTCTGGAGTCAAAGCTGACGGCTTCCACCCATGTCCATAACTCCTCAGCCTTCTGGAGAGCGGACCTCTCTGCCCAGACTGTTAACTCACTACCCCAGAGAGAGGAATCTCCTCTAGGCATGGAGTCGACAGAGTCTCCTTAATACCTGCACGGCTTCAGGCGTTTACCGCCCATCTGCTAGCGAAAAGTAAAGGACTCTAACCAGAGAAGAGGAGAGAGGGAGGGGAAGGAGGGGGAAATGGTGTACTGTTGGCTACAAGAAAAAATAAAATAAAGGATATAAAGTGATGGCCATTTCTCCTCACACTTTTAGCCCATAGGTCTTGAGACAGGCAATCATAGGCTGCATGGGAAACCATCACAGAAACGCCATCAGTCACAGGTTTGGCATGGCGTTTTGCCCCTGGTACGGGAGTGTGTGTGTGTGTGTGTGTGTGTGTGTGTGTGTGTGTGTGTGTGTGTGTGTGTGTGTGTGTGTGTGTGTGTGTGTGTGCGCATGTGTGTGCGCATGTGTGTGTGTGCGCATGTGTGTGTGTGTGTGTGTGTGTGCACATGTGTGTGTGTGTGTGTGCGCATGTGTGTGTGTGAGACTCACAGAGTGTGGTCGTTGACGGGGCGGTGGTACAGCTCTCCAAGGTGAATGGTGTTGCCTTGGTCAGGGAGCCAGCGGTATGAATGGAGCACCGGGGCTGTGGAACGGACTCCCTCCCAGCCACATGGGTCACCCTCCTCAAAACCACACACCTCATTCACTGAAGACCCGCAATGTGAAAGAGAAAAGACCACTCACGTTTCCATTAAGCAGTTGTCCTCACCACAGATAAACACTGTCAACACTGAAACACCCGATATCAGCCGAAACGTTTGAATCACATTTAAAGTGGATAAAACTAGAACAATAAGAACTATCTAATGCCTGTCAAAGTTAAATAGTTTGCATGGCCTACTAAGATTGAACACTTGATTGACGCAGACACTGATCTGAGAGAACAAGGTCACAACCCACCACAGTGCTGTTCATCCAACCCATCGCTGCAGTCGTGTCTGAAGTCACACACTCTGCTCAGTTCCACACACTCCATATGGGCGCCACATGAAAACTCCCCCTCTGGGCAGACGTGGGGTTGGACTGTAGGGATGTCCGTGGGGGGGAGCTGGGTGGTGGGGCTCACTGAGGGTAAGTCCCCTGGAACAGAGCAAACGAACACGCCATGTCAAATGTCCTACGGTGACGTGCAGCTCCGTTGCCACGACTACACAGGGTCTTATTCCCAAATAAAACATACGCTCGTCTTGGAAATCCCAAATCAATGTTACGATAGCGGAAGCAGTAAAACAAAAAAAATCACGAGATGCATGCGTTCACTACACAGCACTGAAGCGCAGTTCACTGATGAGCAAAAATATTATGATCAGGTGAAGCGAATAATGTTATTCGTCTCCCAACAACAACACATGTCATGGTCTGGGTAGGTTAGATGGTAAGCGGCCAATAAGATGAAATGGTAATAAATGGTAATCCCTGATATTGTTTCAGCAGGAAAATGCACCCAGCCACACTGCACAGATTGTACGGGAATGGTTTCGGGAACACAAGGTGTTGCCCTGTCTTCCAAACACGCCGCATCTCAATCCGATTGAGCATCTGTGGGACGTGCTGGACCGGATACCATGTAACTCCTTGCTCGGGTCTTGTAGAGTTCATGCCTCGGCGGGTCGGCGATGTTTTTGCGGCACGTTGAGGAGCAACAGCGTTTTACACGTAATCATACTGTTTTGACTCATAGTGCTCTGGCCCGAAAAAGGCACGCAAATTACCATCATAGAGGCTGCAGTACAGGAATGACAGGTCATCAATGGCAATGTCTCCATTAAAGTCATCACCGACTGTTCCTTCGACCAGAATCTGCCAAAAGACAACAAGGTCAGGTATGAAAAAAGTGTTATTCATATCAATGGTGGTTTATTTGGCTCAGTCCCCAAATGGGCAGTTTACTTCCTTCAACCAGAGGCTCTGAATAGGATGTGAACCCGTTCTGTCTACCAGCATCTATTCTCATCATCTTTAAAACAGCTTTACCATTTCCACGTGGATGTTAATAGAAGGGTAAACTTGAATTCAATGGCGTTACATTGAGGCTGTGCTTGATGACAAACCCCCCTTGCCCTCTCAGTTGCCACAGGGCATGACGGTGGGAAATAAGACAGCTTTAAAAACCCAACCCAATTCCAATGTTTCATAAAGGAGCAATTTGTAATATCTCCACCACACTAACTCAGTGAAATGCAAATTAAATGGTAAAGATGTTTTTTTTTCAAATAGGGTAGCCTACTTTTTTTGTTATTCGTGCTTATACAGTGGATTATGTGTCTTTGCAATGATTTTTCCTGAGAAATTGTGGATAAAGCATGCAAGTCCAAAAAATATAACCATTGCTTTACAGCGATGAAGGAAACCATCGGCTGATATTTACTCAGTAAGTGAGCAGTTGACCATATTTCTCCTTGACAGGTAATTTCTCCAAATTGCAACCTAGTAGTAAGGCGCCAATACATCTCTGTCTGGCACCAATAGCCTAGCACATGCATATATTAAGAAAACTTTTGTTTGTTTGTTTGTTTGTAGGTACACCATGGGCAAGATAGGCAAACATAGGAATTCAACTCAATCCATATAACTTTTGCTAGAATTGCATTTACAATTCCTGATAGCATTAGCAGTTAACTATTTAACAACAGGCTAAATATGTTTTTGTTACTAGCAAGTTGTTATATACTTTCGTAGCTTATCTATTGGGTGGACAACATGTCCCTGGTCGTGGCTTGCTAAGCAAACCCTTAAGGAATACAAAAAAGTTTGTTGATGAAAGAGGTCTATGTAACTGTTGCTGTAGCTGTTAATCTGAGTAGTGGAAAAAAACAGTAGTTTGTGAAGCACAACACGTCATTCACAGAAGATAACCAGACCTGCTCCACACCAGAGTCCACTGCATTCAGCTAAAAACAAGATGAAAGACCTAAAGTGGACACAATCGCCAATTGAGGAGTGAAAACATTGTCTGGTTTAACAAATACCGGTTTAACAAACTCTGGAATTGGCTATTGGCTATTGCCAGCATGGATCTCATTTGATGAAATGTGCATCACGCCATCCCATCAGCATGGACAAACACACCTATGGAATTAAATCCAACACCCTGAATAATGTTGGCTTTTCTGGAGGTAACTGGTCCTTGACACGTCTACAAAATCAATGAACCATGTCTAGTTGTCCTTAACCATGTCCTGATTTATTTAACAGAACAAATATTGTTCGACAGCAGAAAAAAAAACCATGACATGATTCCCAACATGAAACCAACCATCCAGAACAAATAAGGACCCCTTCAGTATCAGCAGGGGTGGTTTTCAGTGGGAGGTTTTCCTCATATGGATACCACATCGAAGGTTCATTAACTAGACGAAAAAGTAAATACGACATAGTCATGGCACAACTCGCCAGAGTGAAATACCTACCTGAAAAGGCTTAGCGCTGTTGAGATACACCATCCCTCTGAGCCACATATTCCCCTGTTCGCCGTATCGCATCCACAGCATGTGACCGCGACCGGGTTTGGTGGTCCTCATGTACACAGCCAGCCGGAACACATGTGACCCAAACATGTGAAAGTGGAAGCGGAACACGCAGCGGTGGCGACGGCTGTCGTTTACGGTGGAGTTACTGTCCCCGGGGTGTAGGGTGGGTCGGAACACCGGGCTGACCAGCACGGCCGTGTCCTTAAACTTCTGGGGGCTGGAGGACTCAATGTAGAGGTAGTGACCGTTAACACTGCCCAGGGTGTGGTCCTTGGAGGGCCCTGTTTCCAGGGTGGGTGTCGGGCCGCGGATACGCGTCCAGTCAAATAAGTCACCACTCTGTTCCTGGGTCCAGATGCACAAGCCCTGCTCAAAGTCACACATCATCTCTGGAGCTGAGAGAGCACAGGGGAAATGAAGAAAATATTGAATATTAACGCTAATTTCATTTTTTTTGTTGTTGTTGTGATTTGTTCCATTTGGCCTCGGCCCATCGCAGAAACATTCCCTTAGGGTCAGACGGGAGGCTAGCAGTCACAGGGTCATTATTGCACATGTGATTTTGAACTTGTCTGTTTAAATTAAATGTCAATAATGGTGACTGACTCATGTTTGCCGACTATTTTCCATGGGATTCCTTTAATAATTTCTTCTTAAAGACCCACTAACCAAACCCTTAGACCCTATGTTGCCATTGTCAGTTTATCTATCCATTTTGTCAATGCAAAAGGTTAATTTGAGTTGCACGCGTAGACGAAAGACAAATTTGACCCTTTGTTTCTAGCCTCTCTGTTGCCAACGTGGCCCCTCTGTTCTCGTTCACTCCCATCCATTCTCTCTTCAGTGTTTACATGCGGCTGTACTAGTAAGTGAGTCCTGGGTTTCAGCCTTTAACCCCAGACAGCGCTGAGACAATTTGCACCATCCTCTGTGGGACTCCGGGCACACGGCCGAGACATTGAACTCAGAGGTGGCCTGTGAAATACCTAACTGTGAGACCGACAAAGCCTCCGCTTTGTTTAGCCGCGTACTGTATGGCACACTTACTGTGCACTGTACTGTATGGTTTTGTATGGTAAAGATGACTCTATGACTTCCTGCCTGTCTGTGTCTGACTGTCTGGTCTGAGCGAGCGACTCACAGCAGCCCTCCTCGTCTGAGCCGTCTCCGCAATCGTCGACCAGGTCACACAGCTGCAGTCGTTCCACGCACGCCCGGCTTCGCGTGCAATGGAAGTGGGAACCCAGAGGGCACTTTAACACCGCCGGAGGCAGAGAGCAGTCCTGGAAGCTGATGTCGTCCAGGGCGGAGACTCCGTCGAACACGCCCAGGCTGATCTTGGCCAGTGTTAACTGGAAAGGCCTGGATATGCGGCCCAGCTGCACCGTGACCCGGTTCCACTGACTGCCTTTGTTGTAGAGCGTCTGCCAGAGCATGGTGATGTTTTCTACGCCGGCGACACGCAGGGATAATTCCGCAGCACCAACTGAGATACCCGAGTTATAATGCCTAGATGGGAGGAGAGAATAGAAGTTCAAATGAGCTGCATTCTACTGAATATTAAAGAGACAGAAATACGAGGGGTAGATAATAAAATATATACCGGTACTTCTACAGTGATTACTTAATCCAGACAAAGGGAGCTATTGTACTAAGCTACTCAAAAGCTAAGGTACTCCATGTGGAAATTGCATGGTCTCAGCATTGAACCCTGAGGCGCACCAGGTTTGATTAAATTAATGGCTTGTGTTAGGCAACATGTTCTGCCGTCTCACCAGAAAGTCATGGTACACCCAGGGGCTGACTGGCGGTACTGGGGCCCCCGTAGAATAGCCCGCTGAGAAATACTGCTTTTGTTCAAGAAAACAAAGAGAAAATGTCCTGCAATGACAAATTAGACACACATTCGAATATTAGACGCAGAGACGTCTTAAACAACACAACATAAAACATGGAAATACCTGAGAGTAATGTGTACAATAATGGAGTGGCAGAAAGGACAGGAAATACTAAATAAACAAAAATAAGCCAGAATTACAAGACAAATTACCTGACAATCTTGGACAAAAAAAACAAAGGCAAAGCATATAACTTTTCCTAGTGGGTAAAATATGTGCTGTCTTAATACAAGGTGGGAGACATGTTGATTTTGCTTCTATTATTCAGACTTCTGAGAAAAGCATTTCTCTTTCTAGACGCAACTGTTCTCTCTGGTTTTAAAAAAAAAACACTAGCCGGAGCGTTTTCTGAAGAAGTGATTGATTCAATCTGTAAGTCATATTATTTTCCTCAGCCACTTATTTCCAAACCGACAGGGCCAAATCGACTCCATAACGGCTTTTCATCAGGCAATCACACCTCTGTGCTTATTCCATTAACTTGCTCGGAGGGTGGCCAGAGATAACTGCTGTTTTCGGAAACACGGCTTTACATAGCCGTGGCTCGAGGTGTTACGTGCGACTTGCCGAGGTTGTCAGACAGACTCACGTAACACCCTGGGACAAGGCAACCATGTCACCAAGTGTTACGGCGCTGTCGGCAGTGGTGTGTCGTTAACCTCTCCTACCCAGACTGCTGTTGGTGGAGTGGTCCAGAGGAGGAACCTGTTTCTGATAGTCTGGTGATATGGTCTCTGCTGAGCCCCGGACCCAGTCGAATCCATCGCCTTGGGAAAATTCATATTCATGCCAGCCGCAGGAGTCCCCCTCAAAGTCACAGAAGGAGGCTGGGTGAACAGAGAAAACAGGTGAGTGAGTGGAAGATATATTTATTCAAAAACGTGACACACGCAAAAAAATGGATTGGTGTTGGAGAGGGCAGTGTTTGTTTGCCTGGCTGACACGACCCATGTGAGTCACAGCGCGAGGAGAGGAGTGACTCATTGGCCTGTAGAAGGACCAATTGGAAATGTGCAAGTGATTTGACTGGTTCTTATTTATTAGCTATATACAAGAGCAACAACCATGCAAAAAGTAAGTACAGATGATGACAGATTAGGTGAAATTCGGTCAAATCTGCTCAAAAGCAAAGAGAGGGTGAATTCAAGATGTGTTAATAGGTGGATGTCATACAGTAATATTGAAATTGAATAAGAAAACATGGCCTCTGTGTTTGATTAGTTAATATTCTATAAATATATCCACAGCAAACACTTAACAGGGGTCAAACATGCAATCATACCACCGATACAGCCTACAACAGTGGCAGTAAAATATATAGTATTCACTTCAACTATAAAAAGCAGTTTGGCAACTGGAATACACCATAGAGCCTGATGGGATATTGAGTGTGATAGGCTTGTTCCTTGGCAACAGGGTACTTACAGCAGCTGGCTTCATCTTCCCCGCCAGGACATTGTGGGGTGAAGTCACACACTTTGCCCTCATCGATACAGTCCCCATTGGCACAGGCGAAAGAGTGGGGGCACAGAGGGGCAGGGGGTGTGAATGGGGACGAACTGATATCGGTGGCTGAGAATGAAGAGATACAGGTGATATTGTCAAAAGACTCACATTACAACACATAGTAGACAGCTTGTTATCTGGGCTACGGGACTGTGTATTGACGCCTCTAAGGCAGTATACGTAATAGCACCCTGTCCGCTGGCTGGACCCTGGAACAAATAGCACCATGTCTGGACCCTGGAACAAATAGCACCCTGTCCGCTGGCTGGACCCTGGAACAAATAGCACCCTGTCTGCTGGCTGGGCCCTGGAACAAATAGCACCCTGTCCGCTGGCTGGGCCCTGGAACAAATAGCACCCTGTCCGCTGGCTGGACCCTGGAACAAATAGCACCATGTCTGGACCCTGGAACAAATAGCACCATGTCTGCTGGCTGGTCCCTGGACAAAATAGCACCCTGTCCGCTGGCTGGACCCTGGAACAAATAGCACCCTGTCTGCTGGCTGGACCCTGGAACAAATAGCACCCTGTCCGCTGGCTGGACCCTGGAACAAATAGCACCCTGTCTGCTGGCTGGTCCCTGGACAAAATAGCACCCTGTCCGCTGGCTGGACCCTGGAACAAATAGCACCCTGTCTGCTGGCTGGGCCCTGGAACAAATAGCACCATGTCTGGACCCTGGAACAAATAGCACCCTGTCCGCTGGCTGGACCCTGGAACAAATAGCACCCTGTCTGCTGGCTGGACCCTGGAACAAATAGCACCCTGTCTGCTGGCTGGTCCCTGGACAAAATAGCACCCTGTCCGCTGGCTGGACCCTGGAACAAATAGCACCCTGTCCGCTGGCTGGACCCTGGAACAAATAGCACCCTGTCTGCTGGCTGGTCCCTGGACAAAATAGCACCCTGTCCGCTGGCTGGACCCTGGAACAAATAGCACCCTGTCTGCTGGCTGGACCCTGGAACAAATAGCACCCTGTCCGCTGGCTGGACCCTGGAACAAATAGCACCATGTCTGGACCCTGGAACAAATAGCACCATGTCTGCTGGCTGGTCCCTGGACAAAATAGCACCCTGTCCGCTGGCTGGACCCTGGAACAAATAGCACCCTGTCTGCTGGCTGGACCCTGGAACAAATAGCACCCTGTCCGCTGGCTGGACCCTGGAACAAATAGCACCCTGTCTGCTGGCTGGTCCCTGGACAAAATAGCACCCTGTCCGCTGGCTGGACCCTGGAACAAATAGCACCCTGTCTGCTGGCTGGGCCCTGGAACAAATAGCACCATGTCTGGACCCTGGAACAAATAGCACCCTGTCCGCTGGCTGGACCCTGGAACAAATAGCACCCTGTCTGCTGGCTGGACCCTGGAACAAATAGCACCCTGTCCGCTGGCTGGACCCTGGAACAAATAGCACCCTGTCTGCTGGCTGGTCCCTGGACAAAATAGCACCCTGTCTGCTGGCTGGGCCCTGGAACAAATAGCACCATGTCTGGACCCTGGAACAAATAGCACCATGTCTGCTGGCTGGTCCCTGGACAAAATAGCACCCTGTCCGCTGGCTGGACCCTGGAACAAATAGCACCCTGTCCGCTGGCTGGACCCTGGAACAAATAGCACCCTGTCTGCTGGCTGGACCCTGACACAAAATGCTATACACTTGAGTCCTTTCCTATGAACAGCCTCCTTAAGTTGGACCACATTTAGGCACTTCATTGAAAAAAGGCCTAATTCTCAAGATGTACATTTTTCATTTAGTTTAGAGGAACTTTGCATAGAGGCATCTTATTCCTCTGTGAGAGTTAATATATTAAGGTGTGTTGACAGAGAAGAGTTTGATTTGAGCATGAACTAATGAGAACCAATGAGAGCGTAAACCTTAGATCAATATCAGTCCAGAGACTCGACCTCCAAAAAACAACTGAAATGTGATTATGGCTTTTTGATGAGAAATATGTGATTCTGTAGTGACATTTTTCGGTTCAGGTAGGGTATTGAAAAAAATCACAATGTTGCTTCTATTTCTATTACAGTAACTCATGAAAGTAAATGAGAACAACTGAAAAAAAAATGCAAATGTTCAAAATATTTGAAGAGCATCAGTATCTGTTTTGGTACACATAGCATGTCAGTGGAAGCCTGGCTAAACCAGACCATGTGTTATCAGACCAAATAACTGGCTCGATCCAGTGTGGAATTGGCTAGGCTTTGTAAATGAAAAGCACAGTTAATCTGTTGCATTGGGATATCATATGCCAGAGCTCTAAATCCTCTCCTCGAGACGAGATACAAGATTTTATGCTTTTTATTTTATCGGCACTCACGCTACCGTTTGCCTTCAGCAAGTCAAACACTGAGCTCTCTGCTTTGGGGTTTTATTCATTGTCCAGGATGAATAATTACTGAACTGGCAGACAGGACAACGATGAACAGGCTGTCAGGAAGGGCGAGTAGCAGGGAAAACCAAAGTGAACAACAATAACACTAAACTCAGGGAGAAACAGGGCTGAAGACCAAACAAACAGGAACACGATAAACTGTAACTACACAGGCATGAAATGGTGCAGGCACTGTAACAGACATAGCTCAACCATACGTACATAGAAAGACAATGCTCCGACAACAAGTGCTAAAAACAAATGACATATAAAGGACACATAACAAGACACAGGTGAAACGAATCAGGACTAACTGGCAGGGATACGAACTGCCCACAGAAGGTCAGAAGAGGACAGTACAGGACAAGAAAACAGGACAGACAGAGACTAATACCTTTAATATTGGAACCAATCCTGAACTGGCAAACCTGACTCACCATGTCAAGCGTTCAATGAATAGTTTCAGTTAAATTTAGATGCCTCAGCTCTAGATACGGTTTACTATTTGTAGGTGCTTAAGAGATGTGTATAGACCAGTACAATATTATGAATGTGAGTCGTATCATCAGGATTTGTGTCACAAACTTGTTCGGTGAAGTGCATAAAGACCCGAACGCAGAGCGGAATATCACTTTGTGGTAGGTTTTAATTGTATAAAAACAAACACGGACAATTGGAGACAGCAACCAGACTAGACTCACTCTCAGCCTGAAATAAAAAGTGTGTGGCAAAATGATGGAGCATTTAGTGAAGTGTCTTTCACACACCCACAAAGTGTTTGTCTGCGTCTGCCAAGGTTATTACCTACACTGTTCAGAGTACCATGCATTTTGAACCAGAATTTGTTTTAGGGGTCAATTTACACCAACCGTCATGTTTTATTATGTCTGCGCGGTTACCGTTTCACCTTGCTGATGTTTATAAACCCTTAATATGTATCAAAGCGCTTTATATGAATGCACTGAATGCAGGTTGTACTACTGTAATTCACAACTGAATTCTGAAATCTGAATTTAAGGTGAACTGAATAATGAAAGGTATGGCACACATAGAAGCCACTGTAACTGTACAAAACGGCATGTTTAGATGTTAGATGAAGCAGACGTGTGCCACAAATCCAAATAGGCTTTTCTTTCAGAACCACGCAGATTGCGCAGTTGAATAAAGGGGTGCCTCAGGGCTGTGTGCTGCCTACATTAATAAGATCCATAACAACAGACAATGGGTCGGGTATTTTTTAACCGACTGACTCAATGGGTCAGGTATTTATAACCGACTGACTCAATGGGTCAGGTATTTACAACCGACTGACTCAATGGGTCAGGTATTTACAACCGACTGACTCAATGGGTCAGGTATTTACAACCGACTGACTCAATGGGTCAGGTATTTACAACCGACTGACTCAATGGGTCAGGTATTTACAACCGACTGACTCAATGGGTCAGGTATTTACAACCGACTGACTCAATGGGTCAGGTATTTACAACCGACTGACTCAATGGGTCAGGTATTTACAACCGACTGACTCAATGGGTCAGGTATTTACAACCGACTGACTCAATGGGTCAGGTATTTACAACCGACTGACTCAATGGGTCAGGTATTTACAACCGACTGACTCAATGGGTCAGGTATTTACAACCGACTGACTCAATGGGTCAGGTATTTACAACCGACTGACTCAATGGGTCAGGTATTTACAACCGACTGACTCAATGGGTCAGGTATTTACAACCGACTGACTCAATGGGTCGGGTATTTACAACCGACTGACTCAATGGGTCGGGTGTTTACAACCGACTGACTCAATGGGTCGGGTGTTTACAACCGACTGACTCAATGGGTCGGGTGTTTACAACCGACTGACTCAATGGGTCGGGTGTTTACAACCGACTGACTCAATGGGTCGGGTGTTTACAACCGACTGACTCAATGGGTCGGGTGTTTACAACCGACTGACTCAATGGGTCGGGTGTTTACAACCGACTGACTCAATGGGTCGGGTGTTTACAACCGACTGACTCAATGGGTCGGGTGTTTACAACCGACTGACTCAATGGGTCAGGTATTTACAACCGACTGACTCAATGGGTCGGGTGTTTACAACCGACTGACTCAATGGGTCAGGTTTTTACAACCGACTGACTCAATGGGTCAGGTATTTACAACCGACTGACTCAATGGGTCGGGTGTTTACAACCGACTGACTCAATGGGTCGGGTGTTTACAACCGACTGACTCAATGGGTCAGGTATTTACAACCGACTGACTCAATGGGTCAGGTATTTACAACCGACTGACTCAATGGGTCGGGTGTTTACAACCGACTGACTCAATGGGTCGGGTGTTTACAACCGACTGACTCAATGGGTCGGGTGTTTACAACCGACTGACTCAATGGGTCGGGTGTTTACAACTGACTGACTCAATGGGTCGGGTGTTTTCAACCCACTGTCTCAAGGTATGGATCTTCTGAATTCAAATGGCCATATGATAGGTTGAAATGTTAACTTCTGACAAGCTGTGAGTCAGTCAAGCTAAGTAACTACAGACAACGTTATCTACAGTGTCTGAAGTGTATTGTATTAGCTGAGGCTAGGCGTGTGCAATTTAAAACATTGGGATGTGACTAGTAGTCCATGGCCCAGCTGTGACACCTTAAGCTCAAATCACAGTCTGTTTCAAATACCGAAGGGTTCGCTCTCAATTCACAGCCTCATTTGACATGATTCACCCTCTACTTTGATTAATGCTTCAATAGAGTGCAAGAAAGGAGAAAGCACTGAAACCAGGAGGGAAAGATAGGTGATCAGGCAGTTCTGGTTGCAAATAACACAGCCCTAAGATGACCCGGGATCGTCCGCAGTGGTCCAAGTTTGTTGTCCACAAAAAAGGAAAGACTATTTGTCTTTTCAGGCTGCACATCTGTGTGACCTGGCCCCTAAATTTTAACATGTTTGGCCTGAGTCTGGGGGCTAGTTTCTGGTGCTAGTCCCTGCTGCGGGCCAACTAACAGCGGGTCTTAGGCCTGAGTCTGGGGGCTAGTTTCTGGTGCTAGTCCCTGCTGCGGGCCAACTAACAGCGGGTCTTAGGCCTGAGTCTGGGGGCTAGTTTTTGGTGCTAGTCCCTGCTGCGGGCCAACTAACAGCGGGTCTTAGGCCTGAGTCTGGGGGCTAGTTTCTGGTGCTAGTCCCTGCTGCGGGCCAACTAACAGCGGGTCTTAGGCCTGAGTCTGGGGGCTAGTTTCTGGTGCTAGTCCCTGCTGCGGGCCAACTAACAGCGGGTCTTAGGCCTGAGTCTGGGGGCTAGTTTTTGGTGCTAGTCCCTGCTGCGGGCCAACTAACAGCGGGTCTTAGGCCTGAGTCTGGGGGCTAGTTTCTGGTGCTAGTCCCTGCTGCGGGCCAACTAACAGCGGGTCTTAGGCCTGAGTCTGGGGGCTAGTTTCTGGTGCTAGTCCCTGCTGCGGGCCAACTAACAGCGGGTCTTAGGCCTGAGTCTGGGGCTAGTTTTTGGTGCTAGTCCCTGCTGCGGGCCAATTAACAGCGGGTCTTAGGCCTGAGTCTGGGGGCTAGTTTCTGGTGATAGTCCCTGCTGCGGGCCAACTAACAGCGGGTCTTAGGCCTGAGTCTGGGGGCTAGTTTCTGGTGCTAGTCCCTGCTGCGGGCCAACTAACAGCGGGTCTTAGGCCTGAGTCTGGGGGCTAGTTTCTGGTGCTAGTCCCTGCTGCGGGCCAACTAACAGCGGGTCTTAGGCCTGAGTCTGGGGGCTAGTTTTTGGTGCTAGTCCCTGCTGCGGGCCAACTAACAGCGGGTCTTAGGCCTGAGTCTGGGGGCTAGTTTTTGGTGCTAGTCCCTGCTGCGGGCCAACTAACAGCGGGTCTTAGGCCTGAGTCTGGGGGCTAGTTTCTGGTGCTAGTCCCTGCTGCAGGACAACTAACAGCAAATGGCTACAAAGCACCACAGTGGCCGTTTTCCCATCAGACAACGACCAACAACGCGTTCCACAAGAGCTAACTTTGGAGCCCAAAAGTACCTGGCTGAAGATTGCATAGGAAAATCAAACCATGCTCCCTGGTGAATTACGAAGGTTGTTAAACATACTATAAATACACTACGGTGTTCTTGGTACTTCTGGGAAATATGTGGTAGCAACAGAAGAACCGAAGCCGTTAGCATTCTGTCTTAGACCCCTTGTATTTAAGGGGTGTGTGTCTGTGGACTGCTATTGCCAATGATGTTCCAAGTTGCTCCTCACATTTGGGAGTCGTCCAAGAAGAATCTATATCATGGAAGGTGGTCACAGAGCCATCGATTATGGTAATCTTCATCTTCCGACCGAGCATTAAAATCTACTTGCTAAGTGCGTAAGGATTTGTTCAAGTGTTCGTTAGCTCTGGGACCGGTCACATTTCAGGCTATCATTCACAAATCTGCGTCCATCATTCATGCATACCAAAGCTACCCAGTGCAGAGTTATGATTTTACGCTTCAAATAGCACTCTCATCCGGTCCTACACGCCAACACTCGTGAATCATGGCGACGAATATACGGCCGCCGGAGCATATTTACAATCTCACGATTAAAAGGTGTCTGTGCGCTGCCAAGAAAAGTTGGTTTATTAGAGAAACAGAACCAAAAAAATCTGTTAGAATTGAAATTATGGACTGGCTGAGCCCATTGCATGTCTCTGTGGAATGCTTATACACAGACGCTATTGTGTATGTAGCGTTGATATTTATAGGAAAATGTCTTTATTTCTGTAGGCCTCTCTGTAGGGAACCTACGTTGCTGTGTATTGCAATGTGTTATAATCACTTTTCCAAACATCAGGGTCATCGGTGCGTGCAGTGAGGTATGCACAGATGGAAGGAAGCCCTTACCGGGGACACAGCCGTCACTGAAGGAGATGTCGTCTATCGCTAAGGTCTCTGAGGGATCACCGTCACCAGAGAGCATGCCTAGAATGATGACCTGTAAAACAACAAGCGGAATTGCACTTTTTCTATTTCCATTCCGTTCAATAATTTAATGGAGAGAATGTATGGAATGATTGATACAAGCCCACTAGGCCACAGAATAATGTTAACTGTGTGCGTGTGTGTGTGCATTTGTGTGGGTGCGTGTGCTAATCGGTGCTCCAACACTAAGAGAGGGTAGTGTTGATCTAAACCAGAACTTTATAGCTAATCCACTGTTTATCAGATCAATGCCTCGGCTGTTTTGTACAAAGTCCACAAGCTACATTTACAACCCATCTGATTTCTGACAGCATGAATCATTTGCTTGTATCCCTGCATCATTATGGTACGACTCTACATGTCATTTTTCTGTAAAGACACTATATAAATACATGTTACAATGATGTTGATGAAACCGATCACATGTGAGAGAATGGGGAGAGGGTGTGAGACAGAGAGAATGGGGAGAGGGTGTGAGACAGAGAGAATGGGGAGAGGGGGTGAGACAGAGAGAATGGGGAGAGGGGGTGAGACAGAGAGAATGGGGAGAGGGTGTGAGACAGATATAATGGTGAGAGGGGGTGAGACAGAGAGAATGGGGAGAGGGGGTGAGACAGAGAGAATGGGGAGAGGGGGTGAGACAGAGAGAATGGGGAGAGGGTGTGAGACAGATATAATGGGGAGAGGGGGTGAGACAAAGAGAATGGGGAGAGGGTGTGAGACAGATATAATGGGGAGAGGGGGTGAGACAGATATAATGGTGAGAGGGGGTGAGACAAATATAATGGTGAGAGGGGGTGAGACAGAGAGAATGGGGAGAGGGGGTGAGACAGAGAGAATGGGGAGAGGGTGTGAGACAGATATAATGGTGAGAGGGGGTGAGACAGAGAGAATGGGGAGAGGGGGTGAGACAGAGAGAATGGGGAAAGGGGGTGAGACAGAGAGAATGGGGAGACGGTGTGAGACAGATATAATGGTGAGAGGGGATGAGACAGAGAGAATGGTGAGAGGGGGTGAGACAGAGAGAATGGAGAGAGGGTGTGAGACAGAGAGAATGGAGAGAGGGGATGAGACAGACAGAATGGGGAGAGGGGGTGAGACAGACAGAATGGGGAAAGGGGTTGAGACAGAGGTGAGGCACCAGGGAACAGAGGTGTAAGAGCAGTCCTGTCTCCGTAAAGCAAAGAAAGATGATACTGGTAGCAGGTTTCAGCTCAGTCCAGATGGCCAGAGTGGAGTCCAACTGGGTCAGAACCCTCTATGCCCATTCAACCCTCTGCCAGGCTTGCCTCAATGTTCAATAATGACAATTTAGACTAATGTGACATTTTAATTTCAGGCATTTATTATGTCGTGGCAATAGGCTGTTTCCAGAATAGCTCTCTGCTAAAGCAAAATGAACTACACCAGATACGTAGACACGCCTTTGATTGGTGTAATCCCAGTTTTGCGTCAGTTGAGGCGGGCCACTTCTTCTGAACAGGTTTGGCTTTATTGAATGCCAAAACCGACTAGCAGACATTTAGCTCTGGGACGTCTGCAATCCCTGTTGATGGTTGTAAATATAACCCACCAAAGGTCAGCAACTGCATGATTTGTGACGGGGAATAACAAGTGAATGTACTGAGACGGGCGAACACCCACTTGGAACTGGTGTGAACTTGAGAAAGGTATCACCGTCCGTTGCCATGTCTTTGTCTGTGGTTCTGACTGGTTCCACACCGGTTGGCTCTGGCCCAGTGGCTTACCTCCCGTCAGAACCTGTAGATAACCATTCACAGCTCCCAAGTGGTGATAGAATGTCATCTGCAGAGTAAAAAAAAACGTCTGAGTGTTTTATTTGCTGACAGTCAGGCCTTCCAATTAATGGCTCGATAGACCGGGTGTTATGTGAAGGGGATCCAATTAATGTGTTTTTTCTTACCCAGCATGTCTCGGACGGCAGGAAGAAAGGGCTCCACAAGAAAGCGTAGGTTGTCTGTCCATCGACAGGCTGCATCGACAGGAAATAAGCTGGAGGAAGGTGAGGTAGACATCCAAGTCAAAATTGAAAGAGAATCTCCAATGATCTTGATCTCACGTTGCAGGATATTCATAGCTCATCGTTGCCGTACCTGATTGGTTGTTGGCATGGTCGTGTTTTGGCCCAGTTGTGTGGAACCCGGCGGTTCTGGTCCATTTTACATGTGTTTCAGCGCTGGGTGACAGGTCACAAAAGCCATCCTCAAAGTCACACCTACCGTATCCAGAACCTTCACCGATTTTTTTTTCAAACAACAAACACAATGCATTAACTCAAAATACAGCAGGTCGGCCAGAATGTATACAGCATGTACTGTATACAGCATGTACTGTATACACTAGAATTCTAACGACGAATGATCTAGATAGAGAATAGGGTTCCATTTAGTGCTACTAATACTTTGGATTTGTAAAACCCCAAATTGTATTCAACCCTGACCATAACCTTGACCCTTACCCCGACCCTAACCCTGACCCGAACCCTAACTCTGAATGTTTATTTCACACTGGGAGAGGTCCTTTATGATCTCGCTGAGGCACTGGCGTACCACGGTCAGTTGAAGGCATCATAAAGAACCCTTAGAGTGGCAAAAATGCTTGGAATGTGTGACTTTTCAAAGCTACACCTGAACTGGGGTAACCTTTAGGGCAGGGCTATTCAATTACAAATTCAGTTGGGCCAGATTTTCAAATCGAGAAAGGTTAGTTGGGCCAGTCATTTCAGCGGCGAAGCAGGTCGTAATGACAAATTTTAAAACCAACACAAACAAATTTATTGAAAAACATGTAAGGTTTATTCATTGTTTCTCTTTTAACTTTGGTCAGTTTGCACAGGAAAAGGTGCAAAGGTGCCTTCGAACGGCAGTAGGGTGAGCAGCTCCTCTCGGAAGCATTTGCCGTCAAGAAAACGGACATATATCCACAACTGAGAAGTATCAGTTTTGTCTATGGACTCATCTACTGCTATAGACATAGTGTCAGCTTTCCTCAGGTCTCCTAACATCGTTTCATACACATCTGAAGCAAGAATTTCAACTCTCCGACTGTTGGAAGTATCTGACAGGGGTAGGTTTTTTATAGCAGATGCCACGCTCGTTTTCATTTTATCGTCATTTATCACCTCATCCACGATGGCCAGCATACACTCCTTCACGGTTTCAGAGTCTGTGAATGGCCTTTTCTTTTTTGCCAATATCCAGGAAACACGAAGGGGTGCTGCGGTAGCTCTCTCTTGGGCTGTAAATGACCGTACCATGGTAACACTGGTACCATGGTAGCACTGCTCCGGTTGTAAGATGCAATCAAACTCTGCACTTTTGCAGCCCTCTTGAGATCCCTCGGAAAAATTGGTGTGGAAAGTCTGGTGTTTCTCAACGTGGTGCCGCCTCAGATTGTAATCTTTAAGTACTGCAACGCACTCATTACAAATGAAGCACATCGGTTTGTCATTTGGATGTGGTGGTAAAATAAACAAGTATTTGTCATTCCAGGCAGGGTTAAACTGACGGTTGTCAATTTTATGTTTCAGTGTTGAGAAAGACATATTGATAGTAATGTAGGCTACTACCGGCACAGGAAGCTCTGCATTGTTTACATGTTGGTAGTTTTGGCAGGACCCAAAATTACCAATCCCACTATGGCCACGCCAAGACCCGCCCTACGAAGCAGTCAGGGGATAGGACCTGTGCATGGACACCTGGCCAATAGTAGTGTGCGAATGCTATTGAAGGGCGGGTCTTGGCGTGGCCATAGTGGGGGGAAAAATATCGCTGGCGGGACCCTTTTATACTGTCTATTGCGGAACTACGGGCTGGGCCACTCTGAGGTTGCTTTCGGGCCGCATGTGGCCCGCGGGCCGCCATTTGAATAGCCCTGCTTTAGGGGTTAATATGTTTTAGTATATGGAGGTAACTCAGTTGGTCCCAGGGAACAGGTTTATTGGGGATCTCTGGGGAGTTTTATGAGGGGAGATATAGTGATGTATGTCATGCTGGCTGGACAGAGCAGAAGAACGTTCAGAGACAAGGATGGTGTTGCAAATGCCACCCTATGCCTTTTGTAGTGCACTATATGGGGGATAGGTTGCCATTTGGGACGTACTCAATTAGAAGGCATGAGAACTGAATCAGGAGAACCCTAGAATCATCAGGTTTGATCTGTCTCGGTGGAGTTAGATATTAGTGGTAATCGAGTGTTTCACCAGCCTTAGTGTTAAGTCCAAGGCCCCTGCCAATCCAACGAAAGCCAGTCATTTGTGTAACTGTTTATTTGTACACGAAACATATGGGTATGGTGCTATTTTTTGTTTTATTCTTACAAATAAACATGTACTATACTACCCTGATGGCTTTAATTCTATCTGTAAATAATGAAATGATATACAATATATACACATCAGCCATGAACACTGACAGGTGAAGTGAATAATAATCTCCTTATAATGGCATCTGTCAGTGGGTGGAATATATTAGGCAGCAAGTGAACATTTTGTCTTATTTGAGTTTGATTATTTATTCCAGGACTATACAAGACTAAATATTATCTGTGACTGTGGAAATTACTGACTGAATAACAAAGACCACTTTGTATCGGACACATTTAAAGCTCCATTTTCACCTTACAAAGTTAAAAGATCGTACTTAGCAATTCATTATTTCAGAACTTACACTGGAAAACATATATTGTTTCTGTGTACCCATATCTTAACTATCTATTTTCTGTAAAGACAAATAATCCTTAAATTATAACTTGATAAACTGTTTACTCACAATATATTTCGTCACTGCCATCCCCGCAGTCGTCCTGGAAGTCACACACACAGTCCTTGGTCCGACTCTGACCCTGTTCACATATAAACTCACCTGGCCAGAAAACCCCAGCACAAACAGAAACACACACTAAAGAATTGGCCAGCAGGAACAGAGGCCTCCACTGTAAAGTCATCTGATATAGTATTCCACCACCCTGGCTAGTCCAATATCGCTGTTCGTAAATTCCATAAAACCATAACGTTTTCTTGAGGAACACAACAAAGCTTGTGCCTTACAAAGAAGGTTTACTTAGACTGACAGTAAATGCATGTTCTGCATACTGTTCCTGGTCAATAAATGTATTTTATGACTGTTACCCAATAGTGTGTGTGTGTGTGTGTGTGTGTGTATGTGTGCACGCGCGCCCGTATGAACTATACTCGTGAGGACATCTGAAGTAACGTAACCCAGGGTAAACCTTATCTAGTCGTATTTTTTTGATTTAGGGTTAAGGTTAGGGGTTAAATGGGCTTTTAGTGTTAAAGGTAAGAAAGAATGGTGAATTGTGATCCCAAAACTTCTCACAAGTTTGGCAAAAGTAGCATGAGTGTGTGTGTGTGTGTGTGTGTGTGTGTGTGTGTGTGTGTGTGTGTGTGTGTGTGTGTGTGTGTGTGTGTACGTGCTGTTAATCTGTTCTGTCTAGTTGAAATGAAAATCCATAGACACTGGAATTGAGCACTTCCTGTGAAAAGTAAAAGTTTTACTTACCGGGCTGAATAAAAGAAAAAAAGAAGTAACTACATTACAAACGCATCCGCAGAGGTAAAATTAGAAATGTGGGGTGCATATGTGTCCGCTATGATAAAGAGGTCTGACATATAGCACTTTGAGTTTTCATAGCAACAAGGGGCAACTAACAGAGCACCGAACAGATGAAACGTTTGGTGCCCAAATTGCAGGTGCATCAGTCACAAAAACTGCAATAATACACAAAACTGCAATAATACACAAAACTGCAATAATACACAAAACTGCAATAATACACAAAACTGCAATAATACACAAACTGCAATAATACACAAAACTGCAATAATACACAAACTGCAATAATACACAAAACTGCAATAATACACAAACTGCAATAATACACAAAACTGCAATAATACACAAAACTGCAATAATACACAAACTGCAATAATACACAAACTGCAATAATACACATAAACTGCAATAATACACAAAAACATTTTTGAAGTCTCACGAAACATGACAGCATAAGTCCAACGTGGACAAATTACATCAGGAAGGAGAAACAGATGCTGCAAGTGAAAGCTGATAGATAGGTATAGACGGACACTTACCAGGGTAGTTGTTCGATGACCCAAAGGTCAACACAGAATTGAATCAGCAGCACCTCTGTGACCGGGTCTGAAAAAGAGCTTCACAAAGCAGGAAATGATGGCGGGACAGCCATTTGGAAGCAGCTTCTGTCCAATTCAGGTCAACGTGTAATGAGCACAAACTCTGAACCCCTGAGTAATGGAAAACAGGTAATGTCGTGTAATGAGTCATCGTTCGCCCTACATCTTACATTCCAACAGGTTTACTTTGGGAGAAAGCCCACAGATGCATACAGCCCTGAATGTCTGATGCCAAAATAGTGGGGTGTCCAACATGATATGTGCAACCATGTGGGTGGGAGTAACTGTGTTATGTCAATGTCCTGCATGGGTGTATAAAAGCTGAGCAATATGAGGCCATTTTACAGGTCCAAGTGTATTCTGTACCTCGCACTGATCCCTCATGGTGTCACCCTGTGCCTCACACACTGATCCATCATGGTCTCACCCTGTACCTCACACACTGATCCTTCATGGTGTCACCCTGTACCTCACACTGATCCTTCATGGTCTCACCCTGTACCTCACACACTGATCCTTCATGGTGTCACCCTGTACCTCACACTGATCCTTCATGGTGTCACCCTGTACCTCACACACTGATCCTTCATGGTGTCACCCTGTACCTCACACACTGATCCATCATAGTGTCACCCTGTGCCTCACACACTGATCCATCATGGTCTCACCCTGTACCTCACACACTGATCCTTCATGGTGTCACCCTGTACCTCACACTGATCCTTCATGGTCTCACCCTGTACCTCACACACTGATCCTTCATGGTGTCACCCTGTACCTCACACTGATCCTTCATGGTGTCACCCTGTACCTCACACACTGATCCTTCATGGTGTCACCCTGTACCTCACACACTGATCCATCATAGTGTCACCCTGTGCCTCACACACTGATCCTTCATGGTGTCACCCTGTACCTCACACACTGATCCATCATGGTGTCACCCTGTACCTCACACTGATCCTTCATGGTGTCACCCTGTACCTCACACACTGATCCATCATGGTGTCACCCTGTACCTCACACACTGATCCCTCATGTTGTCACCCTGTACCTCACACACTGATCCCTCATGGTGTCACCCTGTACCTCACACACTGATCCTTCATGGTGTCACCCTGTACCTCACACATTGATCCTTCATGGTGTCACCCTGTACCTCACACACTGATCCCTCATGATGTCACCCTGTACCTCACACACTGATCCATCATGGTGTCACCCTGTACCTCACACACTGATCCCTCATGGTGTCACCCTGTACCTCCCACACTGATCCTTCATGGTGTCACCCTGTGCCTCACACACTGATCCTTCATGGTGTCACCCTGTGCCTCACACACTGATCCTTCATGGTGTCACCCTGTACCTCACACATTGATCCCTCATGGTGTCACCCTGTGCCTCACACACTGATCCTTCATGGTGTCACCCTGTACCTCACACACTGATCCCTCATGGTGTCACCCTCGTATCTCACACACCGATCACTCATGATGTTCCAATATCCACCGGCGACCATAAACCCACACCGGTGACACCACTAAACTATTTCAGGAATAGTTGAATAAAAACCAGGATAGCGTCAAAAGCCACCCGTGACCTCCCTGATCAGCAGATCTGGGTGTATTTGGACCTCTGAAGGAGATGCTGGAGCGCTGAGTGCCAAATGGATCTCCACCTTATTCATCCTTCGCAAGACTGGAGGCTTTTCTTCTCGAAGAAAAGAGTGATTTTCCAGCACACAGAATTCTAAACCTGTATGACGGAATTTCAAGATGACTGGAAATGTTCTCTAAGCAAAGACCGGATCGGGTATTTTATATTGAACTATTGTTAGTAGTTTCCAGAGCTGTGCTCGAGACCACCCAAAGCGAGACCGAGACGAGACCGAGACCGAAGGGGGCCGAGACCGAGACGAGACCAAGACCGAAGGGGGCCGAGACCGAGACGAGACCGAGACCGAAGGTGGCCGAGACCGAGACGAGACCGATACCAAAGGGGGCCGAGACCGAGACCAGTCATATCAACACTAAATAATATGACATGTTTTTGGTCCAATGACCAATGTAAAAAAAACACTTGACCAACAGCATCAGATCATCTACTGTGTTGTCATCCTGAATTAAATGAATTTTATTAAAAGAGTATGTAGGCCTATTTATTGTCTTATGTAAACATAAAATACGAAAATAAAACCATGATTTTAAAATGCACAGGCTAAAATTTCAAAAAATCGAATAAATGAAAATCCATCAAACTGTAGGTCCTATGTTGATGTAGTAAATGCTAACACATTTTAGATCACAAGCGACTTGCAATCAAATGATTTGCGCATGATTGGCCGATAAACAAATCTATTTATAATTATTTATCCGTCCACAGGCACGCAGCTTCAGTTGTTTGTCTGCTTGAGCAGGACACGCAAACGAACCGGTTGCACTACGCACAGTGTTCATTATTGTTACGAGTGCACATGAGACAGCAGCAAACTAACCCGGTTGAACTGCGCACAGTGTTCATATAGATCAGACCAAAACCCTTCCAGTTTAATAAAGATCGGACCAAAACGGGTTCAGTTTCATATAGATCGGACCATAACCGTTCCAGTTTTATGCTCTTTCTGCCGTATGCCCCCCGGACTTATGTATGTCCCACGTCCTTCTGTGTGCATGAGTAATTTCATTTATCGCCCATTTGTAGTTAGCCTATTAATAATTATTGTTTATATTCGTTTAATTTCGATACAAAACAATATTTTGTTGAAGTCTCTTGTAGGCTATATGAATACACTGTGGTTCATTCGTTATTAATTATTGAGTGCAATAGGCGCATGACACATGAATGGGGCTGTATGTATTTGGCGGAATTCGTTCTGTTTATTTAGTGAAACATATTTCTTTATAAACGTACCTCTTTTTTTGTAGTTCAACCAAGCCAATCAGACTATTGTCTATATGTGTTCTCGTAGTATTTGTCTGTGTATCGCCCATTCAACCATTGCTATATAGGCTCAGTGAAGTGTGATCGGTGTCTGGGTACCGCAATTAGGGTACCAACGCCCAGCGGCGTGGGATTTTGGCGACAGGAAGGCAGTTTAGGTATCAAAAACATGTAAATAGTAGTTTTATATAGTGTTCGGTTTGTGATTTTGCAATTCTGAAAACGGGACATGGTAAAATGCACGTATCTAGGAAAAGTCATGATGGACGAGGCTGTAGCTTTTCAACATGATATATGTATTTTAATTACTAACCGCTGTGTGTTTTCGGACAAATTATTTATTTGTGCTCAATGTACTGAATATAGGCAAAACGAATATATTGGCTGATTGTGCAGACATGATCGAGCATATGTTTAAGATTGAAGTATTTACGTGAATGGGTGCACGCTCTAGCGACGCTGGGGGTGGGCTTTTCTTCAAAAGTAGATAGCCATTGGCGGGATAAGCCACATCAGAAAAAAACAGTCTGACTCTGGACGAAATACAGCCAATGGAAATACAGCCTCTACATGTCATACTTAAATATTTTTCTAGAAAAAATTGTGGGCGATAATTTCTACGCTGGTCTCGGCTGGTCTCGGAAGAATTTACGAGTCCTTACTGTCCGAGACCGAGTCGAGACCGAGTCCAAATGTAACCGAGACCGAGACGAGACCGAGACCTTAAAAAAGTGGTCTCGAGACCGGTCTCGAGACCGAGACCGGTCTCGAGTACTACAGCTCTGGTAGTTTCTGTATCATTATTCTGATTATTTTTACCGTGATTTTACCAGACAACTAGCCTGAGAAAGTGTTTTAATTGACAGCAAAGACCTAAGAACAATTAGGTTTGACTGTCTTCTTTAGTGTAAAGTACTGGGTTTTCCAGCTGATTTGCTTGTGAATTAGAGCCTGTGTCGTTTACTGGCCCATCATTGTTGACCACTAAGCTAACTCACCCTGCCAAAGAAAATACAACTAAAGATGCGTTGCGTCTTCATATCCTACACCCCTAATACCCTCAGATATGAAGAACAAGCCCAGTGGTAAGATAGTTAAGGGGGTAATGCAGAATTGATCCAACTACTTTTCCAATTCTGAGTGTCAGTGTGTCTGCTTTATTAAAGGTACAATAGCATTGAGGCAAGGCTTGCCACTTGTGAAGGACTGGACTGGATCAATGACAGACTATAAGATCTGGGTGCCAGACTGCCCAACACTCCGGGATACACAACACACAGGGCATATACAGTAATTACCAGCAATGTGAGTGCTAATGGAACGGCACTATGAATCAATATACCTGCCGGCTAGAGAGGAAACCAGACACAGCAAAACAGTGCGGCATCATAATTGCTGGCCTCATTTCTCAGAAACGTGAACTCGTGTGGCAACAGTGTGACGGGAGGTGGCTTAAATAACCACAATAAATCGGTGTCATTAGTGGAGTCGTTAACTCCGATCCCTAACGAGCTAAAGATACGATTTGCGTGTGAGTATTGTATTGATCCCCTGTACAGAAACCAGATGATTGCAGTGGTCATCGCACATTTCATCCACAAGCAGGCTTCACAACCTCCGTTCAACCAGCCATTCGAGTTTGGCGGTGAGCTAATGGCCTCTTATGACTCTGTAAGTCCAGGGAATCAATTCACCTTCACGAGCAAGAGAGGTCAACCAACTCCTCCGTTGTAAATGACTCAAATATAATATAATATTCAGTTCCTTGTGTAGGGGGAACCACTGCAACCATTTGTCAAAGTATGGCATCAAGCTGTTATTACCAGTGTCTGGTACTTCCAGGTTACATTTTCTTCTCATTTGCAATCAGTCTGGTGAGCAGGTAAGAACTGCCACCACTGACCCCTTGATGTTCAAGTTATCGATTGAGAAACAAATGGGAGCCTCTGTATGTTTAATGGTAGAGCAAACTGAGCTGCCACCAACCTGGGAAGGAACGAAAACGTATATATGCTGGTGCATCAAAGCACATCCTGAGAGCTTTTCAAACTTTCCCTGGTGGGTTGTAACGCCACTTGATCTGTTGTTCTCCAACATCTGAGATGATTCAGAATCAAAAATGTGCACGACGGCGTTGATATCTGTTCACAATAATCCAATTTATCTCACGGAAAATTAAGGTGGCCTAAATTCCAGGTTTCACTTGTCCTGCCCATCTTTCTCTGTCTCAACCTGTTTAATCTGTTTTTAATTTTTTTAACAAAGCACAAGTAAATGTTCTACATAGACCGTTGTCATACATCAATGGTTAAACCGTTTGCATTTCATACCTGCTTGAGAAACAGAGGCTGCAGCACAGCCTGGTGTTTAGATTGTAGCCTTTATTATGCAGCAAAACAATAATTTGTAACAAAGTGAAAATGAAACTTTTGGGCTGAGGTAGGTGATAACATACAGACAGATAAGGACTATCTGCAGGTGAAATCATACATAAGAGGTTACTGACAATATAAAGACATACCTGATATCTGCAGGTGAAATCATACATAAGAGGTTACTGACAATATAAAGACATACCTGATATCTGCAGGTGAAATCATACATAAGAGGTTACTGACAATATAAAGACATACCTGATATCTGCAGGTGAAATCATACATAAGAGGTTACTCACAATATAAATACATACCTGATATCTGCAGGTGAAATCATACATAAGAGATTACTCACAATATAAAGACATACCTGATATCTGCAGGTGAAATCATACATAAGAGATTACTCACAATATAAAGACATACCTGATATCTGCAGGTGAAATCATACATAAGAGGTTACTGACAATATAAAGACATACCTGATATCTGCAGGTGAAATCATACATAAGAGGTTACTGACAATATAAAGACATACCTGATATCTGCAGGTGAAATCATACATAAGAGGTTACTCACAATATAAATACATACCTGATATCTGCAGGTGAAATCATAAGAGGTTACTCACAATATAAATACATACCTGATATCTGCAGGTGAAATCATACATAAGAGGTTACTCACAATATAAATACATACCTGATATCTGCAGGTGAAATCATGCACATATATAGAAACACATGCTTAGGACGGCAGAGATTTATTTTAACACTGGCCTTGCAAAAGGTTTCACAGCGGTTTTCAGGATCCAATGTAGCAATATGTTCATTCAGCTGATGCTGTGAAACTGATTTCTGTGTCTGGTTCGAAGACTGTACAACAATTCACAGAGAAATGCATATTTATGGGCAAAAAGGCCACACTAGGCAAAGGGGAAAACAAACCCAAGCTATGTCCCGTTGACTCTTCATTCGTCTTCATAATAGCTTTTTCCATCCTGCTGCCTTTAGACAGCCTGTTAATTTAAATGCATTAAAAAAGTGCTAGCATTCCATTTCCAGTCCGTTTGTTTTGGATTCCCTACTTAAACCTACTGCATCTTTTACATCCAGACCAACTCCTGGTAGCTACGGTTCTGCAACTGCATCCCATTGACTGTATTAAAGCTTGTCATGTGAGCAAACTGTTTAATTAGCGCCACAGACGTAGCGCCACAGACGTGCCTCAAGCACTAACTCCAGGTACAATCTCCTGGATTGAAATGAAACCTAAATAGTGAGTCATTTGCAACATTCACAATGCATCGTTTTTCTCATTTTCACATGAAATATAATTAGTTTAACCAACTGTGCTTCGTTTAAAGGGACTGGGAAAAGTGTAAACGCAAAACACGTGACCATGTTTTGGATGTAAATTATGCAGCTTTGTAAAGACTGCTTCCTTCAGGAGAATTAAAAAATCTATATTTATCAGAAAACGTTTAGAACCAAACCGAAGAACATTGAAAATTGGGCACATTGTCACAAATTCACTTGGGACACACACACCCCCACCAAGGGCGTGGCTCCCAGACATGCCAGGCAACGTCCAACTAAGAGAAGGGAGGGAAAGAGTGGTTTTAGCCCCGGAGGCGACTTTAATCTCCCGGCCTGAACCGGCTCTGTCTGACCGGCCTTCACCAGTTCTGGTCGACCCGGATGGACTGACCCTGCCCGACCAGGATGTTTCTTCGTACAGCACCAGCTCGGGTTCCCCGAACGATACCGGCTCTGGTTCTCCGCCTGAGGGGTAGCACTGGTTACTGCTCCTGGCAACCAGGGGATGCTGGCTGCTGCTCCTGGCAGGCCTTGGAGTGCGGATGACTGCTCCAGAGCAGTGGGTGGCATTTATCGTGACTCCAGGACCGTGGGTGGGACTAAAACCACATGTGACTTTATCCGGCACCTAGGAGCTGGCACCAGGCGTATATACACAACACTTTGTTGACATCGCTTGCAAATTCAGGCCGTACAGTAGCAAACTAGTAATAATGTCCACAAGTCTCAATAAAAACCTTTTAGCTATGTTTATGGTTAGTTCTGGTGAGACAGAGATCGCTCATATTTCTCTAAACAGGTTTAGCGAATTTGACTCCCTAGTTGGTTAGTTGTTAGCTAACGACTAAGTAATATTTTTGGACCACTTTCAATATAAATAAATAGTATGCAGAGGTATTCACAATACAAAATTATTTTGTTGACATTTATGCCATTATGTCGTGAGCAAAACCTACGCCTGACACCACCTGTATGCATTATTCCTGCCCTGCTTGTTCCTAGTTGGAGCGACAGATTTCCAGCTAGACGTTCTATTTATTTGAGCCAAAATTAATTGACGGGAGCAATATATATGTATGTTGTTATGAAAATATTATCAAAATTCCATACCACCACTGCTCATTATCGACGTCTTGTAGATCTCTTTAAATGAGAAGCATTAGTGAAGCATTATGGCTGGGCTAGTTTAATCTCGCCTCCAATGTCAGCAATCTCAAGCAGGAGACGTGAAGTTTAATAAAAGCAGTTAATATGAGGTCATTGAATTGTGCTACAGATGGCTGGACACTAACAGTGTGACATTTATTTACCAAATCCTCTGGACCAACTCAACTTTCCAAAATAAGTGCCAAATATGGGAACCCGTAGGCCTAATCACCGGCCACTTTATTAAACTCACCTTCTTAGAACTGGGTTGGTACAATTTATTGGCCACCACGTTCAAAGTCACTTAAATCACCTCTCCTTCCCATTCTGGTGCTTGATTTGAACATCAGCAGATCACCTGGACCACGTCTACATGTCTAATTGCATTAGGTTGTTGCCACGTGATTGGCTGATTAGAGTTTCGTTTTAACAAGCAGTTGAATCGGTGTACCTAATGAGGTGGCCGGTGAGTGTATGTCGACACATTTGGGCTTGGTTTCTTCTGAGCTGTGCTTCCGGAAGACAGCCTGCAGCCGTGAGCTTAACCCTGTGATCCAGCCCAGAGCTTCATTTAACATGTCAAAACAGATCTGTTTTCACTATATGCAAGGGAACTTGCCCCGCTTGTTGTTCATCAGTTCTGAGAACAGATATTACTTTGTATGTGTCCTAGGCTAGCCGCTACACAACAAAAGCTTTCCTGGAAACGTAGCCGTCTGCGGAGACAATCTCAACCCGAGCTTGCATTCTTAACCCTGTTTGCATATTGTCTCAGCTGAAAAGAGATCGTAGGGCCGGCATCCCTGCGTGGCACAATGAAACCGATACAGACAGGGATACAAAAAGGGTACTGTCAGCCAGCTCTCCTATGGGGACAGGGAAGCGGGTCAGAACAGACAAGGCCAACACCAGCGCCCTAGCCAGTCTTTACTCCAGCCCAGTCTAAAAGGTCACTTATTCCCTCCTTTCAGTTTGAGATCACAGAGGGATTCATATTTGACGGCTCCTGCCTCGTGACGTGTCTCAACCTGTCACCCCCAATCAGCAGCATCGCCCGCCGTCTGAATGAGACGGTCACTTCAAAGCCACCGTTGTTGGCGAAGGAGAATTATTTATAGATAACACACTAGCACTTTCCTTAGTCTTTTGTTGGGTTTTCAGGTTCTGTTTGAGGTTAATAAAGATTCGATACACTGTGAGGAAATCCTATTTGCGCACAAACGCTCCATTGTAAAGCTGGAAGATTAAAATAGCGGTATTGAAATATCAGTGTGCTATTCTCTCGAAGAGTCACAGTATAGGAAACGACAGAAGGAGAGAGCTGTACACTCGAAAAATCTCACAAGAGTTCTAAGGTAATTTTACACATTAGTTGTATGCAAACAATCAACAAATAATGTTAGGAAAGAAAGCATTTTTCATCCACAGGAAGCATTGATTCAGCAATCCCAAGGAGTTGACTTAAAGCAGTAAGGGCACAAGTAGTTGGTTTAGCAAAGGCAGTAGGAAATGTCATTCTAATTCTAAAGTGCCAGTAGAATATTAATCCAGATTAGATCTGAAAACAGACAAACAATTATGAAGCTTGCCTTGGCCTGCCAACAGACATGTTTGGTTGTTGACATAAAAATGCCTTTTTTGGAGCCGCCTCTACCTATAACTATATTTACAATAAGCCATATTATGTTCTTGTTATTTCCACCTTTTATTAAGTAAGTTCAGTGTTTTAGACATCTCTGGTCTGGACATCTATGCTACGGACATCTCTGCTACGGACATCTCTGCTACGGACATCTCTGCTACGGACATCTCTGCTACGGACATCTCTGCTACGGATGTCTATGCTACGGACATCTCTGCTACGGACGTCTATGCTACGGACATCTCTGCTACGGACATCTCTGCTACGGATGTCTATGCTACGGACATCTCTGCTACGGACATCTCTGCTACGGACATCTCTGCTACGGACGTCTCTGCTACGGACATCTCTGCTACGGACATCTCTGCTACGGACATCTATGCTACGGACATCTCTGCTACGGACATCTATGCTACGGACATCTCTGCTACGGACGTATCTACTACAAACATCTCTGCTACGGACATCTCTGCTACAGATGTCTATGCTACGGACGTCTATGCTACGAACGTCTATGCTACGGACGTCTATGCTACGGACATCTCTGCTACGGACGTCTATGCTACGGACATCTCTGCTACGGACACCATTGCCTCTCTTACTGATATTGAGGTTGTGGTCGTTTGTCAAAATAAACTGCAAAAATCTTTGTCTTTCAGACATGTGCCTCCAAGCTCCGTGAGAGCAGAGGTCACTATATCTGACGTAGTGAAATATCACAGGTCAGTCTTCAGTGATCCATCCTAAGGTGGCGACATGACGGAGATTGCATGTTAGACTGTCTGCGCTTGGTTGGTACTGGTGAAAGGTAGCCTGTTCACTCGGAGCAGACGAGATAAGTAAGGGATGCTATGAGAATGAATAAGACAGGATGTGATGTAATGCCTCTGTCTGCACTGTAACACATCTGCAAAATAGATTTCACTCGGGATGAAACTGACGCGACCTACCTAAGAACGCTCGATTCCAGATCTGCATGGTCAAGGGAGAAAGTTGACGAGAACAAAGGAAAAACATCGCCATCAGTAAGTTTACAGAAGTGTGTATTAACGTTGTTCCATTATTAACAGATAAATCATCTGTACAACTAGGAATGTTGTTGTTCAGGTTAAAATGTCCCTAAATAACAATACAAAATATGACAAGCTGTCACTCAAAGACAGAGCCATTACACATGATGGAATGAGTAGACATTCTCTGTCTAACAAAAGTTCCTTAGGTCATGGTTTTCTTTTAAGGAGAATGATATTAAATATTTCTTGGCATTTCTCAAAATAGCTTCATTTGAACTGTTGTATTTATAGAGTATGGTGCTTTGCTGGACCCATTCGTTCAACCTTCCCACCTGCTGACAACGCGAGGTCCAGTCTCACGGAATATCTTTCTGAAATGAATGAAGGTTGGGGTTAGGGGTGTTTGTGTTATGCAATATTGTGTACAGGTATCCATATATTTTAGTATGTTCAACCACAGACAGCCATTTGAGTTTGGCCTAGTGATCAACTAACGTGTACAGAGGATATCAAAAGTCTACGCACCCCTGTTTAAATGCCAGGTTTTTGTGATGTAAAAAGATTGGACAGAGAAATCATGTCAGAACTTTTTTCTCCCATAGTGTGACCCATAACAAAAACAATTCAATTGAAAAACAAACCGAAATCTGAAATAACTATTTTATTAAATTAACATAAAATCCTCCCATCATTTAACAGAAACATGTAAAAGTGACTAGAAATTAAACAGTTGTCTAGATTGTTCTCTAAATTACACTGCTGATGGGAAATTTATTTGGGCTCAGTTATCATAAAAATACAGTATTTTGTGTTTCGTTGGCCCAGATTACAGCTAGGTTCCAAATTAGTCAAAAGCTGTACTGGCCAACTCAACTGAAGGCGTGACCCAGCTCTGGGCAGAGGCAAGGTTCCACTAATGTATCATAGTGCTCCATTTAATTAGCTACTCCCTAAATTATTTTAAAATAGACCTACACGACTATGAAATTGGTGCCATGCATTCCAAAAAGTTAGCACAGGTAAACAAAAGCATGGACGGTTGTCAAATCATTTTGATTATTTGAATTGTTGTGTTTTAGCAGTTGTGATCCAAAGCAGAGAGACAAAGCAGGAAGAACGCTGAAACTGTAATTATAGAAATAATGGACTTGAGATGACACACAATGAACAACAGTCTGTGAAATTAGTTTAGATGCTTTCTAAAAAGGTATGTTTAAATAAAAGGCTTCAGGGACAGAAACTAGTGTGACAAGGCATTGATGAAACGCCCATGCTGTTATTGCTAGTTTTTTCGCTCTCCGGTATTCTTACCAAGTTTATTTCCCAGGCATATCCATGTTGTCTCCATGCCTTCGGTATGAAGGCACAGCAGGTCATGTCAGACAATTTGCCATACTGGTTTAAGTCACCAACATTATCCTTCTTTCGGGGGTGTGGTCTATACTCAGCTTTGTATCTGTGTGTGTCAAGAACCGGCTATTTCTACAAAGGATGGTTGAGTTCTCCCACTCAAGCTTTGAAGCTCATTCCGTAAAAAGCACCTGTCTCTACTGTGGCCTGCTTGTTTGGGGGCCAGGATTCTTATGATTCATCTATGTAGCTTGGGTCCGAAAACGTTCCCAGATATAAAGTGGGTGACTGAATACGAGGTTGTCTATTATTTAAGTAGGTCAGTTAAAACCCAGGACATTGAGATAAATGCCGCAGTACAAACGTTTCGTTAGGAAAGTACAGACACAGACAATGAATGCATGTCATGATTCTACACACGTCATCACATTTCCTGAACCCTCCGTCAGTACATAGTTCAGTAATGCAATCTTACTAGTACAGAATGCAATGTCCCTGATACAAGTCTGGCGATCTGTTCTTTATCTTTCGCTCGCGTTTTCCCAAACACTAATATCCGGAACCCCTCACAAGTAGACAGTTCTCTATTGAGGTTGATATATTATTTTGTCCTAAATTGGCCTTAATCTGTTCCTGCAAAAACCGGGCCATAGACCCAGAAAATCCAAATCACCCTCCCTCAAAATGAAAAGAAAAATGTGCGAATTTGTCCAAAGCCCCAGAACTAATGTTGCTTTTTATCTCATGCAAAGTGATTAAGACAGAGGATGATTTATGTTTACGTACTCTCAAAATGAAAAAAGTCCAAATATATAAAATTGGGGTTGACTGAATCTCACTCACTAGGGTTCAATAGTGACTATCCATAATGTCAGTAGTATTGTACTGGGAGACCGATTACATTTAAGTGTAACGAATCCTAGCCCACTGAGAACCTCTAGCGGCCTAGGAGGGAGTTGCAGTTCTCTGAGAGCACTTATATAAGTTTAAAGTCACCTGAATCTGATGTAGGTGATTGTGGGCACAGCAGGTTTAAATATGGTGATTATATCTGTTATTTTAGTAACCTGGAACACAAAAAAGTATTCAAAACATGTCACATTTTGCCTGGAATCAATGAAAAGACATGGGACATGTCTATTATCCGAGTCAAGTTACACCGCATGCTTACAGAAGTTTGTGTCATGTTGGGTCACGTTGTGTCACGTTGTCGGTGAAGGTTGAAGGATGCAGTTGCTGAGTTTGGCTGACACATAGTTACTTTTAAAACGCAATAGTTTGGTTTGTCGTTCTGTGATGGTCGAAAAAATTTGAGAACCTGACATAGAATTCCTGAGCCTTTGGGTCATGGTATATTTGAGACAGCGATACACGAACTAGGCCGCATAGAACAGAGCATTCTATTTTACCGTCCCTTATGTTGTAGTTGGTTGTAGGCTAGAGACAAAAGCATAAATACGGTAAAACAATGTAAGCTGTATACCAGGGTTCATAATGCAGCAAAACATACCTGACACACTTCAATGTCAGAAATGAAGACTCATTAGAAATTAACTCACTCATGCAGACTGTTTAGAGCATAGGACAGATGTAATGTATGATACATATGGTAGCTACAGGGCAACTACGTTACAGTTGACACCTCTGCTGTTTTACTGCAAAAACCAATATATACAGATATAACCTGAAATAACCGCTGAGGATTTATACCGTAACGTCATGATAATTATTTGAGAATCAGAATCAGGTTTATTCGCCAAATTACACACACAATGATACTTTTCCAAATCCAGTTAATGGTCATTCCAAAGTGGTAATTACAAATTGTGCCAAAAAAAAGATTTATTGTCCCAATACTTACAATGTACACTGTAGCTAATTGAAAAGTATGTTGATGTGCTATCAACATACTTTTCAATTAGCTACAGTGTACATTGAAAAGTATGTTGATGTGCTATCAACTGGCTAGGCTAGTCAACCGTACCATGGATAGTGTTCAAGAAATTGGTAAAATGATCAACAAAGTGAATTGTCGCGTTCAAGACAATTACCTGTTGCATGTTTTAAAATGCCTTTGAAAAAGATTTCAGTGTTTCATCGTCTACACAGATGATTGACCTGACTTCATGACGATAACGCAAACTCAGGCAGGGCCAACCGTAAAAAGGATATCCGCAGAATCTCTTAGTTCCCAGCCTGCCTTAAAAATTGAATGAGCACGGGTAGGAGACTGTGTTTCACATTTTGCATCACAGAATGGGGTCGCTTTATACCGATTTACACTGTGAAGTCGTTAAACAATGGGGGAAACAGAAAAGCAGCAGGCTCTGGACCTCTTAGGGTAAGATCTGAATTCCCCTTTATCAGAGCATCCGCAAGATGCCAGAAAGGTTTCTAGATCAATTCCCCGGGCTGGCAAAGTGAAAAATCTGTTGTTCTGTCTCCGAGCGAGTTAGTTAACCAGGACTAATTGGTCCCGGGTTGTTGGTGTAAAAGATATTGTGTTTTCAGTCAATTTAACTGCTAAAATATGAATTTAAATATGCGAAACATGTAAAGTACCTGATGAGATCATTTCAACGGCTCAATCTTGAGACTGACTGACGATTCCAACCATCTGTTAAAGTCCCTGAAGTGAGGCAGCATGGGTGGTTCATATACGTATGCACATGCTTCCACAGGAAGCCATCAACAAACACTGGGTCCCAGAAAGGAAGTGAATGTTGCCTTTTTTTTTGCCAAACATCATAACTGGCAAAGACGAGTGTTGGGAATGAGTCCTTACTCCAAGTGAAGGAGTTCAAGTACCTCGGGGTCTTGTTCGCGAGTGAGGGAACAATGGAGCGGGAGATTGGTCGGAGGATCGGAGCAGCGGGGGCGGTGTTGCATTCGCTTCACTGCGCCGTTGTGACGAAAAGAGAGCTGAGCCGAAAGGCAAAGCTCTCGATCTACCGGTCAATCTTTGTTCCTACCCTCACCTATGGTCATGAAAGCTGGGTCATGACCGAAAGAACGAGATCGCGGGTACAAGCGGCCGAAATGGGTTTTCTCAGAAAGGTGGCTGGCCTCTCCCTTAGGGATAGGGTGAGAAGCTCAGTCATCTGTGAGGAACTCGGAGTAGAGCCGCTGCTCCTTTGCATAGAAAGGAGCCAGTTGAGGTGGTTCGGGCATCTTGTACGAATGCCACCTGGGCGCCTCCCTAGAGTGGTGTTCCAGGCACGTCCAGCTGGGAGGAGACCTCGGGGAAGACCCAGGACTAGGTGGAGAGATTATATCTCCACACTGGCCTGGGAACGCCTCGGGATTCCCCAGTCAGAGCTGGCTAATGTTGCCCGGGAAAGGGAAGTTCGGGGTCCCCTGCTAGAGCTGCTACCCCCGCGACCCGACCCCGGATAAGCGGTTGAAGATGAGATGTTACATTCTTCTTCCATCTCCTTCCAACTCTGTTTTAGTAAATGCTCTCATCCAAACAGACTCACATGGGAGCAATAACGGTTTACTGTCTTGCTCAAGGGCAGCACGTCAGCTTTTCCACCGTGCCTGCTACCCACTGCTATGCCCTCATCCCTAGTGTGTCATCTCTTGCCCTGAAGTTCTGTCTACTCAGTCTAATCAGCAGAGGTCCTCGTGTTATTAGTGCTCCTGTTGTCCTATTGTCTTGCTGGCTATTGTCAGGAGGTTCCTTTTTGATAAGCATCATCATTTGATTTGGAGCTGATCCGATGTCAGAACAGGTGGCCAATTGAATGTGGCGTTTTAATAATGATCTCCAAGAGGACTTTTCAAAATGTGTGTCCGTGCACACAGACTGACAGACAGACAGGCACACTAGCAAAACACATAGCCAAATCCCTTAACCAGGGCCAAGGGGTCCTGTCTGTTTGGAGGACTTACCAAATTTGGTTACGGGCCACCATCTCATGGCGAAAAAAAACAGTCGACACCATCGAGACAAAACAGAGACACATTTATATCAAAGCTCAATTCCCACAACCCATTTTTTCTTCACCATGACTGGCAGCGTTCCCACACCAGGGATAGCAGCTCCATGTGTCTGATGTGAAGCTAACGCATAGGCCTTAAACATTGTGCCTGTCACTCACGTTAAACCTTGGTCCACCACAACAACTCCCCTTAAGCTTTTAATTTGAGTGGCTTTGGAGATAATTGACACCTTGCGTTGCGTAAGCTAAATGATTTTAACATCGATTCATTAGCCGCTGAATGCAGAGGTGCCACCCCTTCGATTATCTGGTTTCTGACACACTTCATGATATACATCAAGGCAATCTGTTAGTCCTGTGAATTAATAAATACACCAGAACATGTCATCTGTCTCTATGGTACTTGCGCTTGCGTTTATATCTGGTCAGGTTGCTGACCTTTTGTTGTCCACTGACTTGCAGAAATGTTTGCACTTTCTGGCAACACGTTTTGGACGCCCCCGCAGAAAGCATGTGAAGGCACAGAAACATGATTAATGGCACATATTGGTTCGGACAATGAACCAAAAGAAAAGCAATTTTTGCCTGCAGTAGAAAAGCAGCGAATTAATTGTGCTTGAAAAAAGCTGAATTTTCTGAATGTATTCAAACTACCTCTTCTGATTTTTAAAGAACAGATCCCTGCTAAATATTCCCTAAACAGACTGAAAAACTATGAAAACGGTGTGGTTCATATATATATGTCACATGTCTAAGTAATGATTCTTGAAGTAAGTTATTGTAGTGGGATTTTCCCTTAAAGGACTGCCTGTTAAACGTCCAGCAGAACAGGTTGACTGTTAAACGGCTAGAGTCTCACAGGCTGACTGTTAAATAGCTTGAGTCTCACAGGTTGACTGTTAAACGGCTAGAGTCTTACAGGTTGACTGTTAAACGGCTAGAGTCTTACAGGTTGACTGTTAAACGGCTAGAGTCTTACAGGTTGACTGTTAAACGGCTAGAGTCTCACAGGCTGACTGTTAAATAGCTTGAGTCTCACAGGTTGACTGTTAAACGGCTAGAGTCTTACAGGTTGACTGTTAAACAGTTAGTCTTAGAGGCTGACTGTTAAACGGCTAGAGTCTTACAGGTTGACTGTTAAACGGCTAGAGTCTTACAGGTTGACTGTTAAACAGTTAGTCTTAGAGGCTGACTGTTAAACGGCTAGAGTCTTACAGGTTGACTGTTAGACGACTAGTCTCACAGGCTGACTGTAGTAAATGCTTTATGTGGCCCCCATCGATCAGAGGAATCATTTCCCTGGACAAGGTACTCGGTCACACTCAGGCGTCCCAAATGGGGCCCGACGGGCTAGAGTTTTATTTTCGACCAAACCCAACAGGGTCCTGGTAAAAAGCACCAAGGTGTCATTTGGGACACTCGCCATGGTTGGTAGACTCTGAACCTTAATGGCAGATGGTAGGCACTATGCAGTAGGTGGTTAAATAGGGTCTGAAGCCTCCATTTGTAAATAGTGCACAAACTAACCATGGGTCTATTGGGGTCTATGAAAGTCTCATCAGATAAGTGAGTTAACAGTTATGGTCAGTAAGTAATTGCTGAGGAGGACATTTAAAATGATTAATTCCTGTGGCCCAGATTTGCAGAGCAATGTTGCCTCCTGCTGGACAACATATCCAACTAAATATAATGTCATTGTTGTAATGTGTTACGGTGCTCAACAGTCTAGTGTACTTTCAGATTCTATTAAAATAAACTGTCTAGAAACAGTTATTATCAATAATTACTTATTTAGGAGCTTTGCTTTGTCTTTTTTGTTTATGTAGTATTTTATGTAGAGTCATTGCACTGTTCTATTACTGATGTGCCTATTAAAAGATATTGAAAACAATACACTGCGTTACATTTTAACCGACTAGTGTCTTGTACAACACATTGAATAAGCTGTGGGGCTTTGTGGAAATTAAAAAAGAATACTATTGATTATGATCTAAATTGTGTATTCATGCCCGGAAACGTTTTCGTTTATTTAACGTGAATGTTTGCGTTTACATTATTTTCAGTTATGCCGTTAGTATTTTCATGTTCAATAAATGGATGTCATTAAACTAGGTGAAAATGTGTGATATGGGTTAGGGTCAAAGCCTTTCTGGGAAGAATTTTTTTTAAAGAATAGTCTCTAGGCAGTATTCATGTGACAGAGAATGTTCTAGTGTCCCCACTCATCTAAATAGTGTGCTTCAAGATTTTTTCAGTTAATTGGTGCTTTTCTTCATACTTTTTGCACCTAAATTTCCAAATAAACCAACCAAATGTTTTATTGTCTGGCATGCATCATGAAATTTGAGTGAGTTGAGTCTCCTTTCTCGGTCAATTTCATGTGAGGTAATGAACCTGCCTAAAAATTACACACGTGTCGCCTTCCTCATTACAAAAATACATATTACTTAAAAAAGAATCAATCAAATTAGCACTCAGGTTTATATGTTTTCCAAATGGTACATGCAAAATAAATGGGAAGTCCAAAGGATTTGTGTTGAACCACGTCTGAAATCACAAAACAATTCTTCAATGTTGGATAGAAACGTTTTATAACATTGCGAACCCTAAATAATCTAGCTTGCTTAACATTGCCCACTGTTAGAGAACTTACAATATCCACATTGAAATAGTCATATTTCATATTCAAGAAAGGATTGTCTTTTGTTTTAAAAGGCCAAAGGTCAGTGGTAACATCACAACTCAAAAACTTGTGTAACAGGAGTTCAGGCATGTAATTGTGACTTGGAGAGTAACTGAAGTAAACTGTCACACTTGAAGTAGGAGCTTGTGAAATTCTCCATAAATTACCTGAACCGCCAAAAACAGCAGCGGTCATTCACACATATTTCACACTAGGTGTTACTTTCAGGGGCAATGCTAATCTTTTCTTAATTGTTCACTGCATTCTTTTGCAAAACATTTTTAAAACTGTCACAGTTAAACTTCCTGTTTAAATTATTTTCAACCGTGGGACTGAAAACAATAAGTGTTTGAGAGGGAAGTGTAGTCAATATAGTCAACAATCTTTAAAGACAGTCCTATAATTTAGTAATGTAGATGTACACAGAAAAACATTCTGATTCCAATAACCTGACAGTAGTTGAAAATCTATTTTATTTCAACAAAAACCCTCAACTTTATATACATAACAATTCACATTTCTTATTTAATTGACCTTTCAAACTGCATCTGTGGTCTTCCAGGAGTTCTAAACCCATAGATGTAACCACACAAGTCTAGTCACTGAACAAACCAGATTTAAGTTTCAAAACAATTTCTTAAAAAATCAATAAAAATGCAAATCGAAGACATAGTTGTCCGTTTACGATCGTTGACAGTTATTGATGATCGTAATGCTGAATTTAGCACAGGTCTATCACAGAATGACACAAAGTAGGCGAGCCAGTGATGTCGTTGCATAATGGACCAGGGCAACCCTGAATCAAGACGCAACCCAAGGGAACCGCGTCCCTGACTAGGGGCTATCAAGTTCAAAAGTGGAATTCTCGAAAGCCTAAAACAAGGACCAGGTTTGTGGCTTAAGACCTAACAAAGCAGCCAGGTATGCACAAAGGAAAAGCACCAGACTCTTACTTGGTCCCAGATCAGTTTGAGCCATTAACCACTCTATGGAATTAAAGCACAATGTCTAGCCAGAGTTTCAACATGCGGTTTCAAGGGGCAAATCGAAAATTAAGCCGACTAGAACCCTAAAAATTGAATGTTTACGTTTTCTCTGGACTCAGAGGGTACGCCAAACAGGATAATAGTGTCAAGTAGTTGGGATGACATCCGAAAATGACTGACAGCGAAACCAGTTTAACTTCAATGAGTCATCTTGGAAAAAACATGGAATAAGATTAATCAACACAGCTGCAATTACCTGCTTGGTTTGACATACCATATACATGTAAAACGTTCCCAAATGTTAAAATAAGAAATAAAACCGGTACGTTGACATGGGCATGTGGTGTAAACAATACTATGATGAAACTGTTGCGCTGTGTACCTGGGTCAACGACGTGATCATAAAAAAAACAATGGTTGTGATTGCTCGAGCAGAACCTCAAAACAACAGCGTTTGCATGTACCCACAAGGGTTCTAGTACCCTTGATTGGGAACCACTGTACTAAAGGTACATATACGTTTTATATTGTAAATATGGTCATTGACCCAGACATAATACAACGGCAGTAGTGGGTGGTAGGCACCCTTATTGTTTACATTATGGTAGAGCGCTTTGGTTAAACAGTTTAATGGACATGGGCTTGAAAAGTAATATTGAACTAAGACCGATATTACTCCTGTCCATTGATCATTTACTAGACCTATTCCTAATGACCTACATAGCCTGGTGCCAGATCAGTTTGTCCCTAATGTCAATAAGACAGAGGCATGTCACATCGTTCAGGTAGACACATTGTGTCAATAGAAGAGTCATAAGGAGTTATCATTGTAGCACAAACAGACATTAAGACTAGCTCCCATGTTCACAATGGACTGAGCATCATCATCATTAGACTACTTAAACCACTGTAAATACAATACCCAGACACACCCTAAACCCTTTTGTAGCTTATGAAATGGAGAACGTGTGTAGACAGGCGTTGAGTGAACCAACCATATAAAATGTAACAGCGTGCAAAAGCAATCCTGTACACTGGCACAAACTGTACCCGCATACTGACAGACAAGATAATACTGCAACCAACATAAAACAACTCTAACACAAAGGTTATTGTGAAAGCAACCAGTAAGACATTGTTAGTGTTTAGGAAACAGAATGGGTACAGAGAGAGAGTGCCGTTTGACACAGGCCTCTAGCAGCCATCTGACATAGGCCTTTAGCAGGGCACCGAACGAAGACATGCAGCAAATGGAAAAAAACCTGCAGCAGAAACATGGCAAACAGAGGTCGCCACGGTGCCTATTGTGGCAGTAGAATATGAAAATGATATGTAGTGGTGATAACGTGTCCATGGCTTTCACCAGACTGTTAGTATTCTAGTCTGGGAACAGAAGTGTCCACAGCCACATCCACAGCCCAGTAACAAAGAGTTGTGGTTTGTGAACAGAATTGGTCAGGTTTGTTTTTATCAGTTCTGGGAAACCAAGTTAACCCCCCAAACCCCTTGCCGGTTTGGTGTTGAATGAATGCAACCCACAATGACTTGGTTAGGAAGGCGGCCGTAACAGTTGATTTCCCGTACAGCCTTGAGGTCAAAGTTTAAGTTTGTTAAGCAGCCAATAGGGAGGTCACAGGATTGTAGGCCAATGAGGTGCAGGAGCTATCTTAGTCCTGCTCGTGAGGTCATCCACTCCAGGCCCTGGCATAAGCTAGGAAAAAATAAGAAAAAAGAAATATACTTTTCAAAAAACATACAGAAATTAAACATAACATATAAAGAGTTGAGGCTATTTTTCCTGAGCTGAAATAAAAAAAGATCTCTGCATAATTAAATATCCATAAAATCAGGATTTTTCCAATTGTTTGCAGTGTGTTGGAGTTCATATAAGAAAGGAGCAAATGATCAGTGACACACTAATCTTTGGTGTAGGTTGTGTTTAGAGTTGTGGACCTTTGCACTTCAAAATACCATACTGGCAGTTCGGCCAACCTGTGTACAGGCAGTTCTCCACTCTTGTGTAGAATTCTTCAGTCCTCCCAGACACAAAGGATTCATACTGTTTTCAGATCTCTCCAGAGGGTATTCAAAATAGACTTGTGAACCGTCACTTCAGAACAGACCAGCAATTTGGTTTAAACTCTTTCAGTTTGCCTTTTAAAGTGTTTTTGTGGTCATTATTTACCTAGAAGACTGAGGACTGTTGCTGGACACTCAGCGATCTGGGTTCAATAAGCACTCAGAAATGCCTTACAATTCTCCTGATGTCATGATGCACAAGGCACACAGAGTCGGAAGTAGCCTAGCAACCCCTCAACAACATATCTCAACCCCCGGTTCTTTGATGGTTTCATTTTGTTTACTGCAAAGAGAAACGGGTGCTTTACTAAACATGCTGTCCATGCTTGGCTAACATCTTGTGGCGGACCTCAAACAATTCCGAGGTTTTCCGTTCCTCCTGCTTATTGCGATACACATTGTAGTGACAGTAAGACAACACGAAAGAATTCTTTCTCACGGGAGTTTTTTCTCTATTCAAAGAGAGTGATGTTCATATTACCGACAGGTGCAACTAACCATAGCTGCATCTTACCAAGTACTCCAAGACGAAGCCAATAAAAATATTTGGGCAATTTTAGGATATTTAGGTGCAATGAGCTGAGATTAATATCAGAGAAATAGTGCATGGTATTAGAATGAAGAGCAAAGGTGCCAAAGCGTAGACCACAACTGCATTTTTGTCCGGCGTGGAAAGAAATGGGGAAACATTATGGTGGTTTGGCTCGTACCATCCACACTGAATCCAAATCACCTTAAATTGTTCTTAGTACCCGTCCTCAGAGTGTTCCATTGGTGTAACACTGCTGATGTGCCACATATAAGGACAGAACACAGAAAATCTACACATTCAACCATGGTAGACAAACAGTCTACGGGTTGGTAGGTGGCATATGCCGGTTGTGTTATTATTAGGGTATACGTGTGCACGTTGGCCTTCTTACCCTTCGCCTGTGAGAGCGCAGCACGACTGGATGTGCCACGGGTGGTCTTTGATGGAGCTGAGGGTGAGGTACTTGGAGATTTCCGCCGCTGACATGCAGTCCTTCATATCTTGCTTGTTGGCGAATATCAACACAGCCGCCTTCCTCAGGTCCTGGGATTATCGGAATTGGTTAGGACAAATGAGTGAAACAATAAATATGGTGAGCCTGTGTAAGGGCGACGTTGGACACAAGCCATGTAACTGATAAGATTATACGGTATCATCTCTCATGTGGCTATAGGCACCGGATCTTTCAACTGTACAATGTGACTAGGGTTTTGTACTGAAATCTGTACTTTTAAGGGTACTGACCGATGTGCGTCTGTAATACGGATAATAATACAGATAATTTCCTGTGCCAGTAGCTGTGTGTGAATAATACGGCGTTGGGGTAAATATACAAACCTCATGAGCCAACATCCTGTGGAGTTCCTCTTTAGAGATCACCAGCCTCTCCCTGTCTGTGCTGTCCACAACCAAGATGATGAACTGGGAAGTACAGGAGACAGAACTGGGTTTCAATTCCATGAATGAACAGTGTTAATGCCGTATGAGGGTAATGTGGGTTACCGCCGGCCAGACGCATCTACAATGTGCACACATCCAATTCACATAGACATTTGTAGCTGGTGAAACATGCACGGCTGTCAAACATCCCGAAGGAGCATTCCGGAATAAACCAGAGCTTTTTTGTTGGCGGAATTCTACAACCCCATGTGCGTGAGATAAATATATGCCTAGTGTCCTACTGGGATTTATGTTAGCCTGTGTTCCAAACAAACACCCCAGACGCTGTTTAGATGGGGAGGACGGCACTGCAGTTCCCCCTCGCAGACAGCCTCTCCTAGGGATTAGAAGGTCCACTATGAAGATACAGCCTACAATTACACTGAGCCTTTATGTACCATCAACACGCAGCACTGGGCCAGCAAATGATTACGTTACTTAAATGTATTCGTCTCTGACGTGTCTCACTCTGGTTAGATTAACGGTGGCCGTTGCACAGTTACAAATTGTTTAGACGGCGTGAAGTGGATCATCAGTGAATTGTGTAGCAATGGTAGGATTGGTGTGTGTGTGACTGTACTCATACAGAGGGGTGGTGTTTAGGTGGAGGAAGTTCGGCGTTTTTGGAAACTCTTACCTCCGTGTTGGAGTAGTAGGTGTTCCAGGAAGAGCGGAGAGATTCCTGCCCCCCGATGTCCCACATGAGGAAGTGGGTGTTCTTCACCACGATCTCCTCCACATTACTGCCTATGGTGGGTGACGTGTGTACCACCTCATTCATCAGACTGAGGGGGAGAGAAGAAGAGGCAACTCACATCCACTCAATACCAGTCATCAGGGCTTCCAGCTAGGGCCATAAGTTACATAGACCGCTATGTAGAACAAGTACAAATGCTACTCACAACTGGTACAATATTGTCGTCTTTCCAGCATTGTCCAATCCAACAATGATCACTTTGTGTTCTGCAACAAAAATGAAGAGAAGGCAGCGGCGTTTATTAAATGTTTGCAATGACAATAGAAACAACAGTAACTGGATGAGTGCTTATTTTGATCCTATTTCGCCAGGGAAAATAGGTATTGTCGTTTTTTCCACTCTTCCTGAGACACCCTTAGAGTGTGGGGTTAGAGCCAGAGGATCAGACCTAGGCAACCTCGCAAAAATAGGGCTTTTGCCATTGCTCAGAGACAGAAGAACCGACATGCCACACGGCCTGCGGGGGTTATTTGATCCAGCCATGTTTTGGTTACTGGTCAAATGCTTTCATGCTCATAAACATGGTACATTTGAACACTTGAAATGTTCTGGGCCCTTTATCTCTAGTGGGAGCGATGCAGAACATTCAAATCAGCCAGTTCAGGAAAACACAGCTACACACAGGCATGAGTGCGGGGTGATGTAGTGGTTTGGTTTCCCTTCCAAAGACAACTTCCCACCATTCATCAGAGGCTACATATCCGTCCACACTTTCAGGGAGCAGGGTTAAGCTTTGGGTGACTTATTTGTCCCATTAATGGTTTCGGTTTGGGTATGGGATAGGACGGAGACAGTCATTCTTAACCTGGACCTCGGGGAACTTTGTCCCGGAGCCACTTTCAAAGCAAATAAGTCTCTCCTACCTCTTAAAGTTAATCACCTCTTAAGCCCTCATTATGCTTCTGCGTCAACTCCACGGCGTAGCTACTTTTTGGAGGTGCACGTCGAGCTACGGCGTAGGGGTCGAAGAGGGGTTCGCGTAGACGCAGAGGGGTCGGAGAGGGTACGCCGTCGATTCGACGCAGAAGCATAAAATAGGCTTTAGCCATGGCTTGTAGATTTAACTGGACTGTCTGAAATACGCCCAACCCAACATTATCATAAAAGCTCTCCAGCGCCAGTGTTCTTTTAGAGGGTTGTTACCTCTGCATTAGCATGCAAAAGGTGTCTGGCAGACACTAGTATGAATTAAAATTAACACCTCAGCATTGCAATATACATCCACCCACCCAAGAGTGGTGTGACTTCTCCACCTTTGAGAAATACATGCGACATGGAGACAGGATGTCCTGTCAGGAGGGCTTGTGATCTTGGCGTGCCCTGTCTCAAAACTAGGGATGTTCCATAGCTATTGCTTCCTGAGCGGATGGCTACCATGCGGGGGAGTTCACATGGAAGGAAAAAGCAGACATTCTCACAGTGCAGCAATCACCACGCAAATTTCAGACTGATAAATCTTTGATTTGAGTGGTCTAATTCCTATTCCTGTCAAATATTTGTAATTTCAGTGGCGATAGACAGAGAATGCAAATTGATTCAAGTATGCCACCACAATAATAGCAATATTTGGTTCTGGAAAATGTGAAAAGGAGATGATCTTAAAAACAAGGATTATAAATCAAGCGGTTAACCAGACCAACTTAGCAACTAACTGTCGGTAGCATTTACTAGTTACCGGCTTTACTCACATTTCACTACTAGCTCCAGCAGATCATTAGTGATGCTACATGGCAAGCTAACGCTAATATGCACGCGTGTTACGGTTAGATAAAGCATGAACATGTATGTATCGGTATCTCACCTTGATTGCAAAAGAAACTCCAGAGTTTTGCGAATATAAGACCCATGTCGTAAGCTGTTTAAACTGGAACAAGATAGTCGGAGTATCCAGGGCTACTGTAGCTAGTAGCTAACGGCAGGTGGCATGTAGCTCTACTACCAGCAGCCGCGTTAGTTGTGTCTATGTTTACACCACATAGTTAGCCAGATAGCGTACTGGTATTAAGCTGTGTTTGCACTGCTCCATTCACTCTATTTGCAGGCCGAGCAAAACGTTATGTCATTGAATAGTTGTGTTTCTATCATCAAGAGGCTCTCGGTTTACAAAGTGTACTCTAATACTTAGCTAGTTCTATATATCAGGCTAGCGTTGAGAAACAGCCGAGCCATAAAATCCGAATTGTAGTTATCTGTACAGTGATGCTGATGCCTTAGAAATTATGTTTACGAGAGCTACACTGCAATGAGAGTAGCAGCAGAGAGCTACACTGCAATGAGAGTAGCAGCAGAGAGCTACACTGCAATGAGTAGCAGCAGAGAGCTACACTGCAATGAGAGTAGCAGCAGAGAGCTACACTGCAATGAGATGAGCAGCAGAGAGCTACACTGCAATGAGAGTAGCAGCAGAGAGCTACACTGCAATGAGAGTAGCAGCAGAGAGCTACACTGCAATGAGATGAGCAGCAGAGAGCTACACTGCAATGAGAGTAGCAGCAGAGAGCTACACTGCAATGAGATGAGCAGCAGAGAGCTACACTGCAATGAGAATAGTCGGACTATTTTTTGCCCAGTGTTAATTTACACAAATATAATTAGTGTCTACACATGTAGTCTCGCCTATGAACTTAATGTATTTCTGTGATGAGCACAATCACATATTTTTTTATCTTGTAATTTGTAACTATTTCAGTAAGCTTTCTGGGTGCTTGGGAATTCATGCTGGACAAAGAAAGCTTGTCTTGGAAATTATGAATTATTAACCCCCATATTTACATACTTGCTTCAACAAGATGCTGAAATGAAGGGAATGCAGAGTTAATGGAGACAGAAAGTCCTTATAAGAAACAGTAATTCCAACCACTCTCAGCCAAAAGGTGTGTTCTCTTCTGCTTCCTGAAGCACTTAGTCCCAAATTGAAAGAGAACACACCCAAAAAGACCAGGGCAAATTAAAACTAACGTGATATCGTGTCACAGAGGAGAAGTCACACTGTTTTCCAGGATTTGGATTCAGACAACCAAGGCACTGCTAAGAAGATCAAAGTGGCCACTCCATCAAGCAGTTTGTGGGGTGATGTGACCTCGTCTGTCCACTCTGCACCAACAGCAGATATACCCTCTGTTAGCGAGCAGGCCGACTCCATCAATCCTGACCTGTGCTCTCTATGCAAGGCCAAAGTCCAGCAATATGTTTTAGTGAGCATATATAACATTTGGCTAATGAGATTAGTACAGACAATGGTTAATCAGGCATAAAACCTAAATGCACGTAGAACCTCAGGACTGACTGGTTGGATTTTATTGATAATGGCTGTTCTATTCCAGATCTGGTTCTTGTGCTCAGGGAACCCACTCAAAGCATTGAATAAACCTGACATTGTGCGGTAACAGGAAGGTTTTGAGTTATGTCCTCAACTCTGATATTTGTGTTGCAGTCCGGTTTGTTACACTCTAAGCATGGACAGGATGCTGGGACAAGGAGGCTACTGCTGTGTCTGAAAGAACCTGATGGACCGATGGGAAAGAAGTAATCGCCATACCTCTTACTACTACCTCTTTAGTGCGGTTTGTTCACAGCAACCATAATTATGATAAGAATTCACAACGCAGTTCTCTCGTCACTTAGGTAGCTATCAAGTACATCCCTAGGAGTGAATCTGAGGTCTACCTCACACTGGTAAGTAGAGTCTGAGTAATATAATTCAGAGTGATGCCTTACAAGCATAAGTGCCATCAGATAATACCAGCCTGCCTATAGAAAACATGTGCAGTCTGTGAGAATGTGGGGGAGCTCTTGAATTGATACGAGCTGCCCCAAATGCTCGTCCTTGTCCTTGAGCATGGACCTGTTTGAATTCTGTTCGGCCATGGGAGAGAAGCTGGACCAGGATGTAGCGCAAGTCATCATGCAGCAGGTGGTTGTTGCCGTGCAACACTGCCATAACCGTGGTGTCTTCTATGGTGACATTAAAATAGAGAACATGCTGGTAAACACAGACATATGAACGTCAAGCTCATCGACTTCGGATGCAGGGATCTGCTCAGAGATAATTCTCACCAGGACTCCTGCTACTGGGAAAAGATAGACCAAATTCAGCTTTGCTGTGGTGACAATGTTCAAACCAACTCCAAGGAGTTTACCAGGGGCAAAAAGCCACAACCTAGGTGTGCTTCTTTTTTTGGTGAGCAGCCCTTTAGGGGGTACTCTGAGATCATCCAAGGGTGCCAGTGCTTCAGGAGAGGCATCTCCCAAGGTACCAAGATAGGAAACAAATTGTGCATACTTAGATTGAATGTGTACATAAATTAGTAAACATTTAAAATCTTTAATTGTGACTATTTAATGTTAATGTTACTGATTAAAAATATTATAGAAATTCGATTTTTTTTTCTAATGGCACAAACCTTTCTTTTTTTACAGGTTCTTCAGCAATGTTTAACTTTTTACAACTTGTGTTGAACATCAAACCCTCCTCCAATGGGATAAGTTAAGGATTAAAAACATCTAAATGACACATTTTATTTTCTGTAAACAAATGGGAATGATGACTGAAATTCCAAGCAGCTTGACAAGGAACACTTGTGTGACCCTGAAGGGAAAATCCAACTCTAGACAGGATGACTTTTCTAAGTTCTGCCCCTCGTTTGGTTAAAGAGCTTGAAGAGGAGAATGTAAAAGGGACAATGCTTGGAAAACTTTTCTACTCAGTCAGAAAAAATGGTTTCATTCTACCTCTGTACAACCCACCTTCAATTTTTGACTGAACTTAACAAAGAAAGAATACAACAACTCATAAAAGCATAAAAGAACAACTTCATGTTTCAACATACTTCACTTAAACATCAGTGTTCTAGATCTGGACTGAGAAAATATTATTAAACTAAACCTTCATAAGGCAAAGATGTGATCAGTTCACACCCTATGTATTGCACAGACTTTAAGAGAAATTGTATAAGGGATACTTTACCAAACTTGGCCGTTACCAGCTGACAGAGGCACAACAGAGAAGAAAATGATCTGAGAATTAAGAATCTGAAATAGCTCAGTACCGTTTTATACTTTAGGTAACATGATTTCAATATATTTATGTTTTAGGTTGGTGATTTAGCATTCTAATGTTTTTGTAGTACAAAACAGGACGCAGCCTGCTGAATTTGTTCTATATTAAAAAAAATAATCTGCCAGGCAATGGTCCTTTATGTTGTTGTATGCATACTAGAGTATATAATAGCACATCCATTCTGTACGTTACTAAAAAAAACATATGGGCAACGGACAACTGGCAACTAACTTTCTATTCCTCACCATTTCACAGTAATTTGGACGATGGTTATAAACAGTGGAAGAAAAAGAATAATAACAACCAATTCTAATTATAAAAACAGTATTTCTATAAACATTTCTGTGCAAGCAAAGATCTATAAGACGACTCGAATTTGAGCCTAAAAAACTACAACTCCCAATTTAACGACAACACGAACACGCTAATGCCGTAAACGGAAATGCCTTACGAACACGCTAATGACGTAAACAGAAATGCCATACGGAGACCCGTTTATCTAGTATAGGAAGATCATATTCCTACGATTTGAATAGCAAGGAAACAAATCAAAAGTGCATTTAAAAAACGCTTTTTGATTATAATTGAAATCTTTACAGTATACACACACGCGTACATTGCATTAGTTATTTATGCAAACAAGTGTCACGAAGAAGTTTGAGGGACACATGGCACTTCGGCGTATGATCTAAGAGTAGATGTTATTGACGCTTTAACATCAGCTACAATAACAATGAATGGCAGATATTGACCAGTCAAAACGACCCACACTCCATATTAAAACGAGGTCATCGTCCTTTATTCTCAACCGATGTCAGACGACATGTCCATCTTCCCAAAGATTGCTTTGAAGCCAGAAGTTTATGATTACCTGAGAGGTGTTTTCACAAACAAGGAGGTAAGTCTCAAACATTTATACATTTCTAGATTTCTGTAAAAAACAGTGTCTCCACGACGTCGTAATGTCTTTGTTTCACAATAGTTTTGGTTTTAAAACTATAGTTCCACATGAACACAAACGCATTTGTCTTTTATTAGTTGTGTTGGCAGTGAAAGGATTGAGGATGTGGGTTGGCCAAAAGATATCTCAGATCGACATCAGGTTGTATTTAGCTCCTGGCCCGTATTTGTCAAGTTCTTCAGTGTAGGATTGCTGATCTACAATACATTTTGCCCTTTTTATAAGTAATTGTTAGAGACAATGATCCCTATGCCCTAGATCACCTACCAAAGGGACTCTTGATCAATATGGGCCCTGAAGTTCAGGTGTTACCCTAAAATGATTAGTTGAATCAGGCATCTCTGTTCATCTCCAACTTGACAGCCATTTTGTCTTCTGTATGGATGCAGATCTTGGCTGCAGTGGATCAGGGTGAGGCTGAGAAAAGGTTCCAGGGGCTGCTCTCGTGCCTGTCCCACCCACCTGCCTTCACCTGTGTACGTGTCAGCACTCACCTGGCTTCCCTGGAGGAGATCCAGCACAGACTGAAGGAGGAACTGAAACAGGTGGGGGTGGTCTGCTTTCTGAGGTGGTGAATTGTGAGGGTGATGTATTGACTAACATACTTCAATAGTATTATCATTGTATTTTAGGATTTTGTACAATATTGCTTAGGTTATTTGTGTAATGTAATTCACTAGACCGGATCATGTTTTGGGCCTTGACACAGAAACGATCAATTCTTCTGTGTTAATGCTTTAGTGTTTTCTAACCTCTTGCCTTCGTTCCTGTAGCAGCAGAAGTGTGGCTCCGAAGACTTTTCCATTACCATTTTCCCCCACCCACACATCCCAGATGTGCTGCTTCTTCCTGTCATGGGTCCTAGGTATGTCAGGAATGCCTGCTAAATGTCAGCCAAAATTTGGCGGACATTTGAGGCCACTCCATAAAGAACAAAAACAAGCCGTCTCCACAGATGAAAAAAAAGTGTGCGCAATGAGCTTCCATGCAGCTTCTTGATGGTTTAGCATTCAGGCACAGGAAGCTGGATGAAACAGCCCGGACCAGTTTAGAAACATTCTATACCTCTACAAATGTCACGCTGGACACTTAGCAAAATGGTCAAAGGTCCACATGATTTCTTACAGCTGGAATATTAGGTTTACCAACTTAACTGTCATTTCTGAAACACTATGCATGTTGGGTTCGACATTCTAGCGAGTAACTAAACTATCAACAGACGTAAACGATACAAACCCCTCACATACCAGCTATTGCCAACATTATAATTGTAGCCTGTTGTATTAACAATGTGATTATAGGCAACTCTAACTTTTGCTCTCAGTACTTGCTGTTTCCTGTTGTTGCTTAGTGTGTGTGTTTGATGATTGCGTGTAACGTATGTGCTTCCTATGATCTCTAGAGCTGCTAGACGCCTTGTCTAAATGCTTGTATGTGCATCCCAAATGGCAACCTCTTCCCTGTGAAGTGCACTATTTGTCCAGAACTTGTCCATGAGCTCTGGTAAAACAATCAGGCACTACAATAAATAGTTGGAAATAGGGTCGTAACCATATCATACAAGCAGCATGTAAATGTTTAAACCAGGCCTTGACCTTTCACTTCTACCTTCAGGCCTGTGGTTCAGCTGAGTGCAGAGGTCATAGTAGGAGCTCAATGCGGCAGTGCTGTTCTGAGAGGAGCGCACGTTTTCGCCCCAGGGCTCCTTGCCACACCCAAGTGTAAGAAAACATGCCATTTTTGCTACAAACCAATGACTGCACTGTTTTTTCAACTGTTGCCAGTTGCCATTGTAAACAATTAGAATGTTCATTTGGTTTACTGTAAGTACTTCTTTCATCTGAATGGAATGTACATCAGTGTTGTACTAGTTTCTCTGACGTATTTCAACATTGTTGTCGGCCCACCACCTCAGGCCCAACCTCAACAGACTGTCTGCTCCAAAGACCTCTCCAGTACATTCATCCCTCATTTCTGGACTTCATTCACTCTTGTTCAAAAAAACCCAGCAACTTTGCAGCTCACCAGTTGAAGCTTGTATCCACTACTAGGCATCAAAGTTTGTCTGTGTAGCAGCAAGTGAAACTTCTCTTCTTAATCTTTAGGCTAAATCACAGTTCAAAAATGTGGGGTCACTTCGGAGAATCTAGTCATTGACTTGACAAGGTTACAAATATTGATGTTCAATTGAAATAATAATTATGTTCTCCAAACATTCATTTCGTCAAGGAATCCTCAATTTGCAGCAATTACAGGCTTAAAGACCTTTGGCATCCTAGTTGTCAATTTTTCTTTGAGGTAATCTGAAGAGATTTCACTCCATGTTTCCTAATGCACCTCCAACTAGTTGGATTGGCTTGATGGACACTTCTTACATATCATACGATGAAGCTGCTCCCACAACAGCTCATAGGGGTTGAGATCCGAAGAATGTGCTGGCCACCCAATTATGGATTTAATATCAGCTGACTGCTTCTTCCCCAAAATAGTTTTGCATAATCAATCAAGCGCTGTCTAGAAGGTATGACATGGTGTAGCAAAATGGACTGATAGACATTGTTCTTCAGTATCCTTTTTACCCGGTACTGCTACCCCCTTTACCACCACCAAATGTCTGCAATGTCTGAGGTTATATGAATGATAAACAAGGACAACTTTAAGTGATTCCAAACCTTTGAACGGAAGCATTATGTTTAGGTATGTCTGTCCAGAAGATATGTAGTTTTCAAGTATAACAAAATCAAATGTGCATTCTAGAACCCATTCTGGGCAAGCAGCAACGTATTTAAAAAGCGGTCTAGGTATTGGTTTAAGCTGTGCTAACATAATTGCAAACAGGTTCTCTAATGAGTAATTAGCCTTTTATTCTCTTTGTGTTACAGTCATGAAGAAGGGAGATGTGGTGTCGGTCTTCTCGGACCTAGAGGGAAAGTGCACACGGGGAAACAAAGACTTCCAGGGGAAAAGAGTGTTTGTAGGAAATGGAGTCTCCGAAATGGGCCGGGTCGACATCTTTTGCTCAGACAAACCAGTCAAGTAGGTGGAGTTGCTTTGGTCTTGGGTCTCGTTTTCTTACAGAACCGTTGGTACATTATATGGCTTCTGTTAGGGTAGGACTTTACATTCCAGCACATACCACACTAATAATAACAGTCTAATAATTGTCAACGTCGACTGGTTGATAAAACTGATGAATCCTCAGGGGCCAGATACTCCATATCAGTGTTTCCAATAGTTCCTAATTTAGTTAAATTATTAATTCCCACAGAAAAACATTTCACTGATATGACAATAGAAAGCATAACAGCAGATACCAGCAGAACCATCTCTTTATGAAATGAGTTTGACGCCCCTGTTTTAAGTAAATGTTTGAGTAATTCCTCCTTTGTCTGTCCATGTAGGGGTGTTGGCATACGGATGGTAGAGCCGCTGTACCAGAGTCCGTCCTTTGACGGCATTCTGCCCAGTCTTGTGTTCCTACAGGTACCCCATCAACAGCAGTTTGTGTTCAAATCTAAGAATAGGAGTTGTGGTTTAATCCTAAAAAACACTATTATAGTAATATAGGTTTCCAGTGCTGTGTTCACAAAGAGTAGTGGCTTTTAGTGAAATGAAATCCAAATAGCATTACGTCTCCTGGATCAAAACACTGAGTCTTGATAAATATGTCCGCTGACCTCTGTTTTCACTGAGTCTAGAACCTTCCGTCGGTGGTGGTGGGTCACGTTCTGGGACCTCTTCCTGGAGAGCGTATCCTGGACATGTGTGCCGCGCCGGGGGGAAAGACCTGCCACATTGCTTCCCTGATGGGGGGACAGGTGAGAGATCCATATGTCAGGGAAGGTAGAGTTTTGCGCAGCAAGTTACAGTTTAGCTTAAAGTGTATCCAACATTTTGAGGCCTCAGATGCCCTTTAATGTTAAGACAAAGCCATGTGTTCTGATTGTAATGTTCCAGCTATATGCCCCCACTCGAATTGACTGGGAGACACCACTTTCATTAATGAGTTAATGGTCCCTTTTAGTTTGAATTGTGCACATGACATGGCTAGTCCACAAGGTGGAGTTGTTGCACCATGCTGAACCCACTGCTACTTGCTATGTTGACTTTGCATTCAGCCGTTTTTTCCTATCAGGGAGAAGTAGTTGCTCTGGACAAGATCCGAGGCAAGGTGGAGCGCATCTGTCAGAATGCAAAGGCACTGCATCTGGACTCCATCAAGGCCTACTGCTTCAACAGCGTCAAGGCTGTGTGCTCAGACTCTAGACAGGACACAGAGGGTATGGAACGTGATTATTGGGCTGCATCCTAAACAATGCTTGATTTCCTTCCAGTGTGCACTACATTTAACCTAGAGCCCTGCTTTTGACACAGTTATTTTCTGGCAAGGATAATGGCAAATCCTGAGACCCGTTTGCTTTCATTTGATCTCGTTTTCAGGTCCGCCCTACCCTCCAGAGAGTTTCGATCGGGTGCTGCTGGACGCTCCCTGTAGCAGTCTGGGCCAGAGACCCAACATGGCTTCTACCGGGAGCCTGAAGGAGATTTGCTCCTACCCCCCTCTCCAGCGCAAGCTCTTCCACACGGTGTGTCACGTGGTCCAAATGCATGCTCACTGTAATACACACACGCAGTTGGTCAGCACCTGTTGTGGTCAGCACCTGTTGTGGTCAGCACCAGTTGTGGTCAGCACCTGTTGTGGTCAGCACCTGTTGTGGTCAGCACCTGTTGAGGTCAGCACTGGTTGTGACCAGTATGGTTATGGTCCGCACTGCTTGTGACCAGTATGGTTGTGGTCTGCACTGGTTGTGACCAGTATGGTTGTGGTCTGCACTGGTTGTGACCAGTATGGTTGTGGTCTGCACTGGTTGTGACCAGTATGGTTGTGGTCTGCACTGGTTGTGACCAGTATGGTTGTGGTCTGCACTGGTTGTGGTCTGCACTGGTTGTGACCAGTATGGTTGTGGTCTGCACTGGTTGTGGTCTGCACTGGTTGTGACCAGTATGGTTGTGGTCAGCACTGGTTGTGACCAGTATGGTTGTGGTCTGCACTGGTTGTGACCAGTATGGTTGTGGTCTGCACTGGTTGTGGTCTGCACTGGTTGTGACCAGTATGGTTGTGGTCTGCACTGGTTGTGACCAGTATGGTTGTGGTCTGCACTGGTTGTGACCAGTATGGTTGTGGTCTGCACTGGTTGTGGTCTGCACTGGTTGTGACCAGTATGGTTGTGGTCAGCACTGGTTGTGACCAGTATGGTTGTGGTCTGCACTGGTTGTGACCAGTATGGTTGTGGTCTGCACTGGTTGTGGTCTGCACTGGTTGTGACCAGTATGGTTGTGGTCAGCACTGGTTGTGACCAGTATGGTTGTGGTCTGCACTGGTTGTGACCAGTATGGTTGTGGTCTGCACTGGTTGTGACCAGTATGGTTGTGGTCTGCACTGGTTGTGGTCTGCATTGGTTGTGACCAGTATGGTTGTGGTCTGCACTGGTTGTGACCAGTATGGTTGTGGTCAGCACTGGTTGTGGTCAGCACTGGTTGTGACCAGTATGGTTGTGGTCAGCACTGGTTGTGACCAGTATGGTTTGGTGTAAACCTGTTGCCTACACTGTTCTTATGATAAATCTATAGCCAGCAGATGGATTACAGTGGTGATATTAGGATCCAGTGCTGAACATTTGATCATTTATCCCACAAATTTCTCCGCCACTATCGACTGGAGTTTCTTTAAAGCCACTGAATATCCAGGCTCTGGAGAGACTGCAGTAATTTGAATGTCTACTTTGCTATACTGGTGTTCCGACAATACAATTTGTGCTTATTTATGAGTGCGTAAGCATGACCGTGTGTGTGTGTGTGTGTGTGTAACTGGCAGGCGGTACAACTCCTTAGGCCTGGTGGTGTTCTGGTGTACAGCACCTGCACTGTCACCCTGTCAGAGAATGAAGAGCTAGTGGCCTGGGCCCTCAACACCTTCCCATGCCTCTCGCTGCAGCCGCAGGTAACACACACACACACACACACACACACACACACACACACACACACACAGCCACCAGCTAGACACGCATTCGTAATACGAGCAAATGTACCAACTGCCTATTTTCACCAGGACCCCCATATCGGAGCAGAAGGCATGCTGGGAGCTGGCCTGTCACCTGAGAATCTGCGTCTCCTCCAGAGGTTTAGTCCAGAGCTGGGCTGGGTCCAGGAGACTGAGGAGGAAGAATTCTCTGCAAAGCAGCCAGAGTCCCAGTCCAAGCCCCCACTCTCTCAACGGGCCAATGAGGACACTATTGGTTTCTTCATCGCCAAGTTCCTGAAGCGCTGACACTGCTAGACTGGAGCGAGTGTTGTCCCATCCCGGTCAGAACCAAGCTGCTCGGCCAGCCTTCACACGGGCGCCTGCCGAGAGACAACAGCTTTTACACTTGTCGATGTGCTCGGCCAGGAAAGTGTTCAGCGCTCCCTGGCCTGGTTCTGTCTCCCACCTATCAGTACTGCCTGTGGGCCTATTCACACTGGGACATGAAGGGATGACTGGTATAAACGGAGAAAAGGGGGGGATTAACAGAGCAAGATAATACTTATGGCGAGTAAGAACAAAAACACAGGGAGGCTGTGTGGCTGTAAATGCAGGTCTTCTGCCGTTGCTATAACAACGGTGACGACACAGCTGCCATGGTGACAGCGGATTTGTTGGCTGCGGGAGTTTGGATCAGGATGTCGCGTGCTGAAAAGGATCACAAGAGATGTATTTAAATTTACATCTTTTTAGTTAATAAACATGGATTTGTTGGAGCAGTTATTTTTCCAGGGAGTTTGTGCAGCTGTTACTTGGTTTATTCTCTTGCAGAACAGAATGTATTTAATTTAGTCCTTTTATCTGAAATTTGACATTGTGTATTTACCATGATGCATTGCTGGTGTTTGAAATCTATAAAAAAAATTGTCGTATAAAAAGTCGATTTGTGTTAAGTTGCATAATTTGCCCAAATCAATGAAGCGGAATTAGGTTGCAGATCAGTTGTGAAGCTTACGTTGCCTCCAGGTTCCAGACCACACTCTTACCGCATCTTGCCATTTCTCCTCCGGCTTCCTGGGAGGCGGAGTATCAATTGGACTATCAATCCTATAGCTGGATTATATAGTTGAAAGGGTGGGAAACTGCCATTCCACAGCCAAAGTACAGTGATTTAAAATGGATGCTGTTAAATAGGCATTCTGAGGTATCACATAATGGAAGCTGCTTATTCGGGGTCGGGGGCAGCAGCTCTAGCATGGGGACCCCAAACTTCCCTTTCCCTGGGCACATTAACCAGCTGACTGGGAGATCCCGAGTCGTTTCCAGGCCAGTGTAGAGATATAATCTCTCCACCTAGTCCTGGGTCTTCCCGAGGCCTCCTCCCAGCTGGACGTGCCAGGAACAGCTCCCTAGGGAAGCGCCCAGGGGGCATCCCGAAACACCTTAACTGGCTCCTTTCTATTTGAAGGAGCAGTTCCTCACGGATGACTGAGCTTCTCACCCTATCCCTAAGGGAGATGCCAGCCACAATTTCGGCCGCTTGAACACGCAATCTCGTTGTTTCTGTCATCACCCAGTCTTCATGACCATAGGTGAGGGTAGAAATGAAGCTTGACTGATAGATTGAGAGCTTTGCCTTTTATAATGGAAGCCATTCAACAAAACCCACGCTTTAGATTATCTCACTGAGCTAAAGATGGACCAGCCCATCTGGTATTTGTTATCACTTCCCTACAGCCTAGCAGGGGGGAAAAAAACACGTCTCTGTCTTGTCTAAATCTGTCCACTTTAACTGATGTTTGATGTAATCACTCGTAAGTTTTAGAGAACTATTCTTTGACCAGAGTTGTCTTTTAAATTGTATGACAATTTAAAAGACAACCCGGGTAATTCCTGGTCATGTAAGCTATGCATTTCCGTCTCGGAAAAAGCATTTTAGACAAATAGAACAGACACAAAGAAACGACGCCACAGATGTGTGGGAAACAACATTTGAATCAATGGATTTCAAATAAATATAAGACCAGATTATTTCCTTGCCCTCTACATCATCTTTTGTTGTTAAGTTTATTTTTTGTATTTATACATATGTACATACAAATATACACTCTTAAAAATGTCTAGTGCTACTAGAGGAGCATACAAATGGATTGTACAATAATATATTATAATATTTTACATTTACTTAAGTTAATAATAAAAATAACAATACAAATTGTTCTAGGAGACTGGTGGCAATGTAAACAGAGGGGTGGAGGATGTTACTTAGGGATGCACTACTTGGCGCCCTACGTTGTGTACTAAACAGGGATTAGGGTGCTTTTTGAGCTGCGTAACTCCCTCACTTTAAAGGGAAATTTGGAAACTAAGGAAGCTCACTAGGGAAATAATTGTTACTGTCAGACATTTGCTTATTTCATTATCTCACTCTTATCTCTAGTTAGATTTCTGTCATAAACTCGTCATTGCAAAACTGTCTTAAGTTACAACCAGACCCATGTATTTAGAAATGCATATTCAGGCTATAATTTGGTTCAAATATTAATGAACATTACAGCTGAGCAGAAGGGTTGAACCTTTATCATCCAGTTGTTTTCTTGCAGTGGTTGTGATTGAACCTCCAATTCAACATCCAAATAAAAATAACGACCAATAGGAAAGGGAGTGTGTCACAGTTTTCTTTCTTTTACACCCAGGGAGATCTGAGTGCATGGAACTATCCTTAATAAAGTCCTTACTGTTTGAGTGGATTGGTTTGACCTTATCATTTTACTATAAACTGTATTCAGCAACAATAAGTCCACAGTATACTGTTCTAAAAGTGCTGAACAGAGTAAGTTAAAAATGTTTCTGGACCCTTAATAAATAGAAGAACAACATTACTGTACTGAAATCAGTAAGTCATTTGACTATTTTTTGTAAGGCGAGGCAGAACTGAGCCCTAACGGAGAAACAGCATCCATATCAGTGTACCAACGCCTAAAATAGAAGATACTGGGGAAAAAAGCTAGCAGAAAAACTGGAGAAATTAAATTAATTGCACATAAAAACAATAGCGAGTTTGTAGCGCTTCTCAGTCATCGCTAACAGCAGTCTGAACAAACACGTCCTCGTTCAAAAACGAAAGACCAATATATTAATACACAGTCACAGAAAGCACAGCTCAGTACAGCAGAGGATTCTGTTGTTGTGGCATGCTTGACCAGACACAGGTTTAAAGTATGCATATTTGAGGAGATGCATATCCACACATAAACAACAACGTCCATGTGTTGATATGCATTTATATTTCATTATTTATATAGAATCAAAATGCTGCTGTTGCTAAGGAAGCAACCGCCAAAGGAAGCGCACATGAACACAAACGAGGATTCTGGGGTGTAGCAGCACGATAGGATGACAAACTGTTTGGGGCGAGACGGAGATGAGTCCCCCCTGTGTTTCCGTGACCAGGAAGGGTTTGGGGTCACTGATGAATATAGGGATCTCTGACCCAGTCCCCCGTGTCGCCCCGGTTTTTGTGGGCCACCTCCGCCTCCCTGTCCCTGTCGTAGTACTGTTGGTGGTGGTGGTGGTGGTCGCGGGCTGGCCGCTGGTGGTGGTGATGGACGCGGGGTTTGTTGCGCTCGTTGTGGTCCTGCTCGTTACGGTCCTTGGAGCGCTGGTGTCCCGTCGTGCTGTGGCCCCCTTCCTCTCCTCCGGCGGTGCCGCTGCTTTTGTGGTGGTGATGGTGGTGATGGTGGTTGTGGGCTGGGTACTGGGTCTGGGTGTCGTATCGCCCCTGGGTGTGGACCCCGTCTCCCGGCCTTATGTCGTCGTCTTCTTCTTCTTCGTACTCCTCGTCCTCCTCCTCCTCCTCCTGGTGTGTGTGGGGCTCTATGTAGGCTGAGTCTCTGCTCTCCCGGCTCTCGGGGGTCTCTGAGTCCTGGATCTCCCCCCGCGAGAGGCCTTTGCCCCGGCCACCGCCGGTGTGATGGTGGTGGTGATGGTGGTGGTTCTGGTTCTGCTCCTGCTCGGGCCGCTGAGACGAGGGGCAGTGGTGAACGTGCTGGGGTCTCCTGGAAGACTCTGTCCTCAGGGGCTTTTGCTCTTCCTCCTCCTCATCATCCTCCTCCTCCGCCTCCTCCTCCTCCTCATTCTCCTCGTTCTCCTCGTCTGGCGGGTTCTGCTGGTGGCTGCTGCTGTGGTGGTGATGATGGTGGTCGTCTCTGGAACCCTTCCTTTCCACGGCTTTCTGCTCCGCCCCACTGCTCCCCTAGGGTCAGACAGAAACAACATGGCCGTCAGACAGAAACAACATGGCCGTCAGACAGAAACAACATGGCCGTCAGATAGAAACAACATGGCCGACAGATAGAAACAACATGGCCGTCAGATAGAAACAACATGGCCGTCAGATAGAAACAACATGGCCGTCAGATAGAAACAACATGGCCGTCAGATAGAAACAACATGGCCGTCAGACAGAAACAACATGGCCGTCAGACAGAAACAACATGGCCGTCAGACAGAAACAACATGGCCGTCAGACAGAAACAACATGGCCGACAGACAGAAACAACATGGCCGTCAGACAGAAACAACATGGCCGACAGACAGAAACAACATGGCCGTCAGACAGAAACAACATGGCCGTCAGACAGAAACAACATGGCCGTCAGACAGAAACAACATGGCCGTCAGACAGAAACAACATGGCCGTCAGACAGAAACAACATGGCCGTCAGACAGAAACAACATGGCCGTCAGACAGAAACAACATGGCCGTCAGACAGAAACAACATGGCCGTCAGATAGAAACAACATGGCCGACAGATAGAAACAACATGGCCGTCAGACAGAAACAACATGGCAGTCAGACATGTAAAAATGCGCTGATTAAGAAAAGTATTTTGAATTACTTTTCTCACCGGGATACTGGGAAACGCCCAAGCGTGCAAATAAAACACACACCTCAACCAATTCCACACAGTTTGTCAACTTTGTGCACACCAAAACTCACATGCATTAAAAACAACAATCGGCTCTGCAGTTTATTTCACTCTGAAAGGTTGAATTTAGGTTATCAACCAAATCGTAGTCTGACTGTGGTCCTGGAGAGCGCAAAAAAATTCCCTGGAAGTTGTCATATCAGTTAACTTTGAAGTAGTTTTAGGTTTCTTATTAAAAGCCTCCAGGACCATGGCTGAATCCCGAAGGAATCCCAATACAAACACCTTAGTCGCGTCCCAAATGGCAGTGTACTACTTTGGGAACGCAACACTGTTTGGGACGCGGACCTAAAGGCCACACAGCTTTTGGCTCTGGACGCCTCACTCACCACGGACACTGACATGTTAACCTCACGCATCAGAAGCATTTTCGTCAGCGTTTTCGGGAGTTTCAAAAGGACTTTCATTCTCAGGTTTTTCGTCCTTACATTTCCCAATGGGGAGCAATGCACGGGGAATGGGGAAAAGACGTGGACATTTTAAAAAGACATGAAACAGATGAATCAATCAAATGGCTCGTCGCTCACTGTAACTTACAGACACTTCAACGGAGGGCGCTATTCTGAAAGTGACACGTGGCCATTATGCAAAACAACATGTTCATACCATTCATTTATTTCTTTAAAGTTTTTATTATTTATCACAAAACGCTGTGTTAAAGCAATTACAATTTATTTTAATAAATGTCTTCCTCCATGTATTTTATCCTGAATCTCTGCCTGTATGTTTCCATGTATTTTATCCTGAATCTCTGCCTCTATGTTTCCATGTATTTTATCCTGAATCTCTGCCTGTATGTTTCCATGTATTTTATCCTGAATCTCTGCCTGTATGTTTCCATGTATTTCTTCCTGAATCTCTGCCTGTATGTTTCCATGTATTTTATCCTGAATCTCTGCCTGTATGTTTCCATGTATTTCTTCCTGAATGTCTGCCTGTATGTTTCCATGTTTTTCTTCCTGAATCTCTGCCTGTATGTTTCCATGTATTTCTTCCTGAATCTCTGCCTGTATGTTTCCATGTATTTCTTCCTGAATCTCTGCCTGTATGTTTCCATGTATTTTATCCTGAATCTCTGCCTGTATGTTTCCATGTATTTCTTCCTGAATCTCTGCCTGTATGTTTCCATGTATTTCTTCCTGAATCTCTGCCTGTATGTTTCCATGTATTTTATCCTGAATCTCTGCCTGTATGTTTCCATGTATTTCTTCCTGAATCTCTGCCTGTATGTTTCCATGTATTTTATCCTGAATCTCTGCCTGTATGTTTCCATGTATTTCTTCCTGAATCTCTGCCTGTATGTTTCCATGTATTTTATCCTGAATCTCTGCCTGTATGTTTCCATGTATTTTATCCTGAATCTCTGCCTGTATGTTTCCATGTATTTTATCCTGAATCTCTGCCTGTATGTTTCCATGTATTTTATCCTGAATCTCTGCCTGTATGTTTCCATGTATTTTATCCTGAATCTCTGCCTGTATGTTTCCATGTATTTTATCCTGAATCTCTGCCTGTATGTTTCCATGTATTTCTTCCTGAATCTCTGCCTGTAAGTTTCCATGTATTTTATCCTGAATCTCTGCCTGTATGTTTCCATGTATTTTATCCTGAATCTCTGCCTGTATGTTTCCATGTATTTTATCCTGAATCTCTGCCTGTATGTTTCCATGTATTTTATCCTGAATCTCTGCCTGTATGTTTCCATGTATTTTATCCTGAATCTCTGCCTGTATGTTTCCATGTATTTTATCCTGAATCTCTGCCTGTATGTTTCCATGTATTTTATCCTGAATCTCTGCCTGTATGTTTCCATGTATTTTATCCTGAATCTCTGCCTGTATGTTTTCATGTATTTCTTCCTGAATCTCTGCCTGTATGTTTCCATGTATTTCCTCCTGAATCTCTGCATGCATCTTTACCTGTATCCCCTTAACGTTGTTAAGGTAACTGTGTGATTATGACTTCTAGCCTGTGACTTCCAGGTGCCCCTGTTGTCCTCCCTGTCTGGGCCCTGGTCAGCAGCTGTACCTGTAAGTCAGTCCCAGGAGTTGGGCTGGAGGGCAGTGTGGCTGTGGCCGTGTCCTGCTTGGCCATCAGCAGGTTAGGGGAGTTGCAGCTGGCAGGGTGGGTGCTCTTCCAGTAGGCCTCCAGGTAGTCAGCCATGTGCTCACATGCATCCTCCAACTGGTTCTCATCCAGGATGATGTCAAACATCTCCTACAATAGTGAGAGAAAGAGATTTAAACAGATTTCATAATACCTTTTACTATTTTATTACATCAGGATATAACAAGATATAAGGCTTACTGTACCATTACTAAAATTAATGACAGCAGAGTTCCAAGCGGGGTCCCAATGGGAGATAAACGTACATGACTCAATGCAAACATCTCATCAGTGCACCATTACAAATTAGTTTTTTCCCAGGTAAAGATGCAGGCCTCAATAGTAAAGTGAAACTAGAAATATCTCAATGTATCCCCATCATAGAAATCCTGTCTCTCACCTCTGACCCTCTGTTCTAATGGGTCCTGAAATGGAGACCAGGGCTGAGGAGCTCATTATCAAGCCTGGTGTGTGTGTGTGTGTGTGTATGTGTGTATGTGTGTGTATGTGTGTGTGTGTATGTATGTGCGTGTATGTATGTATGTATGTATGTATGTGTGAGCATCACATGTATATGTGTCACGGCTTCTGGGCCATTTCCCAACAAGAGAAACGGATGAGATCTCAGCAGCGTGTAGGCTGCTAGCCTATAAAATAATGATAAACTAAAGAATAACCACACAGACAATTTTAAAACAGAGCTTGTGGCACAGCAAGCTATCTTGCTAGTTAATAATTTAAGTTAGTTATTCATTAATACTCACCACTCATTTTTTCACAGTAATTATTTAAAAAACCTAAGAAGAACAAAAAGAACATGCTTGCTGGGCGTTAAGCTTGCCTCTGAATCATAGACATAAGCAAACATGTCCTAGTTGGCGAACTTCAGGTGCAAATGTACAATATCTGTCATCTAGGGTGGTCAACCATGTACCACGACAACAACTGGGTCCGCTACACAATCACCTACAGAACAATGCATTGCAGAGCTTATGTGTGATATAGATATATATCCAACATCTGCTGCACACCCAGCAGCTCAACAGTATGAAGGACTGATCTGTATTATACAATAGGCTAACAGTCACAATAGGCTAACAGTCACAATAGGCTAACAGTCACAATAGGTTAACAGTCACAATAGGTTAACAGTCACAATAGGCTAACAGTCACAATAGGCTAACAGTCACAATAGGCTAACAGTCACAATAGGCTAACAGTCACAATAGGCTAACAGTCACAATAGGCTAACAGTGACAATAGGCTAACAGTGACAATAGGCTAACAGTCACAATAGGCTAACAGTCACAATAGGCTAACAGTCACAATAGGCTAACAGTCACAATAGGCTAACAGTCACAATAGGCTAACAGTCACAATAGGCTAACAGTGACAATAGGCTAACAGTGACAATAGGCTAACAGTCACAATAGGCTAACAGTCACAATAGGCTAACAGTGACAATAGGCTAACAGTGACAATAGGCTAACAGTCACAATAGGCTAACAGTCACAATGGGCTAACAGTCACAATGGGCTAACAGTGCATTGTCCTTGGTGGGAGTCTAATGCTTTGATCCAAAGTCCAACAGCAGGAGCTGGTAGGACTAGAGATACCAGTAGCCTTTAATCTTCATTGTTCCTCACTTTCTCCCCAAATATATTCCCTTCCACATTCAACTCCACAGGAAGAGATTCTGGAAATTTCCAGGTCACCCCTGTGATTGAAGGGACCTCTGGCCAGTGGCGTGGCTGTACTTACGGGAGGGCACTGGGCCAGTTTGTCTGCGGCCACCATCTGGACGTTAAGGTGCTTGGCCTGAGACTTTCCTCTGGACTTAATGAGCCTCTGCAAAACCTGAGGGAAATGCGAGAGGGGTGTGTGAGTCATGTTACCATCAGCAGAGTGGCGAAGTCTACTCTATACGTGACAAACGTGTTACAAAATCAACTCCATCACATGACAGCATCATCAACAGTGTTACAAAATCAACTCCATCACATGACAGCATCATCAACAGTGTTAGAAAATCAACTCCATCACATGACAGCATCATCAACAGTGTTACAAAATCAACTCCATCACATGACAGCATCATCAACAGTGTAACAAAATCAACTCCATCACATGACAGCATCATCAACAGTGTTACAACATCAACTCCATCACATGACAGCATCATCAACAGTGTAACAAAATCAACTCCATCACATGACAGCATCATCAACAATGTTACAGAATCAACTCCATCACATGACAGCATCATCAACAATGTTACAGAATCAACTCCATCACATGACAGCATCATCAACAATGTTACAGAATCAACTCCATCACATGACAGCATCAGCATTCCTGTAACAAATCAACTCCTTGTCAGATCGATTAACACTGTAGGTCATCTGCAATGTAACAATCAAACTTTCTAATGATTCACAGTATCAGAACGTAATGAGAGGAGAAGAGCTGTGTCAAAGAGAAATGCATTATCTCATCATGGTCCGATATAAACTGACAACGGCATATTTATTATACCTTTTTTTTGTTATTCACATCCCTGCAATGTTATTGATCTTGAAACAAGTGTTATTTACACACAGCTGAAGGTCAGCACCATAAACCTTCCACATCACATACCTCACTCTCGCCCATTTGGTTAGGTTGAGTAGCTGGAGATGACAAGGTTGTGTTTGAAAATCAAAGAAGTGCAACATTCATTTGGGAAAAGGTAATATGTGGAGCGAGCAGACGCATCAATACACCAGTGAAATCGAAATGCACCAAACTCATTTAGAGACTTCCATAAACCAGCAGGAAACTGACTCACCACTCCCCAGAGTCCCAGGAGAAACATTTCCTTCAGCTTTGTTTACTTTATTAATCGCACTGTCAGGAACAAACTGTTTAACAGCTCTACGCCTGGTAATGTATATATGTATTACTGTATCTTAGGTATATATGAATTATCTATTATTATGTATCTGTATTGCATATGCATTGTGATTAAGATGATGGGCTGGATAAAACATTATTGTGAATTGTGTTAGGGTAATACTCTTTACGTAGCCTCACCTTGGGAGATGAGATTTTCACATAGACGATGATGGGGGCAAGAGAGGTCTTGCCAAGTTGGGTTGGGTGGTTGATGGTGTCTGCGTCCAGAACCACCAGCTGTAAGGTCCGTGCCAGTTCAAAGATACGCTCTATCTCGCTCTGCACTTCAGCTACTGAGAGAAAACGAGAGTTTGGGAGGAAGGGGGAGAGCGAGAAATGAACGTCAAACCGCAGACTCTGCGCTTCAATTAAGCAGTGACGAGAAAATAAGCGATTACCCAGAAATAATTTCTATGCTATACAGGAAATACAGAAGTGACGAGCGGCGAACGTAAAATAATAGGCCCATTTTCTCCACACAGACACTGCTTGATAGTTCCAATGAGGACCACTTCCTCTAGATGTCATCAGAAGCTCAAACAAAGCATGGTATTTGGACTTAGACGGTCTAAGATGAACTTAGATACATTATGCCTGTGTTTTACATGAACGCAAGTGATTTAGTTCCCCATATACATAATTGAACACAATATAATAAATAATAATAAAACAATATGTTCAGATGCCTGTTGGCCTATACAGGAGGTTTAGGATTAAGTGCAGAATGTTTAATGAAAGAGTTTTTTGTTAGAGATTAAGCTGAAGGAATGCCTATTTGGATAAAATATGTTAAAGTGGGTCAACTGAAAGTGACTGCTGCTTTGGCCCTGACAATGTATAGGAAGTTGTACTTGTGTTCATTTAACATGTCTTGTTGTGTGAACATTTTCAGACAGAAGTGGAGGGGTGATTGGTGAAAAACACACGGCATAGGAACTTGTAAGTTCCCTTTACAAGTTCAAATATTAATTTGAAAGCAGTTGTATGTAAACGTAAACTTCACTATTATTTTTGGCGTGCTTGCCAAAGGTTAAGCAAGACTCAAGACTTACATCATCATTATTTTATATTCTCAGGGCTGCCTTATATTAAAAAAAAATATCTATTAACCAAAATTCCTTTTTTAATATCCATAATTCCAAAGGATGGTTATGATGGTGTTCAAGTTGAATTTCTACTTTTTTACTACAACAATAATTAAATTAACTCTCAATATATTCCAACGAGACAAAATTAACATTGACTGCAATGGGGAAAATAATGAAAGTTCTAGATGCAGAGTAACTACTCATTCACGGTAATTTTACAATATCCAGATTGTAGATTAACAGAAAAGACATCAAACCTATACAAAGACACATACAGCATGGAATCATGTAGAAACCAAAAACTGTTAGACAGTTGCACTAAAACTGTCATTACTGTGTCAAGTCCAGTTTGTTTGACGAGACCAATTCTGATCTTCCTTTTCCATGAAACTGGACTTTCATCAATCACATGTGATCACTTGCAATCAGATCATTGTCAGCGCTGATCTCATTGGTTCAAATACCACACACTTAAAAACAAAAAGCAGCACTGGACGGCTTGTCTAAATGCAGTCTATGTGATGGTGATCCAACACAAACATTAGCTACATGGCTTCTGGAAGTTCTGTTGCCTCTCCAGCCACACTGGTGAGGTCATAACGAAGGAACCTGTTTCATTGTAATCACAGCTCGTTAATAAAAGCTGCTTAAATCATGTAGGTTCTTGACCTTGTTATCTGGCAGCAGGCTTCTAGTCTCCCCCCCAGACCAAAAAAATAATTATTACTATCTTTAAGGTATCATTTCAAATGGCATACTAATTTTAGATTTAAAAGAAACTGCCATTTGGGACATTTGTAAAGATTTCTTTATTTTTGTAAACATTTCCATTTCTTTATTGAAAACTCAGTTTCTCTGCATGTCGCGAACACTAGAGGAACAGATTTCCAGCCACAGACTTCCAGAACTTACCAAGGTTGGAGCGCGTGTTTGAGCGTTCGATGATGGCGTGTTTACTAGGGTTGTTGAGAACTGAGCGTTTGGCAAGAGAGATGTCCGCTGTGACACGAGTAATGGATATTCTGATGGAAAGGAAAAAAGATAAGGACCGATCACTGAGGAAACTGTGTTTTCATTTCTGAAACAGATTACCCTAACCCAAATGAAAAATTTAAATGGCAAAAAGTCTGGTCTTCAATTAAATAAATAAAAACAAAGTAAACCGCAGTCAATAAGCGGAGGAGTGCTTTGATTTCTATGAAAGGATGTTCTTTAGCACATACCAACCCATACCAAAATTAAACAAAAATCTAAAGTACCATAAAACTTAAAATGATCTGGTTATGATCAAACGGTCTTCTCAGAGTGATGTGTTACAGTAAAAGCTAATCATAAGATTGGCATAATCTTAAACATAATTTGCCTATTGAGGATAGGAGAAGGGTCGAGCAGCCCAGACAGGGACTGGTGCCTGGGGAAGTGAGGAGCTGAAGAGATTGCTGTGCTACACAAGGCCCCACTATGGCCAATTAAGGGCATGGAGAGGACCTATTTAAAGTAGTAGCTAGCACACATCTTCAGACCAAACAAACTTGTTATACACTCTGTCTGCAAAACCTCCAGGGACGACTAAATACCAGCCTGAAAGACTTGAACCGACTGAGCACTGAGAGAGAGAGAGAGAGAGAGAGTGAGAGAGGGAGCAGAGATGGTTCAACTTACCTCCCCTCAAATCGATGTTTCAGAAAATCAAACAGTGCTTTTTGCATCATGTCTGTCACCTGAAAGCAATAGGGATGATATTAAATGTTTTCAGGAACTACTTTTATATATTAAAAAAACCCATCAGTGTTTGAAAGGCAAAGCTAATGTATGTGATTTGCATACTACCAAAAAATACCTTTGCTTAAAAATGCTTTTTAGTTTGTAAATAAAAATATAAATACAGTATATGTAAATACATACACACTATGTTAGTTCCACATTTAGGTACATAAGAGCATTTCACTGTAGGCCTACTGTCGATTTTTGTGTCTGTTTCCCTTTGGGTGAGTGAATAGCAGCAAGAACTCAGTTGGTGGGAGAAACAGGCTCTTAGCTGACTTTGTTTGACTGTCTGTTTTGGGGGGTTTTCTGGATGTCATGCCATTTGGGGAATTCTCAGTATTTATTAGTAGGGAATAATCAGGAAATCCACAATCTGCCAAGAGCAGTTGGGACGGTTACAGGAACGTTGTAAACAAGATTGGTCCACAGCCAAAACCAAAATTCGTATTTGACCGCTGCACTTAAACAATTGCATAGTGTTGTAGTGGCAACGTTGATCTAATTCGGTTGCATTCAAATTGTGTGTGATTATCAAAACATCAGTATCAATCAGTGTTATTTTTTCTGTGGTTTCTGTGGACCTCTGTAAGTGTAGCTGGTCAAAACAAGGACCCCCCCCCCAAAAAATGCTAATATAATAATGCATAAACATGTATGCAAATGAGTGTAGTGACCTCATAGCCCTTCAGCGATGGTCCAACCAAAACCACAGGTCGCATGGAAGGCACAACGTCGTACGGAGGAATGTGTTCCGTCTGCCCAACGAGAAGAAAAAACAGTCAGCTTCACATCCAGGGAGATTATTACACAAGCTTGGATACCAGACGCCACTCATTATAGAGTCATAAGAATGTTCCACACTTATTGGGAGAGATCCATAGTCATACAAAACACCCCAGTCCCAAGAATAGAAGTGAATGGGACTTGAACATTGCATGTAAACTTCTAACTGAATACCAGATTACACTCAACACTCATGGAAAGCCTGTTAAAAAGGGCAATCTGTGATTTAAAAATCTGTTAAATCGGTTAAATGATCCATGCAGGGGGCTGTCTTAATTCCAAATTAATTAGCCATTATTGACTAGTGGTATAATATCAAAACAACTGCCAAAATCTGTGTGGAAATGTAAGTCTACTTGTGTTGTGTGCAGAGACTGAGCGGAATCTCTGATTACATCATTATTTTTCAACCCAACAAAGTAATGTTAGTACAGATCACGGTTAGTGGACACAGGAATACAAAGAACCAAAAAGGATTAGTGAGTTGGAACGAGAATATCCAGAGGATATTTAGACCCAAAACGGTAGGAAACGGTCAAAAATATAACTAAAAGAGAACAACGACAAGCAGATTAGCAGAGAGAGACCCAGTCACACAGAAACTCAGTGGGAACTCATTGTAGTATCTTGGTGTCTGCTCCAATGGGACATGTCTGTGTGTGTGTGTGTCTGTGTGTGTGTGTGTGTAAGTGAGACTTTAGACCCACATCTGTGTCCTGTCACATTTACTGCTTTGTTGTGACAGTGTGGTTTGTCTGAGGATTGCGTCTGACAGACAGACTGACAAGATGCAGTTCTTCGACAGGAAATGTAAGCATGTTCCTCCGAAGGAGCATCAGCGCCTGATCTGAGAACTGCTGGAGATCGAGAGAAAAAGAAAAAGAGATAGAACGAGAGGAAGAGAGAGAACGAGAGGAAGACCGAGAACGGGAGGAAGACCGAGAACGGGAGGAAGACCGAGAACGGGAGGAAGACCGAGAACGGGAGGAAGACCGAGAACGGGAGGAAGACAGAAAGGGAGTGAGAGAAAAAAAGAGGAAGACAGAAAAAGAGGAGAGAGAAAGAAAGTGAGAGATAGAAACGACAGAAAGGGTGATAGCGCTCTGTAACACAACTAGTTTCTTTCGCACCTGGATATTAGATATTATATGCCAGATACCGGTATGTCCCAGCTATGTTTTTTCCTCGGTCACATTTAGTTTTTCTTGTAACTTAAACTCTGCTGTGTCAACCTGTCTCCCTTTGATTCTTTTAAACACATCCTTTTTATTATTATTTATTATTTTATTCTCCCCTTTCCTGTCTCTCTCCTCCTCTGTCCGTCTCCCTCTCGTTCACACATTCTACTCTAACATCTGCTGTCGTCACTGGCTGTCTCCGGGGGACTGTGATTCCACCAGTGCGACAGAAAATGCCGCAAGATGCACGCCAAAGCTGACCACGCCTGGAACGTTGGCGATCGCTGTCGTCACGGAGACGGACATGCCCCACTATTGTTGTCATGGCTCTTGTTATTGTACAGTCAGAGATAACAAGTAACGCTAGTCCTCATGAACTGCATGTTACTTCGGCAGTGCTTCATGTGAGAGAGAAATCTATGTAGAATGTGTGATAATGAGCAACGACAAACGGAGTGGAGGTCATCGTTTAACTGGAGGCTACGCTTGATTCGTTGGATGTTGCGTCGTGATTAAACAGAACCCGAAAATACGAGACGATGGCGTGAGCTGTTACTGTAAATATTGCTCTGTTGGTTAAGAGCAGGGGTACACCGAGTTCCCACTAAATCTGTGTCATTCATGCATACACACGTTCATAACATTTAAATAATTATTCCCTAACCCAAAACTTTACCAAAATAGCCTAAGTTTTATGCTTCCACTTAAGATAGTCCTATTTTCTAACCCTAAACCACACAGCCTATAAAACTAACCTTAACCCAACTGGATTAATCCCAACCCTAAACTCTAATCCAGGATGATTTATTTTACTAGTGGGGACCGGCTAAGAAATCCTTGGATTTGGGTGGACTAATTTGTCAGATTTGGTGTGTTGTTGGACCCAGAACACACGCACACACACACGCACACACACACACTAGCAACAACAGTGAGTAGGATAGGGGAGTCAGGATTAACCACATACGTTGCAGCCAAGAAACAGGAGGTACATCCAGAACCTCCGAGCCTCCCCTAAGAGGAGGTGGGTGAGGAGCGGGGGTTTGGTACATGCTTCAACTAACTAACTTCACTTACCGACTTCTGCTTCTGCTTAGCTACGGCCCAGATGGAAGAGGACAGAGAGAGATGGTTAAGAGACAGGCAACGTGCACGCTAATGGATTGAACGTCCAGAACAGGGTAGTGGGGGTGGAGGGGGGCGTGGGGGAGAAGTGGTGGGGTGAGAGACAGACTGTGCTTCTAAGACAACGGACCGGCCTGATGGTGAACATGGTGATGCTGGAGCAGCCAGTCAGAGGTACGCCGCGGGTAGCCGTGCAGACGGACGGACAGAGAGGTGTGGCTAAGAGACAGAGATTGTCGGCGTACGGGCCGGGGTTTACCTTCTTAAAGAAGGGCATTCGTTTCTCTCTGGCTAGGGTGGGAGATAGGACAGTGTTTGGCTGACTGGGTCTATGGGACCGTAGGTGGACCGGTAGCTCATTGTCCTCTGGGTCTAAGCCTGTGGAGTCTATGTCAACGGCTACGCACACAGACACACAGGAAGACTGTTACACAGAGGCGAACACGGCAGGCTTGATGGAGAACGATGAACAGCTAGCACTGAACGGACACACGTTATTTCACTGGAATATACTCATCTGGAATATACTCACAATACACAGGATATTTAACAATTACAATGCAGGTACACTGCACCATGGTTTATAAACAATAGCACCATGGTTTATAATGGCACAAGTAGAGTCAACATGAATGAATGGTTGTATGGGGTTTTGCCAATGAGTCCCTGAGACAGCCTGGCGTCACACCACTATGCAGGTAACCTGTGGTAGCTGTGAAATGGGGTTGTAATAAACAGTTGTCCTTCTACGGATGAGGGGACTAAATGTAAAGTGTTTAAGCTACCAAATAGTATCATCCATTTGTGATAAGATTATACTATTAGGCATGCATGTTAGCAACCAATTGGACAAGAACAGAATGCAAGTTACATTTTTTATATAAAAATGTGATGATCCAAAAACCGTTTTGAGGCCCTGCGATATAACAATTGCTTGTAGCATAAACAGCAGTTAGCAACGGCTTGTTAGCCTTTATCCTAATTTCATACTGAATGCACAAACATACAGATTGTGTCATGGATCTTGGAAACCAAGAACGTTCTAGATCCAGTAGTGCTAGCAACTTTAAAAAAGTAAAAATCATACTATAGGTCAGTTCTAAAGACAAAAAAAGTGCCTTTTTTTCTCTCCTTCATTTTTGAGGCCTCTAAGATGTACAGTCATCTTTATATTAGGTTGTTTTTGTATCAAGAATTTTTTGTTAGTTAAAAAGATGTTGATGAAAACGTCCACTCCAAAATCTCCTTTACTCACCAGAGGAAGGCGGGGTGGATTTCCGTGAGTTAGGAACCACTTCGCCTAAACTTGTTGAAGAGTTTGCTCCCAATTTACTGTAAAATGAAATCCTGCATATCAGTTTCATCAAAATATATAATTTTTTACACTTTAGGTTGACATCCCAACTCCCATTTTCTTCACACTTTCCACGCCATCGCTCTGGTAAATATAAATTTTTTTCTCATCAATCCACAAGAGCTTATTTGATGACCAATGCAAAGCAAATGCCTTTGAATGGCTAACAAGTGTTTCTGCACCTTGCAGTCCAGCCTGTGTTGTTCGGCCAGCCAAGACTTCTCCAGCTGGTACTGCTTGACAAATCAACATCTACCGCCTGGAGAGTATATTCCTCATCTGTCTGACAGATTTTCTCATGTCTGTTTTGGCTAGGCATCATGATGGCCAACTAGACATTGGCCAGCATCGACACTTCTTTAGCCCTTGTGTTGTCAACCATAAACCATAAATCGACACCAAATGCTAAAAACAAGTCTAGAGTCTGTCAACAGTAAACACTGACAGCTCCTCTTGTGCGCACACTAATGATACAATCAAACACACGGTAAATAATAAACAGATTGTAAAGAAAACTCTCTGAATGGTTTTAGTACGTTGATATGTGGCGATTGAACAAAAACGTGCTACAACTGCTACAACAGTTTCGTAAAAAACGTGGGAATTGAAGCTGTCAGATGGTATTTTATCCTGATCACAATTGTATAATTTGAGATCTAAAGTGCTGGACTACGGTGCCAAAACAACAATACTCGTGTCACTGTACAAATACTTAAATCAACTGGTTTTTTAAATTATGCATACAGATCTACACGCAGACACACACCCTCCTCGCACCCACACACACCCTCCTCGCACTCACACACACACCCCCAGCCAAATCCAACACTGTCATGGACAGCGCCGACCACAGCCCACAGTAGACACTGGGGCACAGCTGCCTAGACAAATATATTAGGCTGTGAATCAGGTGGCACGACAAAACTCACAAAGGAATATAAGCCTGCATAAATAAATAAAAAGCCTGTACCTTTGTCCTATCTGGTGTCACAAGCATGTGTGTGTGTGTGTGTGTGTGTTTCCCTACGTACAAATATATAATGTGGCCAGATGTACATGCGTGCCTGTTTTTGGTTGTTAATGCTATGGCCAGCCCCATCCATTTATATATATACACACACAAACACACACACACACACACACACACACACATACATAAGCTCACTTGCGTTTACACACCCAGATGAAACACCTACATACAAGGCAACACACACACACACAAACACACACACACACACTCACACACCTTAGGTGTTGGCATCTATTGGAAATGATGATTTGGGCAAGGCGCAGGTCAGTTTCCATGGTGACTGCAGTGAGGTTGGGGCGGGGTTTGGCACATACCTAGAGTGGAATTTGCCCTGCTTGGCTCTCTGCTCGTGTTGTATCCTAGTGTTCTCGATCTTCACGGGACTGGGGATGAAACCGATTTCACAGCCTTCCCTCACCAGGCGCCCGATCCACCAGTCGTTGTTAAATTTCTACAAGGGGGACGAACATGGTAGAGGTCAATAGCGGTGCTCTCACCATCGTCAATATCAACTTCTCACAATCATCCCCAACTCCGACACAGCAACATCCTCTGATGCTCAGACCCTCATCATCCTGTTCCTCATCCATCATCGTCGTCATCATCATCATCAACTGCTCTTCGCTGTGTCGTGGTGGCGTGACCACTGACCTCTTTGACGTGAAGGAAGTCTTTAGCCTCAAAGGAGATGGCCATGCCCGGCACAGGGACGTCATCCTCAATGGTGGCACAGTAGTTTACATTTGTGCGAACAGCAAACGCTACCGGTTTAGTCTGCAGACAAAAGGGGAATGGAGCGATTTTGGGTTACAAAAGACATGATAATGTTAATTCATATTTTTTGGTTTGAAACTGTGTGCTACACTTGTGTAAAGTCAATCTTTTGAGCATAAGAGCACAATTCCCATAGTGTAACACCTTGTTCCCTCCCTCAGAAAACCGGGGATAAATGAAAATCCCAAACTATTCTCTCTTTATTCTCTCTTAGTATGAAGTGAAGTAAATCCTGAAACTGTGGGTCTTGCAACTAGTGTAGCTGATTGCCAGTGCTTTATTCCTGCACTGAAACACAGGTTTGACTCAACAGAAGTCGCTGTCTTAAAAAAAAAAACTGAGCTGTGTGGATTACGGGAGACAGCAATTTAACTCAGCCAGGCGAGTTTATATTTTCGTATAAAATCTCCAGCTGAAAAAAAAGGTACTATTTCTGGAACTGTATCCGCAGCTGTTGGGAAAAGTGTAAAAATAACAGCAGTCAAACATGCCTGGAAGATAAGTCACCCACATTCACTTCTGCCTCCATGAATTAACCTGCAAGGGTACTAATGTGTCTCCAACCACACCCTAGTACCTATTTAATGCCCTCAATTTAACATTGTGAACCCCAAGATGTGTTCAAAAGTAGTACACTTGAAAAGGTATAGGGTCTATTTGGGACAGCGACAGCCTGTTGCCTCTCCTGCCTGCTATTGGCTACACAGCCTGTCACCTCTCCTGCCTGCTATTGGCTACACAGCCTGTCACCTCTCCTGCCTGCTATTGGCTACACAGCCTGTCGCCTCTCCTGCCTGCTATTGGCTACACAGCCTGTCGCCTCTCCTGCCTGCTATTGGCTACACAGCCTGTCACCTCTCCTGCCTGCTATTGGCTACACAGCCTGTCGCCTCTCCTGCCTGCTATTGGCTACACAGCCACTGTGGGTTTTCATAATAGAGTGTGATATGATTGTGCTCCTGTAACAATGAGCATACTGCACTCATGCAAGTGTGTTAATGAAGGGATCCATACAACAGCTGGGCATTGGTGATGATCCCGACGTGGGCCCAATGGCACCCTATGTTCTCTATAGTGCACTATTTTTTATCAATTCCAACAAAGCTCTGGTCATAAATAGTTTGTTCCGTAGGGAACAAGAGACTGTTTAACAAAACGCGCCGCACCATTATAATTCATCCTAATATAGTGTTTACTATTATAAAGCGCTTGTGTACTCCGCTTTACGACAGAGAGAAAAGAATCGTATAGATCCACTGGAGGACGATGCAACTCAAACTCACAAAGGGAGCAACTTGTTGGGACAAACCCCGCCTGCTCGCAGTAAGGTACTACAATGTTTTTTTTGCCAAAAAGATTAGAACAATAAGACATTTAAAAATAGGTCAGAACAAGAGAGAAGAAGCAGGGGGAAACATGCTAACTCATAACATGATCATCGCCGTAACAGAACTTCTCCTCTTCTATATGTTTCACAGTAAACTCTTGTTCATACCCTACTCAGCTTTTATTGATCATTGGACATTATAGCAATCTGTGCTGACATGGCCGTCAGAGTCTGTCTGTGGCTGTAGGTGACATGGAGGTCTGAGTCTGGCTGTAGGTGACATGGAGGTCTGAGTCTGGCAGTAGGAGACATGAAGGTCTGAGTCTGGCTGTGGCTGTAAGTGACATGGAGGTCTGAGTCTGGCTGTAGGTGACATGAAGGTCTGAGTCTGTATGTGGCTGTGGGTGACATGGAGGTCTGAGTCTGGCAGTAGGAGACATGGAGGTCTGAGTCTGTATGTGGCTGTAGGTGACATGGAGGTCTGAGTCTGGCTGTGGGTGACATGGAGGTCTGAGTCTGGCTGTGGGTGACATGGAGGTCTGAGTCTGGCTGTGGGTGACATGGTTGTGACCCCTGTCAGTACTACAATTCCTCTGCCCGTGAGAGCGTGACAAAGTGTCTTCATGGCAGGAGGCTGATGGAGAGCCAAAAGCAAAGTGATTCAACCCATGGTGACCTCTCTGGGCCCTGCTGAACGTCTAGATGTTAAACAGAGTACGGTGGACAAGGTTGTCTTGTCACATGCCCCAGAAATACATGGGAGGTGTACAGAACAAACGGAACAAATTAACCCGTGGGAAATGACATGCAAGTGCCAAAGGACAACAGGCAGGTTTTAGGGAATGGATACATATCTCACCGCTAACTGGAGACACAAGTAAGAAAAGTGAAAAGCACTAGGCATAATTAAACCCCACAGAAGTTGTCACCACCATTATGCCCCCTATGAGAGGAACGGACAGGAAGAACATTTACCTCTTCTTGGATTTTACGCAGACTTATCTTTATAAGCACTTTGTCACAACTGCTGATGTGAAAGGGGCTTTCGAAAATACATGTGATTGGATGATTAATTGATTTGTGGGATCACTTGGAGAGTGTAATTCTTTCGAGTCACCTTGAGCCTTTGTGCAGCTAATGGGAGTGGTTCATTATTGACCTCCATTATACTGATTGGCTGGAAGAGTGTCTCCACAGGAGGACCAGCAACTTTATCGATGACCACGGATAGGCTCCCACACCAGCCAATTACATACAGTATCTAGGCTAAGTCTGTCCTATAGGACACAGCATGGAACTAGTCAACAGTGAACTACAGACAATAAGGCTTGGGATACAACCTGAGCATTGTACTGGAGAAAACATGTTTCTCAAATAGAACGGACAGCAAATTAATTTCATGTGTACCTTTAGCTGTCAGATGCTGCTTCATGTAATTACAAACAACAGTAAGGAACTAGAAAGCAATGAGACGTATAAACATCACAGTAATCATATCTGACGTGCTCAGAAGGAGGGTACAGCACATTCTAGGAGAGGATGGATCTGGCCGTGTATGTGTGTGTGTGTGTGTGTGTGTGTGTGACTGTCAACATCATTAAAGTAAATGTACTGAACCTGACTAGATGTGGACACAGCACCAGGACCTTAGGAGTCCACGTCCTTGGAGTACATGGGTGCCGGGCTGAGGTGTGCTGAGGTGTTCAGGGTCAGTTTAAGTGTACCGTGTCCCAAATGGCACCCTGTTCTCCATTTAGTGCACTGAGTGCGGTGCAGCAGGACGAGACATGGCACACTGTGATAGCAGAGCATTTAGAACACAGACAGGTAGCGTGTGAGATCTGAGGGGAGCCGGGACTGACTCGCTCACGCTTCACCGCTTCTTCCCCGCCGGTCTTTCTGTGATCGACTACATACTTTTCTACCCTCCTGTCCGTCTGACTGTACCACCCATCTTCACGCAAACACATGAAGGCCTTCATTAGGCATTCAGCGTCGACTAAAGCCAGAAACAGGGTCTGGGCTGGGATTGAGAGGTGAACTTGGAGTGAAGGGTACCAGTGGTGGGAGGAGGTTGACGGAGATAGGAGGGAGAGAATAGGAGAGGGAAGCGCTTGCAACGGCAGTATTGTGAGTTCAAATCCCTCTCTGGGGTGGGAGAAAACCGAACACTGCTGAAATCTATGCAACTCAATAACAGCCATTTGCTACAGGTACAACAGTCTGGTAAATGACTTTGGTGTACAGGAGAGAGGAGGGGAGCTTGAGGCCGATGATTCAGAGAACAGAGAAAAATGGGAGGAATGGGAGGAAGGTAAAGGGGATTAAGATAATGGAACATAGACTGATGGTAGAGAGAGAAAGGAAAGAGTTGTCAGGTGGAGCCAGATCTTTAATGAGCGAACCCTGGCGCTCTGTACTGTGGTCGACAGCCAATTAACGCCCCAGAGGCCTCTTTCTCTCCTCTGTCTCTCGCTGTCTATCTCTCTCAATTTTTTTGCCAAATTCATTTATATCCTGAAGACTTCTCTGTATTCGTACTGACAGCGTTATTAGACACCTGGCCTCTGCATTTCTCTTGCTGACACATACCGGTAACCTGTAATCGGGCAGAGGATGTTGGGTTAGCAGGCCAACGTGGATCTCCAAAACCAATCAAGATTCTGGTGTTGTTTCACCTTGAGCATTTATTTCAGGGTGGTTCTGAAGGCCGTTGTCAAGCCCTAATGTGAGCCGAGGAAGTGAGAGTCTATACAAATGTATTTTCATACGCTTCAGCAAAAGTCCCGTTCATTAATTCTGTGTGCATTTAGAGACGAACAGAGCCATTCCACTGCCTATGCATAATGAAAAAGATCATGTAGGCAGGGTGGTAATGTGGGGAAATGGTTAAGATTCACATTCATATTGTCCTTAATCTAGTGACAGGGATAGATTGTTGGGGCTATATCTGGGGCTATATCTGGGGCTATATCTGGGGCTACATCTCAGACTATATCTGGGGATATATATCTGGGGATGCCAAAGCAATAGACATACACAAATATATAGGCCTACATGGGTAAAAAAACATGTATAAATCACAAAAAAAAAAAATAATAATAAGTACAGAGAGCAGTTTAAACGTAAAGGGTTCAGCCCTTGTCCCTCATATGATGGCAGGAGAACACATACTGCGCTGCCAGGAGAACACACTCTTCTTTCTCTCCCAGTATATAAGACAGTTTGTCTAATAGGTTCGCTTGTTGGAATTGAGGTAAAATCTGTTCTATTTGTTTGAAATAAGTGTCTCTGATGTGTTTATACTTGCTGCACTCGGTGAGGAAGTGCAGCTCGTCCTCTACGACTCCATCAGAGCAGTGTGAACACAGTCTGAGCTCTCTGGCTCTCCAGCTCTGCCTATGCCGGCCCGTCTCTCTCTCTATCCCTGTCTCTCTCTCTATCCCTGTCTCTCTCTCTCTATCCCCGTCTCTCTCTCTCTCTATCCCTGTCTCTCTCTCTCTATCCCCGTCTCTCTCTCTCTCTATCCCTGTCTCTCTCTCTCTATCCCTGTCTCTCAATTCAATTCAATTCAATTCAATTCAGCTTTATTGGCATGAAAGTTACAAATGAACAATATTGCCAAAGCACTTTACAATGTAATTACAATTAAACATATGTACATTAACATTAATCAGTTACAAGGTTGTAAAGATGTGTGTGGATGTGTTAAGAATGTTGGGTCAACTGGCTGTCCCTACGGGCGTGGCATGATGCGACATATTTTGCCCCATAGACGACATATCGGTCTATCTCACCCAGTATGTATTTCATTTTCTCTGTTTCGTTTGTTTCTTTAAATTGTTTATGCTTATCCTCAATTTGGGAAAAGAAAGTGGCCCGCAGATCAGCATAGTACTCACACTCTAAGAGAAAGTGTGCTTCTGTTTCAACTCTGCTCTGTTGGCAGAGTAAGCACAGCCTGGCATCTCTGGGTTGCCAGATTTGTCTATGACGACCGGTCTCTATGGCCAGGCTGTGCTCGCTGAGTCTATACATAGTTAAAGTTTTCCTCAGTTTTCTATCAGTCACAGTGGTCAGATAGTTTGCCACTGTGTACTGTCTGTTTAGAGCCAAATAGCATTGGAGTTTACTTTGATTTTTTGTAATGTCTTTCCAATAAGAGATATACTTTTCCTTTTGTTTTTTGCTAATTTGGTTGGGCCAGATTGTCTGAGGGTTATTTGGGTTAGGGTTGGTCTGAGAATTTAGTCTCAGAATCAACTGACTAAGGTGACTCTTCTCTATGGTCGCTTCTTGGCATTGGAGAGCTTTGTGGTGTCTCTCTCTCTCTATCCCTGTCTCTCTCTCTCTATCCGTCTCTCTCTCTCTATCCCTGTCTCTATCTGTCTCTCTCTCTCTCTATCCGTCTCTCTCTCTCTCTATCCCTGTCTCTATCCGTCTCTCTCTCTCTATCCCTGTCTCTATCCGTCTCTCTCTCTCTCTATCCGTCTCTCTCTCTCTCTATCCCTGTCTCTCTCTCTCTCTATCCCTGTCTCTATCCGTCTCTCTCTCTCTATCCCTGTCTCTATCCGTCTCTCTCTCTCTCTATCCGTCTCTCTCTCTCTATCCGTCTCTCTCTCTCTCTCTATCCGTCTCTCTCTCTCTCTCTCTATCCGTCTCTCTCTCTCTCTCTATCCGTCTCTCTCTCTCTCTCTCTATCCGTCTCTCTCTCTCTCTATCCGTCTCTCTCTCTCTCTATCCGTCTCTCTCTCTCTCTCTCTCTCTATCCTCTCTCTCTCTCTCTATCTATCTCTCTCTCTCTCTATCCGTCTCTCTCTATCCGTCTCTCTCTATCCGTCTCTCTCTATCCGTCTCTCTCTATCCGTCTCTCTCTATCCTCTCTCTCTCTATCTCTCTCTCTCTCTATCTCTCTCTCTATCCGTCTCTCTCTCTCTCTCTCTCTCTCTTTCTCTCTCTCTCTCTCTCTATCCGTCTCTCTCTCTCTATCCCTGTCTCTATCTCTCTCTCTCTCTCTATCCGTCTCTCTATCCGTCTCTCTCTCTCTCTCTCTCTCTCTCTCTCTCTCTCTCTCTCTCTATCCGTCTCTCTCTCTCTCTCTCTATCCGTCTCTCTCTCTCTCTCTCTCTCTCTATCCGTCTCTCTCTCTCTCTCTCTCTCTCTCTCTCTCTCTCTCTCTCTCTCTCTATCCGTCTCTCTCTCTCTCTATCCGTCTCTCTCTCTCTCTATCCGTCTCTCTCTCTCTCTATCCGTCTCTCTCTATCCGTCTCTCTCTATCCGTCTCTCTCTATCGTCTCTCTCTATCCGTCTCTCTCTATCCGTCTCTCTCTATCCGTCTCTCTCTATCCGTCTCTCTCTATCCGTCTCTCTCTATCCGTCTCTCTCTATCCGTCTCTCTCTATCCGTCTCTCTCTATCCGTCTCTCTCTATCCGTCTCTCTCTATCCGTCTCTCTCTATCCGTCTCTCTCTCTATCCGTCTCTCTCTATCCGTCTCTCTCTATCCGTCTCTCTCTCTCTCCATCCGTCTCTCTCTCTCTCTCTATCCGTCTCTCTCTATCCGTCTCTTCCCTCCTTCTGCCTCTCAGGTATCCCTCTCTACCTCTCTGTTTCTCTCTCTCCTTTCACCAGATAACATTAATTGACAATTTAACATCATCGATCAACAACAGTAATCTGTAAAAAAGCAACAAAGACAAGTAATAATATAATAATCTTAATAATTAATAATGCCATAAAACAAGTTTGCGGTCTGTGAGAAACTGTCCCACATTTTTGTGGCAGACTTAAACGTGATGTGCTGCCAGGGAATAGCCATCTGTTATCTGTGTCTATTCCCAGAAGCAGAGGCATTTACATCTCATTAGAGAGGTATTTGTAATCCTATACTGTATAACAATTCAAAGTCTAAATGCTTGATATTTCATACATTTTGTCAGCAAATTATCCAATGGTTGCACAGCTTTGTCTTGACATGAATCCAGATTTTCCTGTGTCTTCCTTTCTCAATGCCAAGACTGTTCACTGATCCCGCACTTGAATGATTTCTTTTTCCAAGGTGTCATTGTCATTATCTATCGTCGATGAATCGTGCCAGAATGCACAGCATTTTGCTTAGTGCCCCCTATCATGCAGAAAAAAATGTGATTTGATAACTTCTGATTGATTGCGTTCCGGTTCTGACGTTTCAGTGAGTTTGCAGAGCAGGTTTGTGAGCTCAGCCGTACTCAATTCTTGGCTTGGTAATTGTCTACAGGCGGTAGATGTTTCCAAAATGTACTTGTTATTTAGAGTTTTTATTATTAGTGGATATTGTAAAACGTTTAGCTGAATCTCTCAGTACTCTGTATGCATGCTTTCACTTGGGTTATTCTCACACAGATTCAAATATTGATTTGCACCCCACACCACGCTGCCATAGAGTGTAACCAGTTCAATTACACATTTAACTCAAATACCTCATCTTAATTTGCTTTTAATTGCGTAGAATGCTCTGTGTGCTTCATCTCTTATTAAGTTTATTCACTGCCTTATTTTAAATCTAAACAGTGGGCGTGTATGTAATACTCTATATGGATTATACAAATTCAGGGCTGTGGTTAAATTCACTGAGATCTGGAGCCTCTATGAATTAGCTGTAGAACATGTTCCTTGGATCACTACAAATTGAAACGTTACCAAGTTTGCCATATTCGTTTTTCATTATAGAAAAGATAAGTGTCATAGATTGAATACATATAGCATCAGAACACAATTGCAGTGCAAAAAGCCACAATAACGATATTGACAGAGCAAGAAAGCATCAATATCAAACACAAAAAATGATCCTAAATGTTTTACTGCAGTCATGTAAGTACTGCGGAGTGCTGCATTTGGAAAAACATACCAGTACTGGTCAAACAACCGTTCAGTTAAGCTGTCTGTCCTCCAGTTGTAGCGCACATCTTGCCCCACACAGTTCACTACACCTCTGCACCTATCTACACCTCTCTCTCTAAACCTACACCTCTGCACCTCTCTACACCTCACTCTCTACACTCTCTCTCTACACCTCTCTCTACACCTCTCTCTCTACACCTCTCTCTCTACACCTCTCTCTCTACACCTCTGCACCTCTCTACACCTCTCTCTCTACACCTCTGCACCTCTCTACACCTCTCTCTCTACACCTCTCTCTCTACACCTCTCTCTCTACACCTCTCTCTCTACACCTCTCTCTCTACACCTCTGCACCTCTCTACACCTCTCTCTCTACACCTCTCTCTCTACACCTCTCTCTCTACACCTCTGCACCTCTCTACACCTCTGTCTCTACACCACTCTCTCTACACCACTCTCTCTACACCACTCTCTCTACACCACTCTCTCTACACCACTCTCTCTACACCACTCTCTCTACACCACTCTCTCTACACCACTCTCTCTACACCACTCTCTCTACACCACTCTCTCTACAACTCTCTCTCTACACCTCTCTCTCTCTCTCTACAGTCTCTTTCTCCAACAGACTCTCTCTCCTCTGTCCCACATCTTGCTCTACCTCTCTCTCTCTCCTCCCCAGTCTCTCTCCCCCGGCTCTCTTTCTCCATCAGTCTCTACCTTTTACTTTACCTCTCTCTCCACAGCTTAGTCTTTCTCCACCTCTCTCTACTGTTGTATCCAGTGTGTGTTTTTTCACCAGGCTTAAGTGTGTTTATCGCTGCTCTGAGACACTGATGTAGGAGGAGCAGGTCTGTAGAGTCCACCAGAGCTGTTTGGTCAGACAAAGGGAATGACTCAGGACCCATTAGGGGCTATGGATTTGAGAAACCAGTGGCCACACGGAAATAAATCATCTCTGAGATTAAACACCCGTAAACATCACAGACCCCCCCAACAAATGTAACAACAAGTAGAGCTGTTAGCTTGGAAGGAAGACGTTGGATTCCACAGTGACAAGTTATTGACGATGATTTGTCATTTGATGAAAATTATGTCATTGAATGAATGTCATTGGATGAGCTTTGGTCAGAAGTAGTGACCTATATAGGGAATAGGGAGCCACTTGGGACGTCTCCGAGGTCGGTGTGACTAGCCGGATGTTTCTTCGGTAGCTAATTAAAAAGATAAGTCGCTCGCAGAAACCTGGCATGGATTACCACAGCCCTTTAACGTGATAGACGAGCCGTACAGATACCTGCTCATTGAACTGGCCTTTGGCCAGATGGAGAGGAGGGAGACGACAGAGAGGAGAGTGTGAGAGCGGGATGGGGGGGTGGATGGGGTGTTGTAGCCTCAATGACTGTAATGGTTTATAAGGCGCTTATTCAAAAGCACCTGTCTAGACCACCGCTAATGTGTTATATACCGTAAACACTTACTGTAAAAAAGTACCAAAGGTCTTCAGCATATACGCCCTGCATCAGTGCTCCATCAACTGTGTGTCGGGAGGAGTCATAAATGGCATCCTTTTGCCTGTAGTGCACTGCACTCGACAGGCTTCTAAGAAAACAGAGGTTTTTGGATGCGTTTCTGCTTTTAACATTCTCTGGGGAATAGAGGAGGCGGTCTTTTGGGAACCAAGCAGCACTGCATTTATCTGTAAGCGGTCTGTTCCACAAACGTATTTTGACTAAAGATTCTACCCGGAAAACATAGTTTACTTTAGCTACTTTATTATTTTTTGTTAGATCATTGAACTCTTGAACTCATTGAACAGCTAGTAGAGCCCACCAAACGTGCACCAAACGTATAAATTTTTAAAGCCAAGTTAAAAACAATCCTCTTTTCACAAGCTTATGACAGAGCGATTAAACTTGATTCCCACTGTTAAGTTCGTTCTCTTTCCATTTTCTATTCCACATCGATTTTCCTTTAATTAGTTTTTATTCTAATACATGGCATAAATGAAAAACTGTAATGTGAAATGTTAACGATTACATATTCGGTTATAATGTGTGAAATG